>JAOTQJ010000083.1:25643757-25666823 GCA_025642045.1 Solanum sejunctum | reverse complement strand
ATTGACTAACTGCTACTTCACAAATGAAAGAAGCGCAGACAGTTTAAAGAGTCATTTTATTTTATTCCATCATACTTCAAAGCCAAAAAATAGTCAATCTTTGGTTCCATCCGAGATTGATGGAAAAATGATAGTGACTAAAACCAAAATTTACTAATAACCAAAGGACTAAAAATGCTATTAATACCATAAATAAAATAAAATAAAAATTAAAAAAGAGAGAGAGGAAAGAAAAAAAAAAAAAAAAAAAGGAGAGACAGTGTGTGTCCATGTGTTTCCTCTCCTTTGTCAGTTTCTGCTTAGCTTCTGAAATTTAGGGTCCCTTCAAATTCCTCTCTGTGTTTTGCTGTTCTTTTACTTATAATAAGCAAAGCAAAATTCACTTTTTTATGTTTATTCCCTGATTTCTGAGCTTTTTGCTGTGTAAATCTTTCAGAAAAACATGAATGTGTGTCATTTACTCATGGAGAGACACAACTAGGGAGGCTCTTTTTTTTTTTTATATGTTCACCATTTGCATTGTAGGTATGTGTATATGCTCAAGAAAAGCTTAAAGGTGGAGTCTTTGGCATCTCTTCTAATGGAAAATTGTAAGTCTTTCATCCAAAATTTTTATCTTGCTGTTTCATTTTGGTATAAATCTTTCTAATTCATGGGTGGATGCAGTTTTAAGTTATGGGGTTTATCTAAACTCAGTACTTTTGGCATATTCATGAAAATTTTTATGAATAGTAGATATGAATCCATAGCTTTTATAAGTGGTCAATGGTAAAATTCTGAAAGATTGAATCCATAGAGGTTAAATCTTGGATCCCCATATGAGTTTCTTGATGTTTATTCAAATGCTGTGGCTTTTGAGTTTTATTATTCGTTCAAAATTTGGATTTTTCTAGAACTTTTGTGGTTGAGCTTTGTTTACATTCTTATTTCCTTGTTGGCCACCATGAAATTTTGTGAACCTGTTCTTTCTTGTTCAAGAACTGGTTGAATCTTTTGTTCACTGCAAAAGTTTCAATCTTGCTGTAAGATCTGATATAATACTGTTTTTTTTACAAGTTGAAGTTGTGATTCTTTCATAATTTCTGCTTTTTTCTTGGAATTTGCACCTTTTTTGAGTTTTTGTTGTGTTTTCTTTAGAAAGCAGCATTTCAGAACTGGGATTTGTGTGGAATATTTGGAGGAATAAAGTTTACTGTTAATGTTTGAATCTAATGATCAGCAGTTGCGGAGACATGATTTTTTCTAAGGGGGTTTGAAATAGTTTCTCAGTTGTGTCAAGCTGGTTCAATACACAATATATACACATAAATATCAGATTTGACCATACATATACAACTTACTTCTCCGTCGAAAGGGATTTGGATGAACCCCTTCCACACCCTGGCTCCACCTTGATGATAAAAATCATAGAAATAGCTCTTTTTTCATTTAAAGGAATAGTGAACTATTTATTTCTTTGCTATGTGGTAATTACTTATCCAAAAAGAGCTGAAGTTTAATTTATTTTAGTTTGTGTTATTTTGGGGATGTTTTATAATTTGTGGGATCTGCTTACTTCATAGCTTTTCATTTGGCTTTTGAACTCTCAATCCGTTCTTCTCTCTGCGTATTAATCATATCAAGATCTTCAATAATTATGTAAAAGATCATATCGCTCAAACAACTTTCTGAGTGCCTTTTTGAATAACCATTTTTTTTCCTTTCCTATTTTGATCTATGTTGCTCAGACTCTCCAAAAATATCGTTGCACCTGTATCGGATCCCCTGGTAAAGTACTACTTTTGGAGTATCCGACATGCACCGGTTGATTCTGAGAAAAGTCATCAGAATGAGAATTAGGAACTTATCTAAGTATAGTAGTATACAGTTGAAACCAGTAGCTTTTGATGAAGTGTCAACTCCATTTACTGGTTTCCAACTTAGGTAGAAATTGACATTATATATAGTTAAAAGATAATAAATTAATGTGTCTTCTTTTTTTTTTTTTTTTGTTTGATGGAGGCTAGTTATGGTTTATAGTTAATGAATAGTCTGTCTGATTTATGCTTTTACTAACAAACAATTAAATTGTCTATATCTGTATGGTGTCGTTATGTTGCTGGTTAGAGCCACTCAGGGAGTAGTTGTACAGGGTTTAATTTTGCAACGTTTGAGTATTCATGTTATCATCCACATATTAGTTATTCTATCTTCCATCCCGCGTAAAATAATGCATAAATTGACTCATAACTTATACTTGTTTTAATAACCAAACAACATATACCAAACAACTAAAAAGCTACCAAACATGATATGTATTAATTATTCTAGTATTGATACATGAATAACACCCTTCCTAATCAACAACCAAACGGCCCCATAGTGTATTAACAAATATCCATTAAAATTGAATTTTCAATTTTGCTTTTAAATGGAAGTAGATGTAAGAAAGCGCTGCAATATTGGATTCAGACTAATGAGGATTACATATTAGAGTTAGTTGTTTCCTACTAATGCCACAAAGTTGACTTTCTTGGAAATGAAAGGGATGGATATATTCTTTTTTCCTTTAACTTTCCTCTCTCCTCTTTCTCCCAACTGGAGATTCCTTCTCATTAATCTTTTATGAGAAGTTCCTCACAACTGTTCAAAGTTCAGTTACCTTTTTTCTTTAAATACTCATTTGTTAATTGAAAAATTCACGCTTCCATTGAGAAGTAATAGTAGGGCCTTGTTGCAACGGCAGGTGATAAAAAAGGATGGTGGCAACAGCTATATTTATATATTATCATCAAAGGATAGCTAACATGACTAGTAATAGCTGGCTGTTTAGCTAAATATTTTCCAATGTAATATGCAAAAAGAGTCCGGAATTGTGTGATATATCTGTTTTAAGCAATTAAAAGTGCATGGACAAAAGGTTGTAATGTTCTACATCAAGTGCAATGGTTGTAATGTTCTGATGTGAAGTTGGATGGAGAACGGTTGCTACAAAGGATTTGGTAATAAATTATAGTAATGCACATATTTCATGGCATGTCAATAAAAGTTGGTTTTCGATGGACGACATGTAGTCAGATAGAGCAAGCATAATGTAGTTTTGTTACCAGCATGTTGTTCTGTCCTCTGGTTTCGTATATAATACATTAGATCTCTCAGAAGACAGCTTCAGTTTAATGAACAGTGTTCGGGCATGTTAAATTTTGTGGTCAATTACGTAACATTACATGTTTCCTTTTATTTTTTTTTTTATAGAAACCCAGTGATTTTATTTAGCAAAGTAGTTTAAATAAGGAAATTTCTTGAATGCAGAAAACTAATGTTTTCTCCAAATGGGTTGGTCTTGTTTTTGTACTGGCTGTACTGCACATATGAAAACAACTGTTTTTGTACTTATCATTATTATATAGTTACTAGTTCTAATTTGAGAAAAACTTTTTAATAATCCAAAATTCTTTATGTCAACTCGAGTTATGGAGGTGACAAAACTAGAGTGATATGCTCTTTTAGATGGAAAACATGCCATAGTGATTTAACCTTTTCCTCTGCCGTTCTCATATTTAACTGATATAATTGGTTGATATATAGACACATTGGCATGATTGAACTTCACCTGGTGCAAGTTTCTATTAAATCGTTGGAATTGTTTTGTAAGAAAACAGTTATGTTATTGATCTTGGTGCAAGATTCTATAATTGGTATATTACGAATTTTCTCTTTGCTATTTTTCTTTTCTTGTTCTGAAAACTGACTTCTTAAACTTTAGTATGAAACCTTATGCAATTCCGTTAATGCAGATGTACAGGACTGTGGGCTCTGAGTGAATCTTATTTCGCATAAAAAAGGAAAATGTCATTAAAATCAAAGAAAGGATGGAAAACAGCTGTGCCCCTTCGTCTGAAGACCAAACCGTCAGCACATTTTTGTTTGCTCCCAAAAACGAAGTCAGATCGTTTTGCTCCCGGTGAGACACCAGTTTGTCTCAATGTGTATGACTTGACACCAATGAATAGCTATGTCTACTGGGCTGGCTTTGGTATCTTCCATTCTGGTGTAGAAGGTAAGAGACATTATTTAGAGTGCACCTAGGGAAATTATCCTTTCCTTGTAAATATATTGTTCTATTTGTTTTTTTCTCCTATTTTAAACGTCGATTTTACTAATCGAATAATGAGAGAATCACACTAGAAGATGATATGTACCACATTATCATATGTCTTGCATATTTCATTTAGCTATACTGCGATTAGAAAAGTTTGTAATGCTTAAATTCAGGATCTGAAACTTGCCTCTAGGGTATAGTGATTCCACAAGTGGAAATTTGGGGAGGGTAGTGTGTACGCAGCCTTACACCTACCTTATGAAGGTAAAGAAGTTGTTTTTGATAGACGCTCGGCTCAAGTAAAACAGAATCAAGAAGACAAGTGAGTTAAATAACTACGATAACAAAGAATCAATATTAAAAACAATTAAGAAAAGAACAAGTAGCAACAACAAAATGTATGATAAATGAAGCAAAGGATAGAACTGGTAACCCTAACATCGAAGAATAAGATAGTTGGAGAGTAATAATAACAAAACCGATAGGGAAACTAGACAATGCATGACTACCTTCTAACATAATCCTCGACCTCCATATCTTCCAATCTAGCGTCATTCATCATTAACTTATTGGTGTGTCATGTCATGTCTCGGGCACATTCATGTCGTATACCCAAGAACTATGAACCTGCTTCCTCAAATTTGATTATTGCTGACATTTTCATGTCTAGTAAATATTTGGTTTACATCACAGTTTGCTCGTAGATTTTTACTTTTGATGTGTTATAGTATTTGGCACCTCTCAGTTCATCTTTGGATGCTTACTGAAGAAGATAATTCTGCAGTTTTGGTGATATAGTAAGCCAATAGATTAATCACCTCTTTTCATCAAGGGTGTTTACTTGATCCTTGCAATCTATTGTTCATTGAAAAGCTGCAGTTTCTGCAAGTTCTTTTGGTCGATTTCAATGAAACCTCAAGGTTCTCCTAATATTCCATTAGCATGGAGTCTTGAGATGAAAATGATTTTATGCTACTGCTAAGAAAAGACGCGGCTCTAACGCAAATCTTGGACACATCTGCAACTTTCTTCTGTGCCTCATATTTTGAATTTCAACTAATGTAACATATGCTTTACAGTTCACGGTGTAGAATACGCATTTGGAGCTCATGATTACCCAACCAGTGGTGTCTTTGAAGTTGAACCGCGACAATGTCCAGGATTTAAGTTTAGGAAGTCAATATTTGTTGGGACTACAAAACTGGATCCGAATCAGGTTAGAGAGTTTATTGAACTTCAAGCTGCTGCCTACAGCGGTGACTCGTATCACTTGATTGTGAAGAATTGCAACCATTTTTGCAATGATATATGCTACAAGCTGACTGGGAAAAAGATTCCAAAATGGGTGAACCGGCTTGCAAAATTAGGTATCTCTTTGCTATTCCACCACTCTTTGATTTGCTGTGTCTACAGCTAATGTTTCCCAGAATGTGCTCTGGCTTTAAATTATCGATTTACCTGGTCCATAGAGATCTTAGCTCCTACGTTTTATTTCCACTGTGCTTCAAAACTAAAATCCATTCACCCTCTATCGTGGCACTCAAACCTTCGGTGCAGTATTAATTACATTCCATTTTGCATCAGTTCAGTTAAGAGTACACAAAATTTCGGTGGCTTCTCTTGCTCTATATGATACTATTGCTCATCTCCTGTATTGACAAGGAATTAATATCGAATTTCCATTTAATAACAACACTCTTTATTTTTAGAGCGTTTCAATTACCACATTATTTCTTTGTTGTTGCTGTTCTTTCACTTTGGATCCCTCTATACCTCTTTCCATATGAATTGACTTGTTTCCTCTACTCTCGTATTTCCTTTTTCGCAACTACCTTGATTTGTTGCACTTGAGCCGAGGGTCTTTCGAAAATGGCCTCTCGACCTCCACTGGATATCTTGTTGTTTGTACTCTTCGTGTTTAGAGCATGACTTTCCTGAAATAGAACATATACATCTCTTTTAGTTTTCCTTTCATGAGGAGGCACCTGAAGGCATAATACAGTTTCGTTTTACCCAAAATCACGAAAATCTTGCATGAGATTTTTACCTCATTGGACCTAGTGAGACCTTAGAAAAATGTTGTATATACTTTCAAAGTCTACTCTAAAAGTCTCAGCTACTTGATATGTTCATAATCATGTGATAACTTAGCCATCATGGTTGTGTTTCATCTCTTCAATGTAGGAAGTATGCTCGGTTTTTATGCCCTATTTGTAAAGATGAACAAAGACTGAGTGTTCACTCTTTTTTTTTTTTTTTTCCTTTATCGAATGTTCACACTTTCTAGAAAAGCTTATTAACTATTCCCTCCATTCCATTTCATGTCGCATATTTTCCTTTTTAATTTATTCCCAAGATGTGATCCATCTTTTGGAAACCATTTCACTCAACGTCAAATGATCAAAGCTAAAAGCTTTAGCCATCTAAGAATTACACAGTTCTATCAGAAATTCTCCACCCGTGTAGCCATAGAAGTGTCGTAGCTGTGCATAACTTCCAAAAATGCTTTTGGTGTGTTAAGAAAGTCTTTTATTTCTATCTTAAACTCTGTGCCCTAATAAGCACGACGGTATAAAATAAACTGGAAGTAGTATTATGCATGATATGCTGCTGTTTTTCCTGTCTGCATAGGTGCAGCATTCAACTGCATGTTACCTGAGGCTTTGAAAGTTGCTGCTGTTGAAGACGAACCAAATGGTCCAGAATATGTTAGTGAGAAGAGAAAGCTGAGAAGTTCTTTCAGTTGTCTTTCTTCAATTTCAACAAGACAACAGAAGTTATCTAGGTCTTCATTATTTCTACAGTCACCCCTTAAAGGCTGTTTACCTTCTCTGGAGTCGAGAAAGTCTAGGAATTGCTCTTCAAAGGAAAGGTAAACATAATGTACTCTGTTGTGATCACAGTTTCCTTGAAGCAAAAAATTTGTGAAGGCTACCCCATGTGGTATTTTCAGAAAACTATAGAATGATGAGATTAACATTCTTGAAGAAGGTATACTATTTGTAATGTGGTGCAGTATATGCAATTTGCGTTCCTTATTTAGTCCCTTTTAGTTTGAGTAATTTTCTTCCTTATCCATTGATTGATCACGCGAGTATGCATCCAGATAAAAGAAAAGTCCACTGTCCATGCCGTTCTACCAAGAGATGCAACATGTTGAGAGGGAGCAATCCCTCTCAGCAGCATATCTGTCATTTAAGTCTGGTGATTTGCTGGGATGATATACTGTATATTGTGTTCTTAAAGAAATAAAATGAAGAAAAGGTAAATTCATCAGGCTGATTCTTGTTAGTAGTTTGTATCATATTTATAAATGTGTGGGTCATTTCTCAAGAACAATAGTTAAAAGAGCCTGATACTACCACTTGGATCTAGAACTTACATGTTGATGCTTGTGATTTCGATAGTCATACATTGATTTGGAGGAGATCTCACCAGAAGTATTTAGTGCACATTTTGGTCAACTCTCCATCATCTTCTTTGGCTGAGCGACATATTTTCATGGTGCTCGTTTTTCTAATTATGAAGTATGGCTTACACCTTGTTTGGATGGTGCTTTCCCATTATTTCATAATGTATAGTATGGTATCGTACAACTATATTTAGCTTATGGTATATGCAAATATTTGGGTATCAAATGCAAGACGTTGATTGCAATGTAGTAGTTAAGCAATATCTTATGGGTATTCTAGGCTAAAATTGTACTACTTCCCTCATATTATATATGAACATCTTTCTATAAATATATCTCATATTATATGAACACTTACTAAATTAAGATATAATTTATTTATTTTTCATTTTACCCCATCATCAATTAGCATATTAATAATTTTTTCTAACTTAATTTTAATGTACATGAAGAGCAAAATGATAAAATTCACTAACATTAATAATTTCTTAATAGCCGTGCAAAATAAAAAACTTATGTGGCAAGGGGAGTACTCATTTTATAAACAGCTTTGTTACTTTTGCGTATAGATCAAGTTAGTCCATCATAGGGAGAAACGTAATAAAGATGTGACGCTAAAAGTTACATGGCTAAATTTACATAGCATGATGATAACATCAATGGCATCTACATCTTCTCTTTTGAAAGACAATCTTCAGATCATACGAAAAACATCAATGGCATGGCATGGTATCTGCACAACACCCCCAACCCAACAACCACCTCTCCCTCCAATGACAATCTTCAGTAGCATGTAAGGTATACGGAAATAAGCACTTGAAGATGTGAATACATTTAGCCAAAAAAAAAATGAACATGAACCCTTACAACTCCTGAGGTGAAAAGGCAACTTTTATGTCAAGCTCAGGAGCAATCGACAGGGAAAATTAGTTGAAGTCTATTCACATACTGGAGGAGAGGGAAGATGCTAAGCTAATCTTGGGAGTTACATTCAACCCAGCGAGCAGCACTAGCTGCTACGCAGAATTCAACTTTTTGGGTCTGTCAAAACAGTAGGTAAATCAATAGGAAACAGAGATATTTGAGCGTGTAACCACTGGCTGTGGCCAGAGAATGTTGTCCATAGGTCCATTTTCATTTGATATAGACACAAAGAATGCTTCATCTGGATAAGTTATCTTCATATAACTTTTGCAAATAATAGAATCACAGAATGAATATACAGATGACGAACCCGAATTACTGTTGACAAAACAAACCTGCAGGAACACCAAAGAGAGCTTCAGATAAACAAATGTCCAATTAAAACATTGCCTAACTGTCATGCAACACATCATATACAACACATACAACCTGTCAAACTGGAAACCTTAACGACAAATGTCCACTCAGGATCTCAACAAAGACAGATGCTTTTCGATTCCATGAAGATACAGAAGTATGACAGAACACCCAAGTTTCTTATTTTAGAAAATAGAGAGGACAACCACAATGTCATTATATTCAGAAACAACAGAACTAGTATTGCACTAGGACTAAATATCTTTTCAGTGCCCAGGAGATGAAATTATCAATCGGCTTTCTGATGGAAAACAGTAGGCATGCTATTATTACCATTGAGAGCAGCATGATATACTCGCTTCTCTGCCAAACCAATATCTGAGAGTATTAGATTACCCTGCAAGAACAGAATAATGAAATCATCCATCCGCACTTAAGTACACAGACGGATTGAAATTACCCTATAATAGTTTCACTTATTTACTTTACGTGCCTCTGAGAGAACACAAGGGGAGATGAAAAGATTGCTACTTTCTAGAGATAAACATCTGTTGTTTGCAGTGCAGAGATCATGATATTAAACTCTCCACTTTCAAGGAATACAAACATAAGTGCAAAGGAACAATGGGCGACCCTCCAAATTGTGGAGCACTCCTATTTTATAAATGACATTTTTAAAGATAAGTTCAACATAAGCTCAGAAATGGACATGGATTGACATCTCCAGATTGCAGAGATATTTATCCTTTCTACAAAACCAGATGTTATGAGCAGCAAGCTGTGAATGAAATTCCAGTCTCACAAAACGGTTCAACGAAGTACGTTCCTCTAAAAACTAGCAAATTATATTCCTTAACAGGTCTCCAAATTTACTTTATGTTCTTACTCTAAAAATACGAAGATTGAGCCGTCATTAAGCTAAAATTGTATACATACCTCATGAGCCATCAACCTTCGAACATTCTCAGCATAAAGTCTAGGGTCATCCTTTTCTTGCTGAGAAGGGTAGTAAACAGGTAACCAGGTTGCCTCCAAGTAATTTACAAATTGACAGAGAAGGAGAATCACATGCCGTGCCTGCAAAAGGAATTGCATTTCATCATAAAAGTAAACACCAGTCTCATATAAATTCATGACTTTATATAACAGGATAACACTGACGACTATGAACAAATATTATACATGTAACCAATTGACCATATAATTAGATACATATCCAACAAGAAAATATGTGCAATCAGCGTATCTTTTTATATAAGAACAAATATTCAGGTATTGGATACTGAATTTTCCTTGCTGTAACAACTAACTTGGTGCCACAAAGTTCATCTTAAGAATCTATCATTTGGTTATTTTGTGGTCAAGAAACTAAGATCCTAACAAAGTTGTTCAATTCCATAATTGACATATGTATTCCGGTGCACAAACTGTCAGAAGACTCAGAACAGCGAAAATTACAATGCAGGATTCATTTGCACAAAGGTAGGAAAACAATTAGTATACGGCTGAATGAAAGAAAATGATACTGGTTAAGACCAAACTAGCAACACAACATGTTTCAAGATGAACACAAGAGAATCATGGTGTTAGTGGGGGCATGAATATAGTCTGTATCTGAACAGCACACAGTCCTACGAAACAGAATCATGTGCTGGAGATAAAGCACTATAATGTGGCAGAGTGTCCTTAAAATGACAAATCAAGTTTCAAACAGCCAAATACTTACCCCAGATATAGAGTCCCAAGCAGGACTTAATCTTTGATACGGATATCTTAATATCACAGGCTGTACTGGAGCTCCTGAGAGAAATGCACCACTCTTAAATGGAAGGAGAAAATCACCATTTGTGGTTGTGCCCTCTACAAGGAAAAAAACAGAACCAAATTGCATAAAACCATCAGAAAGTCGATTTTGGCAAGGGAATCTAAGAGGTGAATTAAAAGCTCTGCAGGTTAGCTTAAAAGCTGGTCGTCAAACTAGCTTTTAACCACTTTTTGGATTATTTTGGTGTTTGGTAAGAACCAAAAGTGTTTTTAAGCTAAAACAACCAAAAGCTATAATATAAACACCTCCAACTTATGGCTTTTCAGTCTAAAAGCTCTTTAAGTTTGACCAAGTGTTTTACTCTATTATCTTTACATACTTTACAACCTCAAAATGTCCTTCAACTTCTATTTAAAAAAATACACCAAGTCATAACGAATGTTGTATGATTTCATTCTTTGAAGCAAAAGACCCTCCAAAATCAAGTTTGACAGAGTTCTTGAAATGCCGGACATCAATTACAAATCAAGTCTATCCAGGGAGAGATTTCTAAGGGTATCAAAGAAATCTCATCTTACAACTACCCAAGGTTTAGATAGAAGGCCCCCCCAAAAGAATTGACTAAATAAATGTTTGAATTCATTAAGTCTACTAGATTCTAGAGCTATCAACTCAATAAACAACTTTACATCATTGAAATTAGTAAAAGTTTTTACAAAAAAAAAAAAAAAAATTAGCGATGTCCACAAGGAAAAGAATAAAGTCCGTGAAGTACAAGGAACTAGAAAACTTTTAGGTACACGCATAACATTAAATAAATGCCAAAGATGTGATATCTCTCTCAATCTACCTCTCTTTCACTGTGCAAAAGAACCCCATATGTGCTATCACTCATCTACGAACTGATCAGTGGTAAGCAGAAAAATATTGGTAGAAGAAATGTGCAGTAAAATGTAAGCCACAGGTCAGTGGGTTAGCGCACTAAAAGTGACATTGACCTGGAAAAAGCAGCATGATTGGTGCAGATTTATTCTGGTGAGCTTCACGAATCCTTTCAGTTACAACACCTGCAAGTTTTACAAGTTTAATCCTAAGGATGTTGCAAAAATTAAAGCTGCATTCCATATAAAGGAAGGAGAGGGGTAAAGGACAAGGGGAAAGCTGGAAAGGGGTCAAAAATATATGAACAAAGACTATCCTACTGTGCATTCCAAGCAAGTAAGAGAAGGGCTAGGTTCTTACCCTATTCAGCTTTCTTGCTAGCACTATAGAAAGGGCACTGAAGATAAAATCCTTACTGCTTTTAGTCACCTATGTATAGAGCCTAGAACTAAAGTTAAACAACTCTGGAAGAGTAGTGGTGCAGAAGATTTTACCTTAAGAAGTTTCTGGACATGCCAAGTCTATAAAGCAATAAATGATTCCATGACTCCTAAAACCATTTTTGTAAAAGAAATTCAACTATTTTGATTGGAAAAGACTCCTTCTATCCCATTTTACCTAACATCTTTCACCAAGCCAGAAGTCTAAGATGTTTTAACTCGTATACTATATGAGTGATGGAATTAAGCCAGTGGTTTAGAAGTACACAAAGGAATTAACGAACGGTTTAGAAGGAAGTTTAATGAAATAAAAAATAGCTAAAATGTGAAAGTTCACCATTTTGAATTCTCAAAAACAAGTAAAAATTGTATCATTAATGATACATTTTCAAATATCTAGAAATACAAAAGTGGCATACATATAATATAGGGAGTAAAAAAGTTATCCCACCCCCATCTCGGAAGACATGAAGGTTGCAAAAGCTTGCTTAATATTAAGCAAAACTAAATTATCATTCTAAATTTCTGCATTTATTGTGTGACTTAGACAAATCAATAATGCATAGTTCTAGATGAGATTATTTTCTCTTATTCCTGAAACAAACGAGCTATATTGTTCTACCAAATCTATTGAAACATCTTTATTACCTGAGACACCTTTAAAATCAGGTGATTTAGATTCCCGCTGGACATAGACACAGCCAAGACACTTGCTGTAGAATCCCAAAAAAGAGAAAAATATCAACAACCAACAATAACTGTATGGACTTTGTGCTGATCCATCAACTCTTTCAAACCAAGCATATGTAAGTCATGTGAGCATATGTGGAAAGTTCTATACATCAAACTCATATATTGTTTGAGCGGGGATGTTGGATAACTACGATTTAAGTAAATAAAACATTATACTTAGATATAATATGGTGAATAGTGTATAAAAGTATTCAAAATCAAGTTGATTTATCTATGTACGTTGAATGGTGTGAATTAAAAAGACTTAGGCATAAGACATTTGACTTCACTCATTCCATAAATCTCTTCTTTACTCTATCTCTTATTCTTCAAAAATTTGATATTAGCCTATGAATGAATAAGAATAACCACTAACAAACAATTCCATATATTAATAAATACTATAACTAACCTGATGAGACCAACCAGAGGAAGCTTAGCCACTGATCTCTTCAGCAATAAAAACAATGAAGCAAGGTCAGGAGATTAAGAAAAGTGTACCCAAGGTCAACAGTAAAGAAGTGGGTCCATCAAACAAAAAAATAGTGTCTCAATCACATTTTACACATATGATAAAAGAAGTCACAGACCTTAGCAACAAAGCTAGGAAATGAGGAAGACATGTGATACAAGATATCCAAGTAAGAAACGTGGTTTGACACAATAACCCCTGGTCTTTCAAGGTCCTCAGTCTGTTGTTTTGATCCATTCTGACAAAGAGAAAAAGATGGATCACGTCACATGTCAAAGCAGGTGAAAACCAAGAATATTAGTTAAACGTCAATGAAGAAAATTTGTTCACAGAACCACAGATCAAATGAACCAAGAACAACAACTTATCCAGTGTGATCCCACATATGGGGTTTGGGGAGGACAGGATGTATGCAGACCTTAACCTTACCTTTGTGGGAAGAGAGGTTGTTCCCGATAGACCCTCGGCTAGACCAACAATACAGATCAAATAAACCAAGAATCCATATAATCATCTATTGATACGTGCGTATAAGCATAAGATCAGGTTATAACACTATGTTTTATAATGAACCAGAATAAGGTACTTAACCATGTAACTTCTTTAACCAGTTCAACAGCTGTTGGTTGAAAGAAAAATTAAGAATATGCATTCAAAAATCAGATGACCAAGCTTATATCCCACACATCCATAGATTTGTGTGTATTGGAAGAAAATTAAGTTACAGCACAATATTACTTTATGAACCAGTAAAAGGCACTTAATCATGTAAAATTGCTAGGAGTCCTTTAACTGGTTCAACTATTTTACTCCGATCAAAAGTAAGGGTCATCCTACAATTATTTATTAGTTCTCCTCCATTTTTTTCTACTCGTTATTCAATTGCATATTGATAATATAGAGGTTTCCTAGTAATTCTTCTGTCACACTTGCCCAACAGGGCCAACACTATGCAAACCTAAATAACCAAACTTTTAGGTTTGATTACCTAAATAAAACTTTTAATAGGAACGAACAGTTTCAACTGATGCATGCCCAACTTAAGTGATTTGCCTCAAGATTGAATTAGAACAATCAACATTCGATAACTACAAGTCTACAACTACATCACTACATACCAACCTTAAACTAGTGGGCTCGCCTTTATGAATCAACAACATCCATTCCATTTGGAAACCCTCCACCACCCCTTTATTCGGTCAACACTCACTAGAAGAAGAAAAAACAGCATCCAAGCAGTAATAATGATTCTAGAAAGTACTCCAATTTTCTAGTCTTACTTTCCCTTTTAATCTGTTTTAAAAAGAATGTGCCTTTCCTTTTTTTGCAACTCTGTAGTTCTAATTTTTCATGCATGTTTAAGCCTATGAGATTCAAGTACATTTTGGTACATTCTACATGCATAATCCAAATGAGATAAACTAATCGAAAAATAGGGAGTACCAAGTAAGCTAGTCGTCTTCCCAACAACATAAAGTTAAAACAAACTAGTTAGAACATTACGCCTAAAAGCTGAAAATCATAATTTAATACACCTCATTATTTGAGTTGTTGCCATTGACATCAATAGGCTGATAAGTTTCATGTATCCAATAGAATCCAAAAATGAAAAGCATAACTCTTGAAAGAAACAATCCACTCTGCATCATCACAGTCCTTCTCCACCCACCCGTATGTGCATAATCCTCCTGCTCTTCCTCACGATTTGGAGCCGAAAACGCTGTACAAATCTTACAAATCAAATAATACACCACCAAAACAGTAATTGCCGCAATAACTCTCATCGGTACCAACGTCACCAATGCAATACCCAAAAGCACCTTTTCTGTCCATGGCAGTTCGCCCCGACCCATTATCCCGTACACATCATGCCTCACGTATGGCGCGTACTTCTTCTCTAATTCCTCAATACTAGGGCTAGATGGCTGCGATCGACCTTGGAGCTGAGGACTAGTCGGGTCGGGTTTCAAAAGCGGCCGATCATCTTTGGTGGATCCTTCATCAATGGATACGGGTTGTGATAGTCGGGTTGCTTCGGGTGGTGGTAATTTCTGGAGTTCGGACTCCATTTTTTCCGGTAACCCGATGATTGATTCTCAACGGGATTTTTTTCTTCAGAGCAAAGTTCAAAATGCTTTATCTTCTTCTTTTTATAGGATAACCATTGTTAAATATTTTTTTGGCAGAAAAAGATTGATTGTTCATAGATCTGGGTAACTATAATTTGTTTCTGCAGAAAAAAGAAAAAGAAATCGAATTAAAGTATAAAAAGTTTAATTAATATCACTTTCTCATCACTTCTTTTGCTATTTCGAGTAAAGCGTCCCACTACTTTAAAGTAATGCAATTACGTGCCCCTCTTCTTTTATGTTGTGTTGTTTTAAGTACTTTATACTTTACTAAGGCCATTTTTATTAGTTCAGATAGATTTTACATAAAAGAAGAGGGGCACGTAATTGCAATACTTTAAAGTTGTGGGACGAGCTTGGGTAGAGGTCCAAGTGGCCCCACGACGGCAAGGGATATCTAGTAGAATTTTATGGGCCAACAAACAGGAAACATGTTATTTCGATAGTTTTCTATGGGTATTACCCAACGGATTCTTACACTGCAAGTGACTCTCGGGAAACATTCTCGAAACAACATATGAGTTTGTTCGCAACGAGCCCAAGAAGAGGTCTAGATAGCTCGGAGGCGTCGGGAGACGCTTGGTAGAATTTATTGGTCCAAAGAAGAAGAAACAGGTGATTTTTGACAGTTTTCTATGGGTGTAAGCCCAAAGATTAAGCGCAACATTCACAAAAACTTATACGAGTGGGTCTGCAACGAGCCCACGAAGAGGCTCAGGTGGCCCGACAATAGCTAGGAATGCCTGGTAGGTTTTATGCGCCAAGGAACACGAAAAAATGCGATTTCGACAGCTTTCTGTGGGTGTTAGCCCATAGATTCTGGCGCTACAGGGGGCTCCGGCACAACATTCTCAAAAAATCATACGAGTGAGCCTATAATGAGCCCGGAAATAGGCCCAAGTAGCCCACGACGGCGCGGGACGCCTGGTAGTATTTTATGGGCCAAGGAATAGGAAATAGGCGAATTATAGCCCATGGATCCTGGCATTGCAGGGAGCTCCAAAGCAACATTCCTAAAAAATAATACGAGTGAGTCTGTAATGAGCCCAGGAAGTGGCCCAGGTGGCCCGCCGATGGCATGGGATACCTGGTAGGATTTTATGGGCCGAGGAACAAAAAATAGGCAATTTTGACAGTTTTCTGTGGGTATTAGCCCACGGTTCTTACACTGCAAGTGACTCCAAGGTAACATTCTCGAAACAGCATATGAGTTTGTTCGCAACGAGCTCGAGAAGAGGCTCAAGTGGCTAGGCGGCGGCAGGGGACGTCTGGTAGGATTTTATGGGCCAACGAATAGGAAACAGATAATTTTGGTAGTTTCTGTGGGTGTTAGTCACAATCCTGGCATTGCAGGGAGCTCTAACGCAACATTCCTAAAAAATAATACGATCGAGTCCGTAACAAGCCCGGGAAGTGGCCTAGGTGGCCCGCCGGCCATGTGGGATACCTAGTAGGATTTTATGGGCCAAGGAACAGGAAACAAGCGATTTCAGCAGTTTTCTATGGGTGTAACACCAAGGATTCTAGTGCTATCTGGTGCTCCAGTGCAACATTCTCAAAAAATCATATAGGTGGGTCCGGGAAGAGGCCCAGGTGGCTCGGTGGAGGAAGGGGACGCCTGGTAAGATTCTATGGGCCAAGGAACAAGAAAGAAGCGATTTCGATAATTTTTTGTAGGTGTTAGCCTAAGAATTCTGACGCTCCAGGGGGGTTCCGATGCAACATTCTTGAAAAACTATATGAGTGGATCCGCAAAGAGCCCAGCAAGAGGCCTAGGTGGCCCAGCAGCAGCGGGGGACGCCTTGAAAGATTTTATGGGCCAAAAAATAGGAAACAGACGATTTTAGCAATTTTCTATGAATGTTAGCCCACAGATTCTGGTGCTAACAGGGGCTCTGATGCAATATTTCTAAAAAATCATACGAGTGGATCCGCAACGAGCCCGGAAAGAGGCCCAAGTGGCCTAGAAACGACTGGAGACGCTTGGTAGGATTTTATGGGCCAAGGAATAGGAAACAGGCGATTTCGGCAGTTTTTCTATGGGTGTTAGCCCATAGATTCTGGCACTACAGGGGGCTCTGGTGCAACATTCCCAAAAAATCATACGAATGGGATCGCAACTAGCCCAAGAAGAGGCTCGGGTGGCCTGACAATGGCGGGTGACGCCTAGTAGGATTTTATGGACCAAGGAATAGGAAACATGTAATTTTGACAATTTTTTGTAGGTGTTAGACCATGGATTCTGGCTCTTCAGGGGGCTCCGACGCAACA
Organism: Solanum sejunctum; assembly: GCA_025642045.1. Classification (NCBI taxonomy): domain Eukaryota; kingdom Viridiplantae; phylum Streptophyta; class Magnoliopsida; order Solanales; family Solanaceae; genus Solanum; species Solanum sejunctum. The sequence continues at coordinate 25,649,358 of JAOTQJ010000083.1, read as the reverse complement.
TTCTTAAGAAATCATACGATTGGGTCTGCAACAAGCCCGCGAAGAGGCCCAGATGGTCCGACAGCAGCAGGGGATCCCTGGTAGGATTTTATGGGCCAAGGAATAGGAAAAAAGTGATTTCGGCAGTTTTCTATAGGTGTTAACCCTCGGGATTCCGACGTTGTAGGGGGTTCCGGCGAAATATTCTCAAAAACTCATATAAGTGGGTCTGCACTGAGGTCGGGAAAGCATCCAGGTGGCCAGATGGTGGCGGCGGGGGGAAAGGGGGACCCCCGGTATGATTTTATGGGCCAAGGAACAGGAAACAGGCAATTTCGATAGATTTCTATGAGTGTTAAACCACGGATTCTAGCATTACGGAGGACTTCGGCGCAATATTCATGAAAAATCATATGAATGGGTCCGCAATGACCCCGGGAAGAGGCCTAAGTGGCTCGATAGCAGTGGGGGATGCCTGGTATGATTTTATAGGCCAAGGAACAGAAAATAAGCAATTTCGATATTTTTCTGTGGGTGTTAGCTCACGAATTCTAGTGCTACAGGGGGCTCCGGCACAACATTCCTAAAAAATCATACAAGTAGGTCCGCAATAAGCCTAAGAAGAGGAACAGGTGGCCCAGTGGTAACAAGGAGACGCCTAGTAGGATATTTTGGGCCATGGAACAAGAAGCAGTCGATTTCGGCAGTTTTCCATGGGGGTTAGCCCACTAATTTTGGCGTTGCAGGGGCTCCAATGCAACATTTTTAAAAAATCATACGAGTGGATCCATAACGAGCCCAAGTAGAGGCCCAAGTGGCCCGACGGCGACGAGGGATGCATGGTACGATTTTATAGGCCAAGGAACAAGAAACAAGCAATTTCGATAGTTTTTTTATGTTAGGTTATGGATTCTGGCACTGCAAGGGGCTCCGGCACAATATTCCCCAAAATAACATACGAGTAGATCCGCAACAAACCATAAAGAGACTTACATAGCTCGGCGGCGACGGCGGATGCCTGGTAGAATTTTATAGTCCAAAGAACAAGAAACAAACTATTTTGGCAGTTTTTAGTGGGTGTTAGCCCATGAATTTTGGCGCTGCAGGGGGATCTCGCACAACATTCTTAAAATATATATGAGTGGGTCTGCAATGAGCTCGGAAAGAGGCCCAGGTGGCTCGATAGCGATGGGATACTTGGTAGGATTTTATAGGCCAAGGAACAGGAAATAAGCGATTTTGGCAATTTTCTGTGGGTGTTATCTCACGGACGTTGGCGTTGTCGTGGGCTTCGACGTAATATTTCCAAAATATCATATGAGTGGGTCGGCAACGAGCCAGGGAAAAGGCTAGGTGGCCCGGCCACGACGAGGGATGCTTGGTAGGATTTTATGGGCCAAGGAACAGGAAGCGGGCGATTTTTGCAGTTTTCTGTATGTGTTAGCTCGTGGATTCTGGCTCTACATGGGGCTCCAGTGCAATATTCTGGAAAAACCATACGATTGGTTCCACAACGAGCCAGGGAAGAGGCCCAAGGGTGGATGTTTGGTAGAATTTTATGGGCCAAAGAACAGGAAATATGCGATTTTGATAATTTTCTGTGGGTGTTAGCCCACAGATTCTGGTGATGCAGGGGGATCCTTCGCAACATTCTGTAAAAATCATTTGAGTGGGTCCATAACAAGTTCGGAAAGAGGCCTAGGTGGCCCAATCGCGACGGGGGACGCCTGGTAGAATTTTATGGGTTAAGGAACAGGAAACAAGCGATTTTGACAGTTTTCTGTGGGTGTTAGCCCACGATTCTGGCGCTGCAGGGGGCTCCGGCATAATATTCTCAAAAAATCATTCGAGTGGGTCTATAACAAACTCAAAAAAGGCCCAGGTGGCCCGACAGTGACGGAGACGCATGGTAGGATTTTTTGGGCCAAGGAACAAGAAACAAGTGCTTTTAGTAGTTTTATGTGGGTGTTAGCCCATAAAAATAGGAAATAGGAAATAGAACCCGCAGATTCTAGCGCTGCCGGGGGGCTCCAACACAATATTCCCAAAAAATCATACGAGTGGGTTCGCAATAAGCCTGGAAAAAGGCCTAGGTGGCCCGGCGGCAGCAAGGGACTCCTGGTAGGATTTTATGGGTCAAGGAACAGGAAACAAACGATTTCAACAGTTTTTTATGGGTGTTAGCCGACGGATTCTGGTGCTGCACAGGGCTCCGGTGCAACATTTCCGAAATATCATACGATGGGTCCGCAATGAGCTTAGAAGCCCGATGGGGGATGCCTTGTAGGATTTTATGTGCCAAAGAACAGAAAACGAGCGTTTTTGACAGTTGTCTGTGGGTATTAGCCTTCGTATTTTGGCACTGCAAGGGGGCTCCAGCGCAGCATTCTCAAAAAATCATACGAGTAGGTCCGTAACAAACTCGGAAAGAAGTCCAGGTGGCCCGGCGATGATGGAGGACGCCTGGTAAAATTTTATGAGCCAAGAAAAAAGAAACATGCGATTTCCTAGCACGCTCGCGTTTTTTCTTATATATCGAGCCAACTCCTGCCCTTTAATAGGCCCATACCCATATACATCCCATTTTCCTTTCTTGACTGTTCACCAACCAACAACAATTAAACACCCCACTAATTAGTGGCAGAGTTACTATTTGGTTAGGGAGTTTATCCGAATCTCGTTCGATAAAAAAAATACTATTTATATATAGTTAAAATTAATTTTTATTTATATATAATAAATGTTGTACTTTCTTTAGCTAGTTCTTGTGCTTACTTTTTAGATTTTGAATTTCGTTAATTTAAATCCTAAATCCTAGCTTCATGATTGCCACTAATCATACCCACACTGGAGCTCTGTCACACGATTCTATCTTCTTGGCAAGCTCCACAAACAAAATCACCTGCCATTGAACTTTCCAGAGAACACATTGAATTATTGCGAGCAGAATAAACGGAGCACGCTTTAGAAGACATTTTTCGTTGCCTATAATGAAGGATATTTAAAATACTCCCATCATTTTTCGTTGCCTATGGCAAACATTGGCCCTTCACATATCACAAAAAAAAACATTTTTAGCATTTTTTTTCCGCTCAACTTTTATTCATTTGATTCATTGGACAATAGGATGTACATGCAGTGACGGAGCAGTACTTTCATCAAGGATGTTCATACTTTTAGAATATGAATGGATGATTTTTATATCAAGAGTGTTCAATAATTAATATATATCAAAATATTTATATTTAACCTATATATTCAAAAAAAAAAATCCAACGAAAGGTGTTTATCTGACCATTCTTGAATAAAAATAGCTCCGCCCCTGCGCACACATCATCATACTTAATTTCCTCATGAGCACTATATATGCAAAGAATCACAAATTTTTATTTACTGATTGATTAAATTTTATATAAACTAACTCGAGGGTTAACAAAAATAAAATTATTTGGACTAGAATATATATCTAATTTGAATTTTTGAATCCTATTTGAAACTCGGAGCAACTTAGTGTTCTTCTTTCTGCAGAACTCATTTTAGGGAAGACATTTTATTAGTATGTAAATTTTGAAATTATGAGATTCATCTTTATTTAAACAACTTAATGTTCACAAGCCATTCCATTTTAAAAAATCGATTTGTATAATCTGTATAAAAAAAAATTTAATATAAAATTTACTCATTTAAATATTATTTTTCACTGCATATGACAAACATTGGTCATTTCACGAGCATTGCATGGAATTATAAATCTCTGACAAAGTCCACATGCAATTGTGGTCAGTAAAGGAAACAAGGACAAATTAATATTCCCCGGTTCCATCAAGATTTCTTTAAAAAATCGTGATAATTAATTTGTTATTTACGAAATCAAAATAAACTCAATTGTTTTGTGTCATATATATATCTGATCACTAAAAGGATCTAACCATTGAAATTGTGAGTATTCAAAAATATATGCATCGGAGAAATATGAGGATAAATTAGTAAAAAATAGAGTACATTTTATTTTATTTATGAATTTGATTAAAGAAGTGGTAAACTAAGTTGTGCAGACTTTTTATTTTCAATGTTTTATTCGTATTAAATTTTTTAAAAATACATTATTTTTTACGAATTAAACATATATTCGCTAATACTTTTGAAAAGTTCGAGCAACACAATCACAGAGATTTCCAATACTGAACAATGCTACAAAGGGACTCATAAGACGATCCCCCTTTATTGAGTGCAATTTTCACACTTTCTTTTAGCTCTTTGCTTCTCCTTCTCATCGCCTTCCCTTTTTCTCCTTCCATTACAATTCTCACAGTTTTCTCAATCTCCCTCCGGTCAACCAGCTCTTCCCCAGGAACTTTCGAGAACTTCAGCACCACACCAGCCTCCTCCGCTAAGAAGGCGGCGTTCATCCTCTGCTCCGCGTAAAGTGGCCAAGCAATCATAGGCACGCCATGAATCACACTTTCTAAAGTTGAATTCCATCCGCAGTGCGAGAAAAATGCTCCGGTTGATGGGTGATTGAGAATCGCTACTTGTGGGCCCCATGAAGGGACCACCAGGCCACGCCCTTCTGTTCTCTTAACGAATCCTTCAGGTACGTACAGTAATGGGTCATTTTCATCACTGCCCACGTTGAAAAATGCTGCTGAAGCACTTGCATCACTTGGTTTGCGTGCAACCAAAATGAACCTATTATTGGAAATACACGAATAAAATGATTTATAGACGCACAAAAATTTGTCATTTATTCAGACTTGAGTTTGGTATTACCTTTGTTGACTCATTTCTAGACCCCAAGCTAACTCAGTAAGTTGTTCACTCGTCAATGTGCCGCCGCTACCAAATGCCACAAAAAGAACAGAATCAGGGGGCTGATTATCCAGCCACGCTAAAATCTCTGCATCCTTTTCAGTAATAACTTCGTCTTGTTTGATCAAAGGCCCGATGGTGTGGACAGGAGGAAGAGGTATTTTTTGGAAAAATGAGTTTTCTCTAACAGCTTTAAGGGATATAGGTTCAAGATCATCCCAACTGTTCACAAATATCCCCGCTGCTAATGGTAACCTGCTGACATTAAGCAAATACCATTTGTACTCTTCGTTTTTCCTGTCTTTCACCTGTACAATATACGATTCAAAATTTAAATTTGTTGAATTCAATGATATATTATTATTATTATTATATGTTAATATAGTTAAATAAATTGCACTTTTAGGACTACAAGTTCAAATTTAGTATTTCCTTAAAATTACACATAACTAAAAAGAAAGTATAATCATATTATGTATAAAAATGTTAGGATGTTGAACCAAAAAGTTTTACACTCTCTGTCTCGTATTAATTAAATTTGTGCATTAATGCACAAATATTAAGAAAAATATTTTAACCATACTTTCCACTATTATTTTTTGGGAAGTCAAATATGTAGTGTAATTTGTCTCCTATAAAATATAATATAAGATTTTAATAAATAAAAGGGCAAATATGAAAAAAGTTTCAAACATTCATCTTGAACCTCGAATAATTCAACTATTTTGAACTTTGAAAAAAGCCTCAAAAATTCAGTTAATTTAGAACAAAGGGAGTATATGAAATGGCAAGACGCAAATCTAAAATGTCATT
>JAOTQJ010000083.1:25621913-25639264 GCA_025642045.1 Solanum sejunctum | reverse complement strand
ATTTTTGAGCATTCATGTTTAAGAGTGACAGAGAGGGTTTTTGATTATGAAAATTGATGTTTTATATGTTTTGGAGACCATAAGTAGAATCCTAAAGGTTTTAGGATAAAAATACCCTCAAATTATAAGAAAAAAAACGTCATTAACTCATCTAGTGAGGGTCCGCGACGTGCTTCGTGCGTGGACTTTTGGACAGCTCTGCACCTCTCCACTAAAATGGTCATAACTTTTTACTCCAAACTCCGATTAATGCAAAATTAGATGCGTTGGAAAGCCAATTTGAATATGTTTGATTTGATATATTATAGGTCATCCAACTCATTATACTTTAGGAGATATGGTCATTTGAAGTTGACCCTTCTATCGACTCATACGAAAACTTAATTGCTAGTAATTCTTTGAACTTCTTGATATAAAAGATCTCTTATGACTCTAAATTACACCTAATATACTTTAAATACTTAGGAACTGATCCTAGCACGTATATACAACTTATAAGTCATTGGTTTACCTAACTTTTATAAAATCATACATTAGAACTACGACCTCATATCATTTTCAGTTCTATTCCCATACTACGAAATTGACTTTAACATCTATTCTCAATCAAGAATCCTCAATTAAAATCATATATCATATAAAGGATGACTCAATCTTAGCTTAAAAAAATTGGGGTGCTACAGTATGGTATCAAAGCCAAGTTCATCCTTATTTAGGCTCTCAATCCACACTCTAGTTGTGAAGGGGCTGGTTAGAATGGGTTAGAGTTCCACATTGGTTGGAGAATGGATTGGTCGTTAGCTTATATAGACTTAGACAACCCTTCATTCATGAGCTAACATTTCGAATTGAGTTAGACCTGAGTGTCATATCTTTGCAAATGTTGATAACAACATAGGACTAACTTTTTAGGTTGAGTTAGACCTAAATGTTGTGTATTTACAAGTTTGGACCAACTTATGACACCTCGACTAATCCATATGATACTTGCTAAAAAGATATTATATACACAAAATTTATTGATGCTCTGTATTTAGGAGTAAATCAGGCTTCCCAAAGAGGCTTACTCATCAAATATCAGAAATAATGAATGTTGGATTGAAAGATTCTACCTATTCTTGATATGATATTTGTATGCTTGCAAAGTCAAAAGAAAACATAAATTCTTAATAAGATAAATATATGCTTGAATGTGACAAGTTGTAAGAAACAAGAAGCATCTCAAATTTGTTAGTGGATGCAACTGGAAAAAAAAAAAGAACCTTTTTCCCAATTAGTAAAATACAAAGAGAGATGCTAAAAATACTTTTAGGATAGGAGTTACAAGCCTTTCCACAAAAAATGAACAAGCACTTCCCATCAATCAAAACTAGTTTGGGGAATATGACTCCTCTATAGCCATTCTGCTTCATCATTGCGAGTTTAATTCCAACAACAACAATAGCATATTCAGCGAAATTGAACAAGTAAGATCTGAAGAGGATATAATGTATGTAAACTTACCACTGCCTTCAAAAGGAAGGTAGAGAAGTTATTTCCGAAGATCCTCGCCTCAAGCATAACGAATTCCAGTATAAAGAAGAAGACAATAAAGAGAATCGAAACAAGAAACAATGCAAAGTAGTCAAAACAACAATAATATCATGTGACAATCGAAATTAGGGATGGCAATGAGGCGGCGCGGGGTGGAACGGGGCAGGTTTAAAGGTATACGAGGCGGGGGAGATGCGGGACGGATTGAAGTATGTATTTTTTTAAACTACTGCGAGGTGGGGTGAGTTACGAATTTAAAAAGTCAAATAGAAATTCGAAGAAATAAAATTTTTCTAATTAGTAAAAATTAAAGATATAAACTTTTTATATTACATATTGACTTTAATTTTATTTTTTTAAAAAAATTTAAACTAGACATGTTCGATAAATTATTAAGTGTTAAAGTGTTAATTAGAAACTTTTAATTAACGATTAAGAAACAATTGTTAAAATATCAATTAAAAATAGTTAATTAGTTGTTTAGACGTTAACTAGCCAAAAAAATTAAATTTAATTTAAAAAAAAAACTTTAAAATTTAAGCGGGGTGAATTTATGCGGGGCGGATATATGCGAAACAGGGCGGGGCAGGTTGAAAATAAAAAAAATCATCATGAGGGGCGGAGCGGAGCAGTTTAAAAAAGTTTGCGGGTTGAGCATAGCCATCCCTAGTCGAAATATCATAAACTACTAGGAAAGATTATTATTTCAAAAAATTAACAACGATAAAAATAAAAATAACAACTAGTACCATCACAAACACCAACCACTATACTACCTGCAAGACAACACTATACTACCTGCAACCTTTCTATCCTACTACGTGTCCATCCACATCCCTCCTATCCTAGGGTTATGTTCTCAGTAACCTAAAGTTGCATCATATCTTGTCTTATCGCCTCTCGCAATATTTCTTCGACCTACCTCTGTGTCTCCTCGTACCCTCTATAACCAACCTCTCGCACCTCTTCACTGGTGCATCTATACATCTCCTATTCACATGTCCAAACCATCTCAGTCTCGCCTCCCTTATCTTGTCCACCACGAAGGCTAGAACCAACTTATCCCAAATATCCTCATTTCTAATCTTACCACTCCTAAGTATGACCATACATCCACCTCAACATTCATATTTCTACAACATGCAGCTTTTGGACATTGGAGTTCTTGACTGGCCAACATTCAATCTCATACAACAATGTCGGTCTAACCACCACACAAATTTATCATTTGCGTGCTAGAGAAACAAGCTACTACCGATATACGATCTTCTACAAAATAAATAACCAGAATTCAGAAAACATCTGAATGAGACAGTCACCATCCAACAAAAACAAGAAACATTGGGACAGTATATTTTCGCCTGGCGAACTAAAACAATTTCTTCTCCACCATTCTTTGAGCATGCACTCAGAGCATTTGTCCTTGCTACCAATGAGTGATACTTCTGAAATTGGTATACCCTTTTGAAGTCACTAACATACGCAGATGTGCATACGTTGGTCCCTTTTTAAAGAGCAGTCGCTTATATAAGCAGTCATAGTGACGAACAGCAGATAAAAGGAGAAAGATGAGTTGTAAGAAGAGAAAGAAACAACACAGCACAGCAAAGACAATTAGGAAAGGCAACTAAGCTTAATATGAAAGAGTAGTTACTTCTGCAGTTTAATATGATTCAGAAGCATTTCTATGTAATGTTCATCGAGGGCAAGTGCATACCTAAGAACTTTTTTAACAAGGAAAACGTAACCATGATTTACTAATGAGGCAGTAAAGGAACATCAAAATATACAGACAAGCAAACAGAAAATGAGTAGTTAATAAGGCCAAGAAAATTGAAGGAAACCATTTCTCTAGGAAATGGGATTGACATAGTGTGAACAACATTGACACCTGCATCAATCTAGAATGACCTACAAGATCAAGATTAAAGGATGTCAACTTCCACTCATTTTATAAGCAACTACCATCACAAGTGAATAGTTTACCAAAAGAAAAGGTCCACATTGCACAAGTTATCAAATCATTTCAAATTCCACACTAATTCCATGAGTTGTGATTCATTGCATCCAGATGTACATTATACACTACTCCAGGAAGACAAATAACATCTATTTTAGCTGGACTATACTATAGTATTCAGAGATTCTTCATAGTAGCAATTACGCTGGCCATCAACCCTCCTCCTTTATCTAGGCTTTGGACCAGCTATGGTCTGCAAAGCTCACATGGTCAAAGTTTCAAAGCAATAGAAGTTGCATAAAATATATTCTTCAAACTTTTAACACAAGAAAAGAAAGTACTAAAGAAGGTGCAAACACAGCATCTTAAAATCAGCCAAAACTTTACCTACCCACTGTTGCTCGTTGAACTAGCCCAACGAAAGGAAGAGAAATGCGACAAACACATTCACATGGTTCACAGACAGATATGTACATCATACATATGCATCACATGAAGAAAAGGCCACACATTCACAATAAGGCTTGGCTTCAAAGCTCAAGTAACATTACCAAAGAAGTTATCAACTGTATAATGAATATGTCAACCAAGTGACACGCAAAGATATTCATGAAAAGCTTCTCAAATTTTAATCCCACATGATCTCAGTCACACATTTGATGGACAAAAATTACATGTAGGTATATTCACAATGATGAGACAAAAATTGACTAATTCAGCTACGCCAAATAAGATATTCAGTAAATAAGTCACATATTGTATCATGTTCATTAAATAAGGTGAAACAAGGCAGCAGATTATGATTTCTTCCCATGTATCCTCACCTTGGTAGAAAGAGTTACCTGGTATTTGTTGCTAGTAGGAGGAGTATCTATGCAATTAGTCGCGGTGCACAAAAGCTGGCCTGGACACCACGTTATGAAGGAAAAAATGGGGGAAGTAGATTAATTTAGCTGTATTGGAAAACTTAAGCCGCCTCAGAGAAAATGTAACCACATGAAATTTTAGGCACTTTCACTTAAACTTTAAGAAAGCAGAAACACCTTGGAGCCACAAAGTTGGCCAATGACGTATGGTACAATCATTTCTGGTTATAGAAAGAAAATATGGCTGTTAAGTGGCTAAGTAGGGTATTATACTGTATATACCCATGTTAGGCAGCTGACAAGTTCCTAACATATTATTGAGTCTTGGATATTACTGAAAACAAATATCTAATACTAACATTAGGCAAAATGTTAACACTTACCATTAAAAGGATTGCACAAACAATTTGCTGCTGTTGGGCCAATTTATTTCAGGAAGATCAAACAAAGTACCATTTTTCTGTCTAGCTCAAATTTGTCCCAGATGTTACCAGAGTATGACTCGTGGTATCTATCCTAAATTCTCTAAGCTCAAGCATATGGCTGGTCCACAGTACAAATTAAGAGACAGTGGAGCTGGGTATAGATAAACATTTCATGAGCTTCTAACAATCACCAATGATCAATAAGACAAATACATCTTTGTTTTATCAGGACAAATACCTTTATTTTGAAGAGATCAACAAGGCAAATACATGTAATCTAGTATGCCGTTTAACATTTTTAAACCAATCTTCTGAGGTAAAAGCACGAGCCACAATTACCAATGCAATAACTACTTCATTTGTACATGTAGATCAGACATTCAGAATGAAACCACTTTTTCCCCCTAACACCAACTCTTCTTGTGAAAGGACAATCCGCTTTATAATCACCATAAGAAAAAGATATCTAATTTCCCTTTATACAGACATATTTAGCAATGCATCAGAAATAGTCCAGAAGAAATCAAGTTATGGTGACGAGCTATTTTCTCTTCATCAAGAAATGGTAAGTGTAGGGAGGGGAAACCAGCATTTGATAATGAATGAAACAAATGAAAGAAAACACAAAACATAAAGTTTAATGTTCTAAAAATGTAGAATCCCATATGTAGTGTAATGCTTGAGATCCAACAGATACAACTCTCGCTGTATATCTGATAGAACATAGATACAACAGAAAAATTTCTAGAATGCAGAAATATGATTGCAAGGAAAACGATTTCAAGTAAGGTGTTACAACAAATACTGTAACTATATGTTGGAGGCTAAAAGAAAGAAATTTCTTTGCTTTAACAGCTTCATTATAAAATTAGAATGGGTTGATCCCTCCTTGAAGCGCTGGTTGTCGTGCAGAAAAGGCATTACATATTCTTAGTTGACCATCCATCTTAGTTTGCATCAATTTTCAGTAGATCAGCAAAAGAAATTTCTGTTAATCTCTTATGATCTACAGCTATAGAAATTAGAATAGGATCTATTTTTATCGACAACAATACACTTCCAGGACAATGAAGATGATTGTATGACAACCAAATATTCCTTACATGCCAATAATTTATTAAGAAGTTTCAACAAATTCCATATCGCCCACACAAACCTTCAGATAAAATTTTCTGTGGCCTTAAATACCTAGAAATAGTTTGTTTTTTGTCATAGTAAAAAATCTGCAGCTGACCAAAAAGAGGAAGTAGTAAACAAGAAGTAACACTAAGCAGTCACTCCTATATCGTCTACACCCACTTCTAGGGAAAACCTGGTTTTGCCATCAAATTTTGTATATTATAAACATATCAGCACACCAAAAGGTATCCAACAATACTTATCAACACAAAAGGAAAAACAGAATCCGGTTATTGTACTACTTTTCAAGAGAAGTGTGATGAAACAACAATTTTGTCCTGTGTTATGATCTAAGCTCCTTTCTGAATAAGATGCTACAACCAGAAAATGACCTGGCTCTAAGAACTTTAGAGCATTTTATGAAACTTTTTGCCTATAAATCTGCCAAGTCTAAACAAGTAAGAAAATGGCCTAACGGGTCTATCCAAAAATCCTAGTTTGCATTCCACCAAATGAGATTTCTGATGAACAATCCAGTAATCAACTATGTACAAACAATTAACTACTTGATAATTCATCTTTTAAGACATTTTTATATTAGCTTCTATTATTTTAGATGTAGTTTTTCGTTTTCATTTCGTGGGCTAAGCTTGATTTTAGGATACGACTGAAATCTTTTAGTGAAGTAAGGATACAGAAGAAATTTGTTAGTCCAAAAAACAGGTTTAGAACCAAATCAGAATAACTAATTTGGAAAAGAGGGGGAAAAAAGGTAAATCTAGCACCAAAAGAGAGCTTCATATGTCAAGAAAAAGAAAGGACAGCTCAAGTTGTAGCAAATGCTCTCATTTAAGCCTGCAAATATTTTAACTTCATCAACAACTTCGAGTCCCACAGCTCAAAACTCTCCAAGAACACAGATTAGAAAACACTGGCATTATGCAGCTGAAAAAACAGATTACATCAACATCATACCAAGTGTAATCCTACAAAGTGGCGTATGGGGAGGGTAGAGTATATACAAACCGTATCCCTACCTCAAAGGTAGGGAGGCTGATTCCAGTAGACACTCGATTCATGAAAAAACAGTCCTTACCAGTCCAGCGAAAAATATAGATTGTGCTATAGTAACAACAGCTATAAGCAATATTGCCAAAGCAGGTATAAGAAGTAGCTACTAGCTGAAGTTGAAAAGACTTAAAGAACTATCAAAAGCCAAAGCTTTCATGATCTAATAATTAAAATTGCCACGAGTAACAAAGTAACTTTCTTTGAAAGAAATCTTCTATCTGCAATCAAGATAAGATGACATCTACTGTATACCTCCTCCCAGTCCTCTTCTTATTTGGGGAAGAACAATTACATTACTTCTAAAAAAGGTATCTTTATTGCTAACTAATCCAAGGACAACATAAACTTCCACTTGATAAGCCACAAATCATACCTCCAAATCCAGGTCTGGATGATCAGCAAGAAATCCAATTCTTATGTGTGCTAATCAGAGCTGACAATAACCCTGCTGATGACAACAACAATGGTGCAGAAAGCATCCCTTTACCATCACTAATATCAGCTAAAGCCATTAACCCATCAGCTAAATCTTGAATTACTGATAATCTCTTCAACAACTTTTTCAGTCTCAATTTCCTCAATTTCTCCTCTTCCTCGGCACATCCAATCCCCCTAATCATCGATACCTCGAGAGTCGAAAGTAAACACTCCTCATCTTCACTAATTTTCCTTAGTTCCTTAACCTTCAAACTCACACTTCCAATATACCCAATAAACTCACACCACGCACTAATCTTCTGTAAACTATTCAAATTCTTCTTATCAATCAACCCCGCTTTCCCTAACCAAACAAATTGCTCAACAAAATAGTAAATTCCCTCACCTCCATAAGCTAAAATCGAGAGAATTAAATCTTCTTTTGAACTGATATTAGCCGATCGGAGTGCGTTCACATCTTGCACAAATTTCCCAAGACGAAACGCTTTCCGGCTAACACCAACGCTGGACTCGAATGATTTCAGACGGTGGGATAACGGCAGGGACTCAGGGATAACGGAGGACGCGAGGATGATCTTGGATGCGTAACGGGATATTTTGAGCAACTTGTCAACGCCGTCACGCTTGGCGAGGTAAGCTTCGAGATGGATTAGGAAATCTCTATTTTTAGGGTTAGGATTTTGAGGTTTGGATGATGAAGATGAGACTGTTGAAGATTTGGGTTCCATAGGGATCGGAATTCGGAAGGATATTGAGATCGGAAAAAAGTTCGCCGGGAAAGTGTTAGACGGGTCTCAAACAGTGGCCCATGATCATATCATTGCTATTATTACGTCAAAGTGATGACTCATTTTACCTTGTTTTGCGCGCCAATTATCACTGCCTGTGAACTGATTAAGGAAAATAAATTATCGGGGTAATAATACTGATATACTTTACTAAATGCTCTTTCGTCTAATTTTACTTGATTCACCTGTTGATTTGATAGAAGAATCATAACAGCATATGATAAGAATAATTTTATCAAAATATTCTTTGAATATAATAAATATTATATCTTAAAAAATATAATAAAAAAATAACTATAATTAATAATAAGAGTAAATTATAAAATAAGTATAAAATTATCTCTTTATTTTATAAAGTGAACAAGTATTGTTGGATATATCAAAATAATATATGAACTAAATAAAAATGGACAGAGAGAGTATTACCGACATTAGTGATATTTTCTCGTTTAGAAAAGACTAGCCTAATTTGATTTGACATAAAAATTAAATAATAAAGACTTAATTTTATAATTCTACATTAAAATTATGTTAAATATTAAAATATTTTTAAATTTTCATGGCCTTAGACAATTGAAATTAAAATATACTAAAAAAGTTGATATTGACTAAAAAAAAAGGAGATCATTTTTTAAGAATAGAAAGGATACATTACTTTCTATTTTTGTCCTTTTTTAGTTATCATATTTTTTTTTAACTAAAATGGTATAAATATTTATTAGTATTTAAAAATATATTTTTCTTATCATATTGATTTGAATTTCTTTTACAATTTCTAGTACCTTTTCAATTATTTTTGAATATTATAATTTTTGTTTAAAAATATCAAATTAATATAATCTAATTAGTTTTAAAAAATAATTAAATTGATTCTCAAAAAACATAATATAACAACTAAAAATGAATGACAAGAGTATCGTCAAATTACTATAGTAGAATGGCTACATATTGATCATAATAACTATTTGTAATACTAACCAAAACCAATTAAAGTTTTTTTGAACTTGTCACACAGAAAATCTAAATAAAGGGTAAAAATACAAAAAAAAAAACTCAAATTATTCTTAAGATTGAGCAATTAACTTATTTTGAAATGAAAAGAGTAATATTTAGAGACAACATGTGTAAATACCCTTCAATTTTGAAATACATTTAAATATGTATAAAGTTAAATTAATATATATACACATATTCTATATGACAATTCGAGTGTAAAATAGCAAAAGTAGCAAAATTACAATTTAAAAGGATATATTTTAATCAAATAGTTATCAAATTTCAGAATATAAAGATGAAATATTTATGCGGATAAGCAAACATATATTAATTAATTAGTTAACATAAATACAATTTGAATTAATTATGGCTCGCGGCAAATATTTAGTTGTAAATACAGTTTGAGTTTTGCATAATTCGTACGATTTATACAAAATGTTGTGTGCAATTATACAAAAGTTATGCACAAATCAAATTGTATAGCAAAATATACCAACATTATGAATTATTTAGCGAATTATACAAACGTTGTGCATGAAAACGTTATACAGAAACTGTGATTATACAAATTTCTTGGCCATGTGAAATAAAATAACTTTTGGCATGTTCGCCCTCAAGATGTAGATATTAATTAAACAAAAAGAGTAAATAAATTTTAAAAAATTTTTAAATTTGGCAGCAAAATTTACTTTAGCATTTTAACTATACGAACATATAAATACACCTCTTAACAATTTTCAAATGATTTAATCACTCTCTAAGCATTGATGAGGCAGAGAAAATGATGCACTCTCTTGAAAGCATGTGAAAAGAGGGGAAAAAAATGTTTGTTGCATAGCAAATTATATAAATATTGAGCGAACGATACAAATATTGTTATAACTATAGTTAAAAAATATAATTACCCAAATTATATTTATGAAGTATAATTAAAATATTTTTGAGTGACTACGTGCGAAAATAAGATTATAAAGCTGGTTGAGCCCTTCTTGTTCAAATGGGCCTACAGATGATCTAAGTCATTTGGGCCCTGAATTGGATCATTGATGAGTGAAGGCCCATTATAGTTTATAGCCCAATATTGACTGGGTAAACAAAGATAGCCGCCCAAAATTGGTCCCCCAATTTTTGGTGGTGGGCTTTGGATTCTTTCCGTAACGGTAAGGAAATGCTTCTTTTAACCAACTTCCACTTTGGGACACCAAATGAATGGGACTCTTTGCCTGAACAAGACAAGAGACCTCAACTGCTTCCTCTTTAGCCACATTTTGCAATTCCTATTTTACCCTGCCTCACACTTTTATACCAACTCAACGGCGAGCAAAAAATAAAATAAAAAGTCTTTTGAAATGTGTAATTTGAAACAAATCGATCGACCATTATATAGCTATAATTTATCTATTTTTACAAAAATTTGTCATACATTCCCACTTTGTTTTACTTGTCGATTTCTTCTTCTTCATTTTTCTCCTTAGTAGCAGTATTATAGTATTCCTGTTTAATACTTGCGTAGTATCTTCTATTTTATTAATTGTTGGATGTTATTTTTTTATGTCTATTTTCTATTTTATTATCACTATTTTTCTTTTGTAGCTTGTCTTGATTTTTTGTTTTTGTTGTTTTGTATCTGGACAGGATACTACTATGTTTTTAATTAAAATAATTTAAAAAAAAGCCAATCTAAACGAGTTCTTGCTCATGGCACACTGCACTAGTACGCTTGCCTTGTTTTATCCCTTTGAGGTTCCCTCTGAAATGAGGCATGTAAGGGAGTCACTACGAAGAAGTTTCGTTTAACTACTACCCTAATTCAATTCTTACACTCATTGAAACTATACATCAATTATACTTCTTTTGTCCCATTTGTGAAGTAATATACATATATATTAAGAAATATATTTAAAGATAAAATTTATATTATACTTTTTAATATTATTTTTTGTGAAATTATAAATATATAGCATAATTTATCTCATAAAAAATATAAAACTTTAATAAATAAAATGATAAATATTAAGAAAAGTTTCAAATATTCATCTTGAACTTTGAATAATTCGATTATGTTGAATACTAAAAATTCTCATAAATTTAATTAATTTGAGACAGAAGAATAACACCTACTTTATGTATTATTTCTCGGGGAGAATATAAAAGTTATTGTGGATAGTAAAATTGAATTTTTTTATTATTAGAAAAAAGGTGGTATAACTAATAATGGCAAAATTGATATATCACGAAACTTTAGTGGGATTTTCGTCCGAAGACCAAAAAGGTCAAAAAGCAACCGACACGTCAACAGTATCACCGAACGTTTTAAATCGAAACACTTTCCGTTTTTTTCAAAAACTCCAAAAAAAAACAAACCGGTTTTCAGTTCGTTCTCTACTTGTCTCTCTTCACCCTCCACTCTTCCACCATTTTTCACAGTCAATCTCAAGCTTTGAAAACTCACTTTTCTACAATGTCGTCGTCACCGGAGCTCCGGTCACAGACGAAAATCGGCGGTGATACTAGGAAAATACTTGGTCCGGGAGGGAACCGGGTCAGAGATTCGGAAGAGCAGAAGAGGAAGAAGGAAGGGATGAAGAAGACTAAGCTCAGGACTAAGAAAGTATCATCTACAGTGAATCCGAAGACAATGTTGCCTGTGCGGAGCAATGGGTCAGTTGATAGCTCCTCCTCGTCGGACTCGTCAACTGGGAAACTTGTGAATTTTTCGAAGAGTACTGGTGTGAAGAAACCTGCTAAAGTTGTTCCTCATAGAGTTGAAGTTGAAGCAGCTGAAACAGTTTCACCGGTGGTTCCAGTTCCGCTCAAACGTTGTGATTGGATAACACCGAATTCAGGTAATTTTTCAAATTTTAATCCCATGTGTGTGAGAGAATGGCAAAAATGGACGCTCTACGTATTCTCGGGTTAAAGTTTAATGAATTGTATCCAATTGAAGCCTTATTACAAGAGGCTTAGCTAGAATTTGAAGTTTATGTTTCTCAATTCTCGAAAGGACAACTTACTAGGTTCTAGATAAATTATTTATGCGTATTAATTAAGTGAACTTTTAAACATGAGTGCAAAGTTTGGGTCAAAGCTAGTCTTGTAGCTGAACCCCTGAGTTTATAATGATAATTACAGAGCAGCATAGCTCAAAGTTGAATGAGGACAGTTTGCTGGTTGATACTCCCTCTGTTCCATTATATGTAGCACGTTTGATTTGACATATTTTTTAATAAAAGAAGGAAGACTTTTAAAACTTGTGCTATTAAATTATCAGTAGATATTTTTGTGGTTGAAAATTATTTTATTTAGGGTAAAAGTGAAATTTTAAAGTTATATTATTTCTTATTCTACTAAGCTGACATTCTTTTGAGACGGACTAACAAGGAAACGGTGCCATATTAAATGAGACTGAGGGAGTATTTATTAATAGTGCACGAATGTAAGATATTGGGATGAGTAGGGATAGACGGGAGATTTAGTGTAAGGTGAATTATTTGGTATCGGAATAAAATGGACCAGAATATGTTTAAATGTTTCAAATTATTTATATAATGGACTCTTAACTGCTTTGAGATTGAGGGGTGATTGATTGATGTTATTTGAAAGATCAATGGGTGTTGGAGACTAACTTCCAGCAGCTCCATAGTGAATAAAAAGAACTTGATGATTGATCACTTGAGCAGTTTTTGGGATTGATTGAGACGCATGGTTCATTTCACAAGGGGATTGATTGAGACGCATGGTTCATTTCCCTTGTGCCATATTAGCTGAACCATCCCTAGTGTTGGGCTATCTAATATTTGACCACCTATGTTATATCCCTTAATGTTCTAGATGTCTGTACTTGGGCGTGCATGGAGGTTTTTAGAATTCCACATTGGTTAAGTACATGACCTTGGTTAATCCTCATCATTTGACCCCTCTTTTGCAGTTGAACTAGGCGTAAGGTCTATTTTCGTTATAGAAGTATTGTGAATTGATCTACATTAAAAAGGTTGGACTTCCATAATGTAACATAGGGAGGGAAAACTCTTGGAAAATGTATTTCCCATCCCTTTTGGGCAGGAAAATAGTGCTTCCTTATTCTGTCTCTTTGTAGAAACACATAGTGTTGAGAAAATCCATGTTCTACTTTTTATCTTGTGTGTTTAATGTCTGGTAGATAGGTTGTAGTAGCCTTGGCTGATATTTTTGGACTTATGCATTAGCAATTCCTAGGTTATCTACAATGATAATCCTCTAGTTTATTCCATTTGCAAATTTCTCCCGCTAACTTTCTGTGTAGAAGTGTGAGAGATTGACTATGAATGGTTTTAAGAGAGGTGAGAGGTAGGTAGAGGAAGTAATGAGGAGAGGTGATTAGCCAAGACATGATGCGGCTTTAGCTTCCTGGGGACATGATTTCTAGACAGAAAGTTATGGAGGACACGAATTAGGGTAGAAGGTTAGTCGGCAGTGGAGTCTTGTCTCTCTTATCCTTTTTGTATTAGTAGTCGTAGTATTACTCTTGTAGTTTCTTTTTTTTCGATTTTGCTACTATTTCTTTTTTGTACTTCCATTATCTTATTATTTTGCTTTAGTTACTACTTACTATTGCTTTTTCAGAATGCTTTCTTTAGTATTTTGCCTTAGCTTGTATATTTGATTTATTTCTTTTCCCCGATTACTTTGAATTGCTTTGCATAGAGCCAAAGTTCTATCAGAACCAACCTCTCTACCTTCCAATGTAGGGGGTAAGGCTTGCATACACACTATCCTCTTCAGAACTCACTTGTGCAATTACATGGGGAATGTTGTTGTAACTTTCTGCAACAGGAGGCATTAACCACAACATGACTTGGTGCATTGTTGCTCCTTGATAGTGATGAAGATCGTTGTAAAACCTACAAATGGAATAGAGCATGGGACCTAATTGCAAATATAATTCCACGGGTGATCCTGACATTGCTAGTTTAAGATTTGGCAGGACCACAAACATTTATACTTCCCTCCTGCACCTTGTGGTTGGAGGCTTAACTCACCAAGAAAGAGAAGTGTGAATAGGTGCTATTGACGTTTGGGGGGTGAGTTTGGCATTTTAAAAGTATAGAATCAGAAGTTCGAGGAAGTTTGTGTATTACATGGCTACGAATCAGAAAGTTTGGTGTTATTTCCCTGATTAGAGGTCAATGTGCTCCACTTTTAATAAGTACTATGGATTGACATATGTTATTATCTATCTCGACCTAAAAACATATAGCTAGAAGATATTATTTGGAGATGGTCTCACAACGAAACATCTCATATCTATCCAAAAGTTCTGAGTCACAGTTGGACTTTGATTGTTTTTTAGTTATGCATGTCAGTTTATGTTATTGCATCATACTCCTTCTGTCCCATTTTATGCAGAACCATTTGACTTGGTACGGTATTAAAGAAAAAAAGGAAGACTTTGTATAACTTGTGGTCCAAAACAATCCTTAGATATTTGTGTAGTTGTAAATTATTTCATTAAGGGTAAAAGAGGAATTTTAAAGTTAAATTATTTTCAATTATAGTAAGGTGACCTTCTTTTTGGGATGGACTAAAAAGGAGTATTTTTCTACATTCACATTTTCTTGATATAATAGAAGTGGAAGGATTGTTTTCTTCTGGCGATAAGCTGTCTTGAGATCTTTTTCTGAATTTTCTTTGTTGTTTAGTCTTAAAAGGAGAGCAAAGAATGTATTCACTCTACGGCACAGCATGGGGTCAAGCCAAACAATCAAAGAAGTCAGGGCTTTGTTATCCTTTTTGCTAACAAGAACCGACATAGATTGAAATTGTGAAGTAATGGAAGTGTGCCTATCGATATATTGCAACTTGTGAGCTTGGAGATTGAAAGCTCTTGGCCTGATGAATTAGGGAATCTAATAAGACAGTTGTCTGGACCATAATTAATATGTTAACTGGGATCAATTTCTTTCTCATTTCTTTTTCATACTATGGGTAGATCATATCTGGAGTTTTTTTTTTTTGTAAGACCTTCCACTTCATGATGATTTTAGCTGTTGATTGGTATTTACATAGGTTCACATTTTCTTTCTGCAAGCAAAGAGTAGAACCTCAATGGAGATAATTGGTGAATTTGAAGTTGCCTAACTTTCTAAAATGGAGAATGAATAAATAACGACCAAAACAGTTAAGACTGCAAAACTATTATGAGTACTAGTTTTGCTGAGATGCTATTGCAGTGATTCTTACAGAGAGAATTTTATTGGACTGAATTCCCGCCTCCATCAGGTGTAAGAAATAACTTGTCAACCTACATTAACCTAATTCCGTTATTCTTTTTTTGCAGAACCCCTGTATATTTCATTCCATGATGAAGAATGGGGAAACCCAGTTTACGATGACACAAAGTTATATGAACTACTTGCATTGTCACAAGCATTGGCAGAAATGACATGGCCTGCAATCCTTAATAAGAGGCACATATTCAGGTCCACTACGAAAGATCATCTATCAAAGCTTTGGAAGTAGGTATCTTATGTCCATTAGTTTGAAGTTACTTATGATTTGCATCTTGCAGGAAGTTGTTTGATAACTTTGATCCATCATCTCTTGCAAATTTTAATGAAAAAAGGTTGCGCTCATTAAGAGAAAGTGCGAATTCATTGCTATCTGAACCAAAGATTCGTGCAATAATAGAGAATGCAAAGCATTTCCAGAAGGTAAAAAGAACCTTTATACCTGAAGTTGCAAAACTGATCCTAAACTGCTAGCATTTCAAAATATAGACGGTTTTTTGACTTGCTTCAAATCTTGAATCTAGTGATTATTATTTGAGTTAGAAGGAACGACTGATATAAATTTTACTATATTATCCAAAAACACACCAACTGTAAACCGGTAACTTTAGAGGTGTAAACCATTTCCCTGAAACAGATGCTGAAATTTTCGTTGTATGAGCAAGTCAACTTTTCGTGTGGTACATAATCGCTGATCGCTCTCACATATCTACTTGTCTTTCAGATACAGCAGGAGTTTGGATCCTTTAGCAACTATTGCTGGCGTTTTGTAAATCACAAGCCAATAAAAAGTGGATTTTGCTACGCACGTCAAGTACCAGCTAAAACACCAAAATCAGAACTTATGAGCAAGGACCTGATGAAAAGGGGCTTCGTTTACGTAGGACCAACAGTTGTGTATTCATTCATGCAAGTGGCAGGTATATTTAATGATCATCTCATTACATGCTTCAGATACAATGAATGTAACAAAGATAATATCAAAGAGCAGTCACTAACAAAGTTAGAAAAGACAGATTCACAGGGACGGGACCCTGTTGATAACAACACGCATATGAGTAATGACCATTTGAGTTTGACATAGCTATTATCCGCTGTGAATTTGTATCAATAGTCTTGACGTACTTTTAACCAACAGATTTCTAATTTACAAGACTGTTACTTTGATTGGCCGAGGGCCTGTGCACCTCGGGATTAGTCGGGGCTCTAAGAGACTTGGACACCCGGTGCAAATAAGAAAAAAAGAGTGTTGCTTTGATTGATAGTCTTTTCAGCTTTGCCATGTGTGTATTTAGAAACTTCCTAACCTTTGTATTAGTCATGTATGAAGAGATTGAAGATTGTACTTGTATCTATATACTATGGTGTCTGCTAGTTTCTAATATATGATGATTCTGGTGGTAGTTTTTCGATAAAAGGTCCAAATTTGCTATTGCATTGTCTTAAATTGCTCAAGTTTGTTTTCTGTTACACTTTTAGTCCATTTATATCCTCATTGTTCGCAAATCTATATCCTCAGTTTACCATAGTCATTGTCTGGGTTCTAACGCGATTAGGAGAGCTTTGCATGTCCATATCCACCCCTCAGTTTTTACTATGGTTTAAACTTTCAAGTTGTGTTAGAGCTCTATTAGAGTCAAGGACAAAAATGAGAACTTTTTGCCAAGGTGAAGTTGCTCAATTTTAGATAGTTCATGGACAACTTTGACCGTTTCTTTTACAGAAAAAATTGCCATCTTTGTTCAGCAATTTATTAATGCTGGACCTTGTTGGCAATGTCTACATGTTTGTCTGCAATAAAATCCAACGGTTTTGCATATAATACATGTAAACCCCAGCTTTGCATATAATACTTGTAAATCCATAATTGTTGCAGTTGGAGAACTGTT
>JAOTQJ010000083.1:25597721-25617531 GCA_025642045.1 Solanum sejunctum | reverse complement strand
GAATAGTACATTTGACTATTCTTTTAAATTTTATCAATGGAGTAATTAATTAAATTTTATTAAGATAATAAAGAGTTAAATTTGTTAAGTAGAGATAGTGATATTGTTAAAATAAATATTTATTTATTAAAGTTTTTATATAATTAATTTCAATATGTTTTGAATAAGACATGGTAATAACTGCTCTATTTTGATAACTAATTAATTTTAACTTATGTATATACAAATTTTACATCACAAAAGATTGTCAGTAGCTAATTAAAATTATGCAAATATTAATTATATATATAATTTATGTCGTATTTTATTTTGTTATATAAATAGTACAGTATTATGCTCATAATTTATATGTATGTCAGTAGCTAATTAAAATTATGCAAATATTAATTATATATATAATTTATATCGTATTTTATTTTGTTATATAAATAGTACAGTATTATGCTCATAATTTATATGTATGTTGTAGTACTATTTATTTAGATAGTCTAACAAATATTGTTTTACCATAAGTTTTTATTTTATGTAATTTTAAATACATAGTACAATTTTTATTTGTAAAAATGTTAAAATATTTCTGTTCATTAAATGGTCTGAAAGTGTAACGGAGATTGACGAGGAAAGAGTCTGCACTGACAGTGTGGGGATCAGATCAGTTGATTAGACAGAGAAACAACAAGAATTAAAGACTTTTTTTTTATTTTTATGCAAATTCTGTCCTAATTTTATTTAAAAAATCATAATTTTTTAAAAAATAAATAAATTTTATATTCATATCAAATCATAATACAAAGTTTTGGATATGGTGTCTAAGGTGACCATTCCAATATACATTTTTAAATTTTCTATCAAATCAAACTAATTTGAGATGATTAGATCTCACTTATGAAATTTCATTGGATATATTATTATTGTTATTAATTTTTTAAAAATAATCTCTCTATTTTTATAAGATAATGATAAAATTTATATATATTTTATTTTTTCTAAATTTTATTTCTAAATTATTATTGTATTAAATCAAATTTTAATTTATATAAATTAAAACGGAGAAAAGTACGCTACTTATTAATCTTTTTGATTGTGGGGGACAATTATTTTCTATTTTTACACTTTTATGTAAACTTTATTGATTGTAAAAAACAATTTTGTAACAGAGATGTCTCCTTCGTTATTGAGCCAGTCAACTAGCCAATGGTTACCTGCCACGTCAGTAACTATGGTCCCCACTTCCTTTGCTCAGCTCAATTATTAGCAGATCAGATCAGTCAATCGTTACATCGGACACGATTATTTTTTTCCCCTAATATATTTTTTGAAAAAGAAAATTAACAAGATTAATTTTATGTCCAAAAAAAAAATCATGATAACTCATGGTCAAGGTGTAAACTTTCCAATTAATTCTTTTGAACCATTTCTTGATCTGGACATGTAATTCGAGCGTAGAGATTATGCATATCTTCTTTTTATTGAATTCTAAACCTTATATAAATTTTAAAATAAGATGAGACTAAGATGATTTGTATATGTGAAGAAAGAATGGAAAAATTTCCTAGTAAGGAAGGGGTGAAAGGTTGGTAAGGGCAGGTTTAAAGAGGGGTAGAAACTCGCCGAAGATATAGGAGAGAACATGATGGTCGCAAAGTAGGGTAGAATGTAGTTGAGGGGTAGACTTGTTGAGTAGATAGTATTAATATTATTTATTGTTACTACGTGTTGTTTCTTGTGCTTCGTTTACTACTTACACTTTCCCTAGTATTTGCTATGCCTAATTTGCCATGCCTTGTTCTACCTTTGTATTGTTTTTTTCAAACTATCTTAGTTATGTATTATATGAGTCGCAGATCTTTTGAGAATCACCTCTTTATCTCCACAAAATATGAATATATTTTATTCTCTTTAGATCACACTTGATGGAGTACACTGAATATATAATTGTTGTTGTATACTAATCATCATAGAGTGGTTGGCATTTGACCTAAAAGCATGTTGTTGGCAAGTAATAGTTGCTCTAAAGCTTGTACAATTATGCTTCCGTGGAGCTTATTCTTACTTGAGACATTTTGGGTTTGAAGGAGTGACACAAGCAAAATTTTCAGCAAAGGGTTCAAAATATAAAAAAATAAACAAAAAAAAACATTCAACATTTACCATACAACAATAACAACAACAACAATATACCTAGTGAAATTCCACAAATGGAGTCTAGGGAGGGTAAAATGTACGCAGACCTTACCACTACCTCACAAAAGTAGAGAGACTATTTCCTAGAAACCCTCGTCTCAAAAACCCATAAGCAGAATAAACTAGATATAACATTTACCATATATACATAAAAAAAAAAGCAGTAATTTTAATTGCATATAAATAATATAATTTTATGTCAAAAGAGGTTGAGATAAACCCGCCCAATTTTCACATTTTGACATCAAACCTACAAAAGAAACAAGACTACCTATACAAAGCACTAGCAACAAAGGCGGATGTAGAGTGTTGGTACCAAATTCATCTGAACCCATTACTTTCAAATTAGATATAAATTAGCATAGAATTTTATAAAAATAGCAAAAACCAATTGAGATGAACTTATAAGTTTAAAAATATATTGAGTTCAACGGTTAAAGACTTGAACGTTGAACCCCTAAGTCTCAAAATTCTAGATCCACCCAACGAACCCTACCAGACTCCCTTTTTCTTTTCTTGAATCATGTCCATCCTGGAAGAAAGTAATTGAACTGAAAAGACACCTTATCATGTCTGAATCTCCCAAATGATGTGCGAACATGAATTCAAATTGTGCACAAGTTCATCGAAGTATAGGTCTACAACAGTGGTCTTACTTGTACATGAAACTTATCCAAAAAAACAAATTGCAGAGTTACACTTAGCATACAGAATTTTTTTCTGGTCCGACGAAAATTTAAAGACATTTGAACCCAATCTGTTGCAGAAAGATCACCTGAAATAATTTTGCATCCAAACTTTACAGACTCTCTATTGTTTCAGCCTTGAAGAAGCTAAATGCAACGGGTAAAGAATGTTTGCCCGACATAGCCCCCATGCATTGCCCTTCTGACATTGGATTCAAACATCTTTGGGTTGTCTCTCAATACAGCAGCTGCATCGTGATTGAGGGGATCCTCATGATTCGGCTCCTGCAGAATCACAAGTTCTGATTGCTAAATACTTTGGATGAGGGACGGATGAAGCATCTTTATATCAAAATTAAGAAAAATACCGTAAACAGATGATATAAGCCATAGATAATGGTGTTGATGTTGAGCACAGGCTTCCAGTCTTCTCGAAGAATGTTGAGACACACATTTCCTTCCAAGTCAATATTCGGGTGGTAAACCTGCCCAAAAGTTTTTTTAGGAAAAAAGGTTTTACCAGAGAGAATGATTAACCAAGTCTGAATACATTATAGAAATAAATGAACAAGTATAACCAGTTCCCACCTTTGTCTTGCACTTGACCTTTGGTGCCTCATGAGGATATATTGGAGAAATACTGAAAGAGAAGGTAAATGTGCCGCCCCTATATATAGGAACAACAAAAAAATAAGCAATAAATGACATCATCATAGAAAGCTAAGTTAAATTCACCAAAGTTCCCCTTTTTTTCTTTAAAAAGAAAACAACTAGCAATACATGAATGATTTCTTAGAAGTAAGAAACTTGAAGAATGGTCTACGAAATTAGTGATAGGTAAGCTGTAACAAAACTTACATGTAATATCCTTCATCAGGCCGAATGGTGACTTCAAAGTTCATTAGGTCATCTTTTCCATTGGGAAACGATATGCTACATGTTGTGGGTAGATTTAGCTCACTTATATCTACAAGAAAAAAGATGCAAAGGTTTAGTCATCACAATTTAGATGCAAAAACAACAACAGGAGATAGCAGGAAAACAAGCCACAGAAACGAAATATGCTGAAGTTAGGACAAATAGATGCAAGTAGTTAATAAATCCCTTGCTGTAAGTGTGAATTTTACAAGAAACTCTCCAATTCCTAAGAAGAGCTAAGAAATTATCATGCTGTAGTCTCACTCAATCTCTATCCTTGAATGACTATATGCTATAGTCGTAACATGCAGAAGACAGCGCTAAGATTGAGAACTTGGATATACAGGTTCTGTAAGCTGTTCTGCACATATTCAAAACATCTCATGTTTCTCTCAGTCCAAACTGACCACCAAATGTAGGTTGGGACAATCATCCATCTCTCCCCCTCCCTATTCACATTACCAACCATATTCCAGCAACATCTGCTATGCTTCCGGGTTTCACCCATCTGATTCCTTTCAGGCTGATGAACATCCTCCATAACTATTCTGTCCATTTACAATGCAAAAAAAGATAGGTTGATAGCTTCTGCTTGTTCCCCACATAGAAAGACCCTTCAAACTAGTTGCTGACCCCTCTTGTTCAGATTTTCATGTGTCAGCCAAAATCCAGATGAAACAGTTTACTTTGTAGAGAGTTTTTGGTTTTCATATCATCTTCCAAGGCCAATCTCTTTCCTGCACCACTGCTATATTCCAGTTACTTATATGCAGATTTGAAAGAGAAATTACCCTCCATGTCTTTGATCCATTCCAGCCTGTCTACCCTTTAATTAACTATTGTTGAAACCTGCTACCCCTTCCCAACTACCGGTCATTTAAATATCTCCTCAGATGTTCACTTGGCAATTGCTAAAACAGAAAAATCCTTGTACACTTATTTCAAATTTTCAAATGTTTCTATTATTTCAGATCAAAATATGCAAAAGCTGGGAAGGCACCTCCGAATATACACCCAGCTGTCATTGCAAGGCGCTTCTATTTGTGTCAACCCTCTTCTTTTTCCCTTTTTCCCCCTATAATTGTAATGTTCGGAACAACTTGCATGCACCTTTCACTAATTCCACAGGATGCCTGACACCTCTCATTAGCAATAGATTGCTAACTCTATCCATCAAGGTTAGGACAAATGGGAAGAAAATAACCTAATGTTTTTGTCTCTCTAGTATTTGAACATGAGACTTTATGGTTCTCCACCCACCCACTTCATTGACCACTAGGCTACAACCTTGCCTACATTTGTACCGATCAAGCCTTAACTCCTATGTTTTTTTCCAGTTCAGTTAGGAGGTTCTTTATGGTTAAGAGGGTATGACACAGAATGAATTTGATTATATAAGTAACAGGGTCAGCATGTAACTTTGTTGCACTTTTACGCGCTAGTAAATAAGATGGAGAAGAACAGTCTGCAGCAATCCGCATAGTGGAAACAGGAATAATGGAGAAAATAGGAGGATGACATACCCAATCCCACTCGAATAAAAAATTAACAGAAGATGTAAGAATTCAACGTAGTTTCCATGAACTATCTCCACCTACACTCACTCCCTACTTGAGAGATTTTTCAAGTACTTACAACACACAATTCTTCACTTAGTTCTCCGATGTGCATATACTTCCCACAGTTCTCGAGAAAAGGTAAATGTGGGAAGAACTTTAACTTCCTAGAAAATATACATCACAAATATTAACCTTTTCAAAAAATCTTAAAAGAGTCTAAATCTTACTTCATCCTTAATGGGTGCCAAGATCTCAGCAATAATTTTATCCTGAAACTAACAATAACCTATCAGATCTTTTCAATTAGGATCACTAATGCAGGACTCCTTCCCAAACTCTCACAGCAGGTAGTGACCATCCTGCCTGGATTTTACTTCAAAATCATCACTTGATATAAAGTAGACCTGTAAAGTTTCCGTTATATGGCCTGGAAGGAATTCAGCCATAAGAATGCAGAATTCCAAGATACCTCATAGGCACACAGGGTTTCGAGCTCCTGCAACAAAAAAACAGTACTACATTTGACAAGAAGAGAAATTGGAAAAAATAAGGAAACTTGTTGATTAATATTTTTTCCCCAACAGTTTGGCTACAACTTGATGTGCATGTAAAAGTCATAGTCAAAAGCTTGGAGGTATACTACTTCGTCCATTCAGTCCACTTCAGGTTGGTGAAAAGAATTGATGTGGGTCTCAACCAACTGAAATAGGAAATGTAATCTACAAATTGTTTATAAGCACACATACACAAACCCATGTCATGGAATTTCCCGTCTTCTCTAGTCTTCCATTTTCTGTTCCAACCAAGATAATCTAAGACTAAATCAAGATAATGTAATGATTGATTATCATGCAGGAAGCGCTTGCCTCATTTGTTTTCATTAAGATTAAAAAGTTTGAATATAAATTCACGTCTTAATATTAAGATGTGCATTACGCACATATGAATATTAAGATGTAGCCTCTAGATTGAACAATGAATAATTAAGACTTGGGGTGTGCAAAAATCAATTTTGATCAATAAATCGAAAAAGAAAATATTGGTTTATCGATATTGGGTTATTGGGCCAATGATTTTGTAAATTTTTTTATTGGGTTATGAATTTAGTTTCTGATTTTATGATTTTGATTAATATTTGAACCGATAACCCAATAAAATAATATTAAAATTACTATTTTAGTTATATTTGTATAATAGGGACTTTAATATTTTAACGACCCTATATTCCTAAATTTGGATATTACTTTTGTTCATAGCAACACAAACTAGCCTAACCAAAGGCGAAGCCAAGATTTAGAGTTTATAGGTTCGGGATTTTAGTTCTTTAAAGTTATTGAGTTTTAGATTTATAATTTCTACATATTCAAGAAATTTCTCAATACAAATATATAATTTGAACCAACGCTAGTGGATTTGGCCGAACCCAATTAATGAGTTGGTCCGCCCCTGCTAGCCTCTCTATTGTGACACTTTCTCTCTTCACAACAC
Source organism: Solanum sejunctum (assembly GCA_025642045.1). NCBI lineage: Eukaryota > Viridiplantae > Streptophyta > Magnoliopsida > Solanales > Solanaceae > Solanum > Solanum sejunctum. The sequence continues at coordinate 25,610,696 of JAOTQJ010000083.1, read as the reverse complement.
AAACTACTACTTCCTTCTCCCTCTCAATTTCAGATTTAATTGTGCAAAAACAAACAATTAATATTGTTTCACAATGTAGAAATTTGTGTTGCACTTCTATTCTTGATATTATTTCTATTTTATTAGCATTTTGTATATATGATTGTATGAACATTTTCTTATCGGTTAAATCGAAAATCAAATCGTCACAGACCAAAAATCGATCAACCCAAGAAGCAAGTGGTTTGTCACCATGCCCATCAAAATCTCCAAGTAACCTGAAGACTAAAGTTCCTATGACAACTGTAATTCCCAAATCTGAAAGCCAAAGTGTAGACGGGGAGAAAAAAAATGGTATTTTGTTGAGAAAGAAAAGTGAGCGGGGGGTGAAAGTTTTGTCGAGAAGAGACGTTGTATAAGGAAATAAAACAAATGTAACCAAATGGACTGCATCTTAATGATTAAGATTCAAATCTTAAAAACAAATGCACTAAATGGAGTGAATCTGAATAAATAAAATTCAAAACTTTAAAAACAAATGCACTTCATGGACTGAATATGAAGATTAAGATTCGATTGACAGAATCTGAATGATTAAAATTTAGGCCTTAAAAACAAATTCACTTGATGGAATAAATCTAAATGATTAAGATTCAAACCTCCATTAAGTGCAAGATGCTAAATGGAAATCATTAGTTAACCTAACATGTTCACAACACGTGATATCTCACCAATATATTAGATCCAAAATCACCAATTTGTCATGCAGGACGCACTCAACAGAAACTTCTTGCAAAATGCTAAATGGTTAAAACATTAGTTGACCTTAAAAATTCAAAAGAGTTGGAAAGAGAAACAACCTTTATGAAGACGCAACTCTCCTGGACTTTGTTTCTTGACCGGTGGCTTTCCATTTGCGTTCTCAGCTTGTTCTCTCTGCTTTTCTTTTACTTTGAACAACTTAATCATGGTCCCTACATGATAAAACATATAACATAATTAAAGCACGAAAGACCATCAAAGTACATGAAGCTATTTTCACATCTTTTTCCTTTCGTAATAACCACATAACAACCTTCAAATACATAAAATTTCCTAAAGTTATATCCCTCTATCCTTTCTTTCCGAGTCTTATAAAGATTTCATTAGCTCGTTCCGAATTGTGAAAATGGATCATTTCTTTCCGTAAAAGAACAAAAGAGGGCTTCATATTTTGTATTCTAATTCGCGAGATCAGCTATTTATACCCCGGTGATAGATAAAATCAACTCAACAAACTTTTCTCTAAGAATTATCCTCTTAATCTTAGCACACAAGGGACATGTAACCAACGCCATTCTATGAAAAATAATGTCACAAAATAAAAGTAAAAATCATTTCCATCAAGTCGATTCTCAACAAAAGTAATACAACAGCTTTACCCACCAGCTACGTTGCTCAATCTCTTCAAAAATGCCAATGGGTGCACGTCGAATTCTCCATAAGTACTGAATTTCTGGAGAATCAGATACAGATGCCGCACCCAACTGAAAGTCCGCTCAACTTAGCTCATGAGAAAACTGACCAACATCAAAAATTCTAAACCTAGTCGGTGCAAGCTATGACCCAAGTCAAAGACTGAAAATTCTAGGAGAATCAACAAGCAAACAGTCTAGAGAAACTAAAATTGAAACAAACACAGAAAAAAAAACTATAACACAAGACAAACAATCAGTTCAGATCAAAACACAACAGAATTCATTGATTAAACAGCTTAAAACACTCATCAAAACAAAGGGTTTCCACAGATTAAAGCAACTAACAGTAATCTGATCGATTCTACGATCCGGGTACTAATCAAAACACCCAAAAAAATCACTGAATCTACAAAAGAGTATACAGCTACAAGTAGATAAAACCAGTTTGAAAGAAGAAAACAAACCTACTTAGATGAGATGTAGAAGAAAAGGGTGTTTTTGTGATCTCAGGTTAGCGTGAAGCAGCAAAGGGATTCTTCTTTCTTCTCTCTAATGGAATTTTGATGAGAGAGAAACTGAATCAAAGAAAGGAAGAAATAGGCTGGACGCCAGTCCAACCTTTCATATCATTTCACTCCACAGCCACAAATACTTGTTTTTTCTACAAAGGTCCTTTTGGAGGTCCTTTGGTAGCTCGATAAGAAATAAGTAGTTTAGTAATTTTTTTTATATGAAGTTAATATGATATTGGATTGATAATTATAAATTATATAACTTTTATATGCATATATTTGTATATAATAAGTTATTTAATAAAGCAATTTAAGATTATCGTATTTATTTTGGATGTCTCAAAGAGGCAGCTGAAGCTCATAGTTGTTGCTTGACTTGATGATTCAAGTCAATATCTTAAATTCAATGTTTTGAGATTGAACCTGAATAATAATACTATTTTTATAGCATTTCTATTAAGTTTTATTTAATTATTTTTTTTATCAATTTTAATTATGAAATTACAATAATGGATCTGTTTACATTTGCGGTGGCTATTAAATCATTTGCTTAGATTTACTGTGACATTTCTATTAATTATTATTTACGGATGAGCATTTTCAGCTGTCTGTTGTAGTTATTTGAAACAGAAAGATGACTACAACCTGACTGTTTAGTGTTACAGTAGCTATTAAAGTGGTTTCTTAATTTTACTGTGTCATTTCTGTTAATTATTATCTAGTTATTTCATCATCTACTTCAACTATGAAATTACAATAACATATCTACTTAATTTTGCGATCACTATTAAAATATCTATTGGGCCCGTGCAACGCACGGACTTCAAAATCTAGTGTATATATAAACACTTAAAATAAAAAAAAATTGTACTATTTTATGTAGGATATAAATTATACTCCATTCGTTTCGAAAAACAAAGATCTACCTTTTTTATCTGTTTCAAAGAGAATGACTCATTTTCTTTTTAGATAAAATTTTAATTTTAATTTTTCACATGATATGTTTAATGTCAATATTAAAGGATATTTTGGTAAATTTAGCATAACTTTAATTTAGAACCATAAAATTAAAATGACTTCTTTATTTTCTTAAATTTCATTTTTTTAAAACGAGGGGAATATTATTAATGCGTGAATAACTGATTTATATATTATTACACTAGCATAAAATAGATATATAAATTTATTTTTAAATAATTCTTATATTATTAATACGTGTATAACTCTAGTTAGCTATCAAACGATATTTATGGTTCGTCTTGTAACTAGTTGGAAGTATGCATGCATAATTATAAACGCATTAATTACGTGGGTATTAATCGCGTATGTAAATATTAATTATCCAGTTATTCCTAGCATAAGAGAATACACTAATACCCTTGTAACTTGTTCATATTTCGTCGCATGGATTCAAAATTACAAATGAAATGTATCAATTCTATATATCAATAATTTATTTCTAATTATCAAATATTAATGACGATATGTATTACATTATTAGCTATGCAATTTTCTGACTATCAAATATTGTATAATTATGTAAATTAATGCGTGAATAAGTCCTTTCTTTACTTGCTACCAAAAGAATTCTTGATGTTGTTTCATTTTTTCCAACTTGCATGTACAAAGATCAGCTTTTGACAATAAACCTGTTAAAATAAAACAATAACATTACCCAATGCCTCAAAGGTTCCCGCTCATTGCGAGGTAAGAGGAGGTTGGATATACGTAGCCTGACCCATATGTTTAAAATATAGCGCGACTGTTTCCAGATGACTCATGATGAGCGTCTAAAGTTGCATTGACTAACTGGTATTTCACAATTGAAAAAAGCGCAGACAGTTTAAAGAGTCATTTTGTTTTATTCCATCATACCCCAAAGCCAAAAAATAGTGAATCTTTGACTCCATCCAAGATTAATGAAAATAATAAATCTATTAAAATATATACATTAAATTTCAACATTCTTTGCAACCTTATCATTTTATACTCAGATTAGACGGTCTAGATTAATGCCAAAAAAATAGCGAACTAATATTAATCAAAATTGTATGACTCAAAATTAATCTTTAGAAGAGACTTTGAATCTCATAAATCTTTCATATCAAAACAGATCCTTAAGTTTCTTTTAAACTCAACTTTAACCCTTAAATTTTTTATATTTAAATTTCCTTTTAGGATAGAACTATATTGCGTGTTAAGGGCATAAATAAGTATCTTTCTTATTAATGGCAGATTTGACTTTAGGAAAAAAAAGTCAATAGATTGCAAAGTTACTCAACCTCCAAATTTGACTTTTTTCCCTTCAATCAATAATTTTATTGAAGGATGTTGAGACACAAAATTTCATATTGGTGGTTAATGAGATGAGTGATCTCCTTATAAGGTTTAGGCAATCCTCCTTCCTTTGAGCTAGCTTTTGGGGTGTGAGTTAGGTCTAAAAATTATCCACGCACTAGATGTTAAGCACTAGGCGTGACATTGGTGATTAATAGGATGAATGGTCTCCTTATAAGATTTAGACAATCCTCCTCTATTTCAACTCTTTCAAAATGAAAAATAATTGAATTTTACTGTAAAATATATGAAATAATTAATTTCGTGATGAAGAGAGAATTCGATCCTATATATATTCTTTTTTCTTTGTTTTGTGAAAAAGAATATTAATCAAAAAATAATATAATAATATTAGTTTTTGTAAATTTATTGCACTAACATAATTTGCAATAATAATATGGACTAATCACTTTTTCATCTTACAATTAAAATATTGTTACTATAACTCAACTCCCTAAAATTTGGAGGTTACCATTGCTTACCCTCAAGAATTTATAATTAATATTCTTATAGTATGAAAAAGTTACATAATATTTTATACAGTCATATAATTATGAATAGTTTTCTTGCAAAGTACTCAATTTTATTTTTATGACTTGGAAGGTATTCAACTATGAGGTGTTCTTTTACAAAATCATTTAACTATTGTTATTTTATTTAGAAAATCACTCAACCAATACCTAAAAAGGTCACCAAACCTTTAAAGAAAAAAAAGATAGCGATATCACATATTTATATGAAAGATGATGTATGAAAGGGAGTTTCAAAGCAATGATTTATCAATCACGAATTTGAGTCATTGAATCAACAACTAATCCTTGCATTATGGCATAGGTTGTTTATATCGTATTCTTTGAAGAAGGGATAATGGAGTTAAAATTTAAATTTTCAATTCGTGAATGCATATATAATACTTTATGGACCTTTTTAAGAATTTGTATCAATGTTGTAGGAGTTATTTCGTTCCCACAAATTACAAGAATAATACTCTCTTCGTTCCAAATTAATTGAATTTTTGAGTCTTTTTTTAATGTTCAAAATATTTGAATTGTTTAAAGTTTAAGGTAAATATTTGAAACTTTTTTCATATTTGTCCTTTCATTTATTGAACTTTTATATTACTAGAAGGTAAACTATACTATATATTTGTGATTTTACAAAGGACAATAGTGAAAAGTATAGTGAAAATTTTATCTTTAAAATTTTTTCTTAATATGTGTGTATTACTTCACAAATTTAATTAAAATAAAATAGAATGAGTATTATTTCCAAATTTTCAATGTCTTCGTGAAACATAATTAGTCATCTAGTACGTTGAACTTCATAAAAAAAAAACAAAAAATTAGAAAAAGAATGACGATGACTCAAAGCGAGTATATCTTACAAATTTGTTTGCCGAGGTTAGCAATTGGCAATTGCCTTGTGCAAACTAAAGTAAAGCCCAATAATTGGGGTACTTGAAAGGTTATATAAATATATTATATTAAAAATATATTTATTATTTATAATAAAAATAATTTTTGTTAACACTAATGATATATTTAAAATATAATTTATATAAATGTATTATGAATTGCGCCTCGATGTAATCCCATCCTAATAGGAAAATGTTTTGAGTCTCATCCGATCGTTCTAAATCTGAGTCTTGACTATATCATACATATCCTTTATCATTTTAATATATACCATTAAGACATCTTTAACTCCAAACACCTTCTGATGATATTTCTTGCCACTTTTGTCGTGGGCTTTCTCAAAATCAATATGCACTATGTGAAGGTCCATCTTTCTTTCTTTATATTTCTCCATCAGTCTACGCACAAGATGAATTATTTAAGTAGTTGATCATCTCAATATGAATTTGAACTGATTATCTGAAATTGTTCTCCCCTCATCTCTACTGCTCTCCCAGACCTTCATACTATACTTTATCCATACGCGAAGCCATTCCCACCTAATAAAAAATTCTCTTTTTTCTCGAAGTAGAATTTGAGCACCCATACCACCTCTCAATTCTCATTTTAAGAATTAGTCTTAGTCAAGGGTCTAAGTAAAAAATACATATAAATTTTAATATTTATTAATGACTTAAACTTTTATTTAATAAAAAAGAATAGATTTCAGCTAAGATATGTAAGAAAAATATTTTTAAAAAAATTTTCATTAAAGATGTTATGAGCCAAAAATAAATTAAAGATTTAATTTCGTCACACCTAGTTATGATGGTTTATTTATAGCATACTCTATTTTAGCAACTTTTATACATGCTTTCATTGTTACTATTTTTTTAAGCTCTACTCTCTGCGGAACAATTGTACTATAAATTTCGGGAAAAATGAGATCTATGAATCTTGTTGATTCATGGGCACAAGCTTGTTTACCCTGTAAATCCTTCAATGGATTCATGAAAATTCCTCCGAAAAATCCAAGATTTTTGAAACAAACTAGACCCTTTTCTTCTATGAGTGTTTCAGCTATTGCTACCAGAGAAGATGAGAAAGTTTCCAAAGAAAAAGAAGCACAAATGGAGCAGCAATTCAATTTCAAGGATTACGTAGCTGAAAAGGCGATTACTGTAAATAAAGCTTTGGATGAGGCTATCATGGTAAAAGACCCACCTATGATCCATGAAGCAATGCGTTATTCCCTTCTCGCCGGCGGGAAGAGGGTCCGGCCGATGCTCTGTCTCGCCGCTTGTGAGCTTGTTGGGGGAGATCAGTCTAATGCCATGGCGGCTGCTTGCGCCGTTGAGATGATACACACTATGTCCCTCATTCATGATGATTTACCCTGTATGGATAACGACGATCTCCGCCGTGGAAAGCCTACGAACCATAAAGTCTACGGTGTGGATGTGGCGGTCCTTGCCGGAGACGCTCTCCTTGCTTTCGCCTTCGAGTACATCTCCACCGCCACAATCGGAGTTTCTCCGTCGAGGATCCTCGCTGCCGTCGGCGAATTAGCCAAATCCATCGGAACGGAAGGGTTAGTAGCTGGACAAGTAGTGGATTTAGCTTGTACCGGTAACCCTAATGTGGGATTAGAAACGCTCGAATTCATCCACATACACAAAACGGCGGCGTTGCTGGAAGCTGCCGTCGTACTCGGAGCAATCCTCGGCGGCGGAACGGATGAAGAAGTGGACAAGTTAAGGAGATTCGCTAGATGCATCGGATTACTGTTTCAGGTAGTGGATGATATCCTTGACGTGACAAAGTCATCGGAGGAGCTCGGAAAAACCGCCGGAAAAGATCTGGCGGTGGATAAAACGACGTACCCGAAACTGCTGGGATTGAAAAAGGCTAAGGAATTTGCGGCGGAGCTCAACCGTGAAGCTAAACAACAGCTCGCGGAGTTTGATCCACACAAAGCTGCTCCATTAATCGCTTTGTCAAATTACATTGCTTGTCGTGAAAATTAAATATTTTTATATTTTAATCCTATAATTTGAATCTTCATTTACCAAGTGAAAATGAATCAATTCAGATTTGAGTTGCGGAATCAGTTATTAATATTTATTTTGTCAAAGTATGTTTACATTGCATTTCTCTAACGTTAGATATCATAGCTAATCGAGTAGCTTTCATGTGTATAAGCTCATAACGAAGGACATAATCTTGCTCGGAAAGGTAATGAGATTATTTGCGAAGCTTCCAAGTGGAGTCCAAAATTAGCTACTGCTTGAGGCATGAAAAGAGATCGCATTTATTTTGTAGTAGTGGACATTTTAGATAAATAAAAATAGTAGACACTAGCAAATAAATTAGCAAAAAATAAAAAAGGATAAAGAGAATAAACTCAAGTAATTATCCTTCGTTTTTTGTTGATATTGGTTAAAGTTATGCATAAGTGAATCAACAATAAATCCAGAATTTTTGTTAAGAGTTTAAAATTTTAACAAGTAAACACATGTATTAAGTAAAGGATGTTCGACATTTGTTATATAAACATAAAAAATTATTTTCATCATATATAAATAGTATTATTTTTCATCGAACGAATTCAGATAAACCCTATAATCCTAATATGGCTCTGCTATTAACGTTAATAATACATATTTTAAAAATTTTATGTCAAATTAAAATTGAACAATGTTTCAAAGTTTTGAAGTGACAGGTGGACACATGAAGATGGGGTTGATAAGAGCGGTGTTGTATTTACGTTGGGTTCCTCGTAGAAAACGAAACTACACATTTGGCTGTTATGTACAAAAGAAGTAAAATAATTGCAATGAAATCTGAATCACATGCACTACCAAATAAGGGTGTACTGGAATAAGTTGACACTGGTGGAGCCACCACATTTATTCAATTGACATTTCCTTGGAAAATTATGTTGTCTAGTTAGGGTGTGGTGCAAAATTACTTTTTCTCTTTTTATATCTTTTAATTAAAATTTTAACTTTATCATCTACTATAAAATAAATTCTTTTATTGTAATTTTTTCGAGCATTTATTTTTTTATATTTTAATATTTTTTAATAAAATTTCTTGCGTCATCACAAGATGAATTAGAAAGTATGATCTCTACTTTAAGCAATTGATATAAAAAAAAACATGTTACAAAGTATTTCTTCATTAAATGAATTTTATAATGAATTCTATGAAAATGTCGAACACTAATTACATTAGGTGAAATTAAAAATTATCTTGATTATTATTAGTGTGGAATAAGTGAAATTGGTATTGGTTAAAGTTATGCATAAGTGAATCAACAATAAATCCAGAATTTTTGTTAAGAGTTTAAAATTTTAACAAGTAAACACATGTATTAAGTAAAGGATGTTCGACATTTGTTATATAAACATAAAAAATTATTTTCATCATATATAAATAGTATTATTTTTCATCGAACGAATTCAGATAAACCCTATAATCCTAATATGGCTCTGCTATTAACGTTAATAATACATATTTTAAAAATTTTATGTCAAATTAAAATTGAACAATGTTTCAAAGTTTTGAAGTGACAGGTGGACACATGAAGATGGGGTTGATAAGAGCGGTGTTGTATTTACGTTGGGTTCCTCGTAGAAAACGAAACTACACATTTGGCTGTTATGTACAAAAGAAGTAAAATAATTGCAATGAAATCTGAATCACATGCACTACCAAATAAGGGTGTACTGGAATAAGTTGACACTGGTGGAGCCACCACATTTATTCAATTGACATTTCCTTGGAAAATTATGTTGTCTAGTTAGGGTGTGGTGCAAAATTACTTTTTCTCTTTTTATATCTTTTAATTAAAATTTTAACTTTATCATCTACTATAAAATAAATTCTTTTATTGTAATTTTTTCGAGCATTTATTTTTTTATATTTTAATATTTTTTAATAAAATTTCTTGCGTCATCACAAGATGAATTAGAAAGTATGATCTCTACTTTAAGCAATTGATATAAAAAAAAACATGTTACAAAGTATTTCTTCATTAAATGAATTTTATAATGAATTCTATGAAAATGTCGAACACTAATTACATTAGGTGAAATTAAAAATTATCTTGATTATTATTAGTGTGGAATAAGTGAAATTAAAAATTTTAAAACAATAGGCGCCGTTGCCGGGGATCGAACCCGGGTCACCCGCGTGACAGGCGGGAATACTTACCACTATACTACAACGACCTGGTTGCTGTAGGTATCCTTCAGATTTCATGTGTATCTGTGTCATGCAAAATTAAAAAATTGTGCAGAGACAGAAGAAGAATGCATTTGTCATATACATTACTTTATCTATTTTAAAATAAGTGATGTTTTTAACTTAATACGCTCTATTCATTACTAGAAAATAATAAGTAGTGTTTTACTAATTTACCATTAATCAAAGAAAAGCTAATTATTGGTTATTAGTTATGTAAACAATGGTAATTTTGGAAGAATAAAATCAATTCCTTCTTTAAAACTTTAAAATACTCTTTATTTTGAAACAAAATGAAAAAGCTAACACACAACTTATTTGAAACAGATAAGAGTATATGAAATTGAATAAGAGTGTCTTATCTGAAATCCAAGCGACATATTGGATATGACACAGATTTTTCCCACCAAATGGATAGATATTTTTGGTCCCCTCGCAAGAAGCTGCTAAAATCAAACATATAAATGCAAACTTAGTGGTGGCAACTGGGGCATGGTAGGGCTGGGCTGGGATAGAGGCGGATTTAGAGCATTGAAAGGATGTTTCACGGAAACTCAATAATTTTTACAAGTATCTTATATTTACATTGACTATAGGCTAGCTCAGCCACTGAGGCTCACCCCACCCCGCCCTGCCCCACCGTGATATATACCGACTCCTATTTTTGAAATTTGAATAATTCAATCTAATAATCTCTTCAAGTTCTTAGAACTTGTGTGTAAACAAACACCTAAGAAATCTTCATCCTTGTAAGTTATTGATTTTGCCAGTGGAAGCAAACATCTTCACATCCAACTATGGAAGATATATTTTTATGCACTAACGTAACATGCAAAGCTTCAAAATACTCCTTTCAGAGAATTTGTGTCGCTTGTGTTACTGTGGTGAATGTTGTTTGGCTGCCTTTGAGATAGTGAGATAAAGCATAATTGATTCGACACCATAGAAAGTGATTCCAGAATCCTGACCTTCCCAGAAGCCGGGGTTCAAAGCCATTAACAATCACAGCATCGATGATATTTAAACTTTTCCTGAAGTCCCTCCTGAACAGAAGTAAAATATGGGTCAAAGGAAATCAGAAAGGCGCACAATACATTAATCAACCAACCAATCAGCAGAATATAATACTAAGTAATTGAGCACAATTATGCAGAAATAATCAAGGGATCAAGCAAGTAGCAAAGATGGATAACATAAAAATGTACAGTGTTCCATTTCATGATACATGATTGTCAAACCCCAAGATATATATATAATACAGAGATGTCAAGGCTAATAGTGGTGAAGGTTCTATAGCATGCTTACCCAAAAATTTAATTGCCACACACTACCCAACCAGCGTACATACCTTGTTCAATAACGAAAAAACCATGACAACTGCATTCCAAATAGATATGAATTACTAGCACAAGATTGAGTTACAATCTCCGTGAAGCCCAGTGATGCATTTTGAGTAAACACAAGTGTGCACTTAAATGGCCTTCCAAAATCCAGAACTGCAATTTGTGAACCTTTTTTTCACAAGAGTGGTTGTCTGGGCTTCCTTGCACGTACCTAGACTAATTCCATAGGATACCACTCACCTCACACCAGCGACAAAATACACAGTAACTTTGTCCAGGACAGATCAAAAGAAATCACCTAGTGTTTTCAACTCTACTGGGATTTGAATATAAAACCTTATGGTTCTCAACCCACTTCATTGACCACTAGGCCACACACTTGGGTGCCCTGAGTTGTGAACTAAAGCATGATAAACTTCGAACAGCTTCAGTTTTTCAATGATTATTTGAAAAAGAAAAGATTTAGGTTTCAACTTTATAAAATGAGAGGACCTTAGCAACTGTGGTTACTATTACAAAGGTTCAACCATGAACCAGTTTTTGCTCTCAATCTCAAAAACTTCTTTTTGCAGTTGAAAATTGGAACAAAAATAGAGATTTCTAGGCTACCAAGGTCCAAAAAGCATTCGAGGACTCAAAAAGTTGTTGACTTGAAAATATGTACTCCATAGAGAGCATGAGTTGGATTTTTGTGGCAGACAACCAATCATTGAGAGGACACAATGCATGCTATCCATCTTTCCTAGTGTTTCATCATAGTTGTTGCAATCAGACATTTACAATTTTGGGGTATCAAACAATAGTACTTGGAAAAAAGCTTGTTTCTAGAGAAGAAAGTTCAAATGAAATTATAGCAGACAAAAGTCATTTGTACTTCTTTTAGCACACCTAAACTGCCATAATAAAGACAAGCAGACATCCAAGAAAACGCATAACACTCAGAAAAAATATCAAAAACCATCTCATTCAAAAGTAAAGAAAAAAACATTCATAGGCTGAATTTAAATAATAAGTCAATCAACGCACCAAATGTCAGCTGATATTCCAAGCCACCAGTGACTTCCTTGAAGTCTATACTCTCTGCCTGCAAGCAATCACAATGGTGAAACCTGCTGAATGCGCTGGTCCATCGCATAGCTTATGAGCCCTACATAAGGAGATAACACATGAAGCTTCATCTAACAAGAGCATTCTACTGGAGAAAAGTAATTTGGCAAAATGATAAAAGTACAACAATCATGTCTTTTAATCTTCTACTGATACTTAAAACAGGAGGGAGAAAACCACTTACAAAGGGAAATCATCCGGAAACCATGTTGTTGGGACTGAAACTTCCCAGTAAGAGGCATTCCTATCAGGATACATCAATTTTTTCTGTTGTCTTACTAACAAAATATCTTGAATCCTGAAAATGAAGAGGTTCATTCCCCCAAGAAGTCCATCCAGGTATTATTTCTCTAGCGAATAGTTCAACACAACGAGCAGGCATCAACCCCGGCACATAATCTAGCAGCAGCTCTAATCCATGTGGGAAAGAGAAATTATGACCCAACAACTCTTCCAGTAAATAGTATAAAAGATCAATAATATGTCTTCCCTAGCCCATCTCTCTTTACAATCCCAAAAAAAGTAAAGACCAACTAAAATAGGAAGGAAAAAACCAACATTATTCAAAAGAAGGGGGGGGGGGGGGGGGGGGGCAAAA
>JAOTQJ010000083.1:25579681-25592025 GCA_025642045.1 Solanum sejunctum | reverse complement strand
AATTAAATATATTTTTAATTTATATTTCAGATACATCTAATAATTAGTGAAATTAATTATTACTTCATACTTTTATAGTCAAACATGGAAAATCAACCACATATTAGTTATTCTAATACTCCAATAAAAATGATAAAAAATACCCTTGAAGTCCTTTTAAAAAAAAAATAACAAAATAAAATGAAAGGTATTTTTTAAAGACAATCTCTTTCCCAAAAGTATATAATACATGCATTTTAAGACAGAGAATCAAAAAGTGAATAAAAATAATATCAAAACTAATCAATTTAGTACTTCCTCTATCTCATATTGACTGAATTTGTGAGGTAATGCACACATATTAAGAAAGACATTCAAAGACAAACGTTATATCATACTTTCCACTATTACCCTTTGTAAAATCATAAATATATAGTGTAATTATTTCCTAAAAAATATAAAAGTTTAATAAATGAAAAGATAAATATGAAAAAAGTTTTAAATATTCATTTTGAATTTTGAAAATTTAATTATTTTAAACTTTGAAAAAAACTTAAAATTCAATTAATTTGAGAGGAAAAAAAAGTATAAATTAGTTCCGTGTCAAAGGAACCATTAAAGATTTTATTTTTGTGTATGACACTATTAGTGATTGAAAAAGGGGATAAGACTACATGGTCAATCAAAAACAACTATCCCACTTTTCAAAATTGAAATCTTTTACTAATAATGAATTACCAATCTTTTGGGGGGTCCAATTTGTGTCAAGAAGCAATGAACTTTCAAAAGTCTATTGATAATTACTTCTTGGTACACACCATTGGTCATGTGGTGTCATTTTGTTATGAAAAACTCTTTTATTTTTATTTTTTTATTTATGTGTGGATAAATTAAAGTTTTTTTCGTCGGCCAACTAATTACCCCACCAACAACGACAACAAACGCCTTGTGATGCTTGGAAAAATGGCAAGCCTTTAGCACCGTCAATTATCTTTTTCAGCAAAATTAAGATTGAGCCTAAAAAATGTGAAATTTAAAAAGAATTTTTTTCAATAATATTTTACATTTGAAATTGTGTTTGAATACAAATTTGAGTTATTTTTTAAAATTTTTGTTAGTAATTTTACATAAAAACTATTACGATATCTTTTTTTTTTAATTCTATTTCAAAGGAGAAAGGTGAAAAATATTCATGGCTAAAAGTGTACAAATATTCGATAATCTATTAATGTTTGCCTGTTATATATATTTTCTTTTTTTGTTTTATTTATATTTGAATAGATCAATCATAACTCATTAGTGATCAAACAAAATTAGATTGATTTTGACAAGAAGTCCCTTTCATCTTCAACTAATTCTGCATTTTTTTTTTGCGATAAGTGTGGGATCCATAATCATGTCGACTCAAGAACTTCCTTGAAAAGGGTAGGGAACATATTTGAGGTATAAAAGAATTATTAAAATATTTTCACTAATCCTTTTTCTTTAAATTTCTAACTCTTTGATTAAGTAGATGAAACTAACTTAATTAAAATAACAATAATATCATATCTAATGGAATCTCACGAGTGGGATCTCGCGAGGGTAGAATATTCACAGATCTTATTACTATCTCATAAAGGTAAAGAAGTTATTTTCTGAGAACCCTTGTCTCAAAAATCTATAAGTAGAATAAACTAAATATGAGAAAAGAGTAAAAGAAAAAAAATAAACAACTAATAATGAAAAACACATGATAAATATATAAATAATGCATAATCTTTAACCATCCATAACAAAGATCACGGCTCAAAACTATTTCGTAACTAAAGGAAAGCAAACTAAGATAAAACAATCAAAATATTTAATTTAAAAATTTTTAAATCTGAAGTTATGAGTACAAGAGCTTCCACATAATATGAAAGAGAATATACAAGCCGTATGATAAAAGAAAATATAAGGTCTGATATGAATGACAATAAATACAATCTCAAGTACAATGACGACTCGAAAGTGATATGAAACTCCATTCATCAACTGCAATGTCAGAATTCTTCTATATTCGATCTACATAGAAAAAATATAGTAGAATGAGTATACCAAAATATACCCAATAGGTTCGTAAAATTCATGCATACAAATGTTGTAATCTATGGCATCAGCACATTGGCGTAACCAAAAGTTAATGCTAAGCCGGATTTGTCAAGGCTAAAAATAAAAAGGAGCCTTCTTGGAAGTACCTACCATTGCTGACTCAGATTACTGTCCCAAATAGGGTCCACACGACCAAAGCCTGTGATCAAACCATTCACAGTGCTCCACGTTTCCATTTGATTCATCAAGTTGCATGAAATAAAATAAAACAAAATAATAAAATTGTTATATAATGATTTTATCCCTTAGTAGTACAAAAGATCATCAAAGACAAAAAAATAAAAATAAAAATTCGCAAAGTACTTTTTCCTTGTCAAATTATGTCAGTTTCTCTTTTGTTTTTTAATTTGTTAAAACATAATTGTACTAATGTTTCTTATCTTTAAAAAATACGGAGTAACAATTTGAATTTATTGGTAATTAAATTACTTCGCTTAATTTGGACAAATTAAATATTTTTTCGTTTATATGACATCTTTCGACTCAACATGATGTTAGAGGAAAAAAAAAATTGAAAATTGTAATCTAAAATAATTTTTTTAAAAATTATGAAGCTGAAAATCATTATCTTATTAGGATTGATAAAGTAATATTTAGCCTTATTTGTTAGCACTTTTTCTTATTGAGGATTTTTATGTTAATAAAAAGCCACTTTAGCAATGTAAAGTTGTAAAAAATTCATTAAAGGTTAAAAGAGAATTTTAAAGTTAAAATATTCATAATAAAAGTAAAAAAGATATCATTTCCTGTGGGATGAACCAAAAAAGAAAAAATGATAGATAAAATGAGACAGAATAAATAATATTATTGCTTGATGTCTAATATTTATATTGATGTTGCCTAAAGTGTGTCAAAACTCGGATTTAAAATTTATGATTAAGGATAAAAGGAGTTATTTTACAAGACAAACTCAGATATGTAAGCTAAGGTATAGGAGAGTGGTAGTAGTAGAAAGTGTTAACTGTGAGGGTGGACAATTAACTGACCATGGTCACACTAACAAATCCTACTAAAGGCCCCTCTATATATAGCTTTTTTCTCCTAAGCCATTACTCTCAAATAAACCATTTATAACTCAAATAGAAAGTGTTAGAGAGAGAAAGCCATCAAAGAAGGTTAGAACTTTGAGCTTCTTGCTTATTTTTACCAATAAATATGTTGTTGATCACTTAATTATGTAGCTTTCCCTTTTTGTTTACTTATAAAAAGTTTCCATTTTGATGGGATAATGTTGCTTGTTTGCTCTTTTATCATTATTGGGTGTTCAATTATGAATTTGTTTGACCAATTCTCCCATGATGTGATCATGCCAGCACTAACGCACCGGATCCCATCAGAACTCCGAGGTTAAGCGTGCTTGGATGAAAGTAGTACTAAGGATGGGTGACCCCTTGGGAAGTCTTCATGTTGTGAGATTTCATTGGGTATGTTAGTTGTTGTTTGTCCAATTCTCCTAGGGGTTCTGAGTTTTCCATCTTGAATTGTTTTTGCCCTCTTCTTTATCATTGTTCTGCCTGTGTTATTGGATTTTTTTGGTTCTTGTTTTCGAGGTGATCATGTTGAAAAGGAAGGAGTTAAAGTAGAAGAATTTGATCTTTTGTTCTAATGATTGTTGTTTTGATGGTTTCCAATTATGTGTATATGACAATTATAGGAAAAAAGGGATTAAAGTGTGATGTATATGATATCCAATTGGAGATTTTGAAGTTTTTTTTCAAGTCAAGGCTAAGTCAATGTGCTAATGTTGGATGCAGTTTTAGTTATCATTTGAAGTTGATGAAACTATCATATTTGTTTTGTTGTAGTTTCTGTTATGTTACTATCTGTTGTTTCTTGTACTTCCGTTACTTCTTTTTTGTGGAATCCTATGGACTGTTTTCCCTAGAGCCGAGGGTCTATTGAAAACAACCTATCTACCTCTAAGGTAGGGGGTAAGGTCTGCGTACACTCTAACTTTCACAGATCCCACTTTGTGTGATTACAGTGGGTGTGGTGTTGTTGTTGTTGAAGTTGATGAAAGTTACCTCCGAAAATGAACAGGTTGATTTCTTAATTGGTGAAGATATCTATCCTTTTAGGGTTATTATCATTAGTTTCTAATTTTGTTCAAACAGTTTAAGATATATGTGGTAAGTTATTGAGTGAACTGATTGAAATGACTTTGAGCTTTTGGTTCATTTCCTTTACATTGCACCTATGAGCGTGTTTGATGATCAAGAATTGATCAATTTCGTTCAGCTTTGCGTCTTCGTTGACACTTTTACTCCGCTCTTCTGTAGTTACAATTACCCTTAAGTTTTACAGTAATCTATTTCAGTTTATGTAGCAGCTTTGATATGTCCGCCAGGATTAATTTCCTTTTTTTAAAAAAATAAAATTAGAGGGCAATTAGTAGCTGTATCTGATTAATCTGTTGAATGATCTTTTGGAGTTTTCTTCTCCTTTATGTTTGTCATTATACAGAAAGTAGTTACGATATTTAAGTCTTGGTTATGTGTAGCTGTCATTGTTTGTGGTCTCATTTACTCTCTTTCTCTGGTTTAACAGGAAGTAGATCGGAGCGCTAGCTTTTCCAGCTTTGATCTATTTCATCATCTGTCTACCATGCTTCCTCTGGCTGCATCAACTCCACCTCCAGATTTGAGGAGTTTCTATGGGACTAGTGATGAAATCTTTTTGTCCCTCGATCAGATTAACCGTGGATCAGGAGCCATCCCTGATGATGTGATTGTCGATAATCCCTACCAGTATGATCCTTCAAATTTGCCAGGTAAACATCAAGTTTAATTATCGGTTTACAGTCCATTCATCAATGAAATGATGTTTGCAGATTCTGTCTTTAAAACCTTCCGTCTTTGCAGAAGAAATTGTTTTATCGTCTAACCTGTGTTCAAATGTCTGTATCAAATTAGGAAATTTGAAACTTGATTTGCTTTTAGTGGAAGGAGTATATGGATCTTAATTAACGCCTCATTTCATTTACTGTTCCTTTGATAGCAGGTGTGGTGAAAAGGAAAAAAAGATAAACTGTGTTGGATTGAAGTGATTATGAAGTACCAGATTGATCTTTAATATTTCTATGTGTGTTCGATAAAAAATGTGGCTTAATGAACCTTTAAAAGCCAACCTTATTTCAAGATGATAAATTAATAATTTTAAGTTATAGACTGACAACCTTCGGAGGTGTTAATTAGAATAAGTTCTGGGATAGTTGGTCATAGCAGAAGAAAGGTCTTCTCTCACTATTCCCTCCGCCCTTAGCCTAATGGGATACTCATGTTTCTTTCCACAGAATAAATGTATAACACAAAACCACTTTGGACTTTAGATAGGAAGGTCTGCAGGTTGCATAATAGGATAGAAGGTTAGTAGGTAGTGGAGTGTTGTCTTAACGTTCGAAGGTTTAGGCTTGTCTGTGTCTGTTGTTGTACTAGTCGTATTGTAGTGTACTTGCTTCTGCTATCTATCATCATATGTTGTTTATTGTGTTTCAATTGTCACAATACTTTCCGTTTCCTTACTAAGTTTCATGATACACGTAGATGGAACATGGTTTCTAGTAAGAAAAATTGAGGAAAAAGAGACTAAACATGGATCCTGGAGAGAAAAAGGTCAATCTGAAATATTTGCAAATGCTACCATCAGTGGTAGGATAACCACTTTTGAATTTTTTCGAGTCCAAGCCGCTATCGAACAGAGAACAGTCTGGATGATGCGGGAGTATAGAGTAACACCGCAAGCGAAGCATGATCAGACCAAGTCACAGGTAATCTTTACCACCATCTTTTTTCATTCCAATCTCTTACTGTTTTATCGCCTCAGACTTATCAAACATGCAAGTGAATTAATGGCTTGGTTGGATATTTTGCAGGAGTCTGCACTTTGTAAATTTTTTAGTTTGCAGAATGATCCAGAACCAGAGCTAAACGATGATCTTGAATGGGCGAAACTTCTTAGCATGTTTACTAGCTGTAACGATGGACAACGTTCAATTGGTGAACAGGTTGGTGCTACTTGTTCTCTTTTCTCTCCAGTACATCCAGCCTGCTAATGTCCAGCTAGTTTTAACATAGTTTTTGTGTATATGGTTATGTATGTCGGTGTCATCTGTCTTGTGGGGCATAATAAAGTCATTGGCCGAGTTCTGAACGAGCTTGAGTTCAACTGTTTGCAGTTCATACTTTCCTGCTGTTCATCTTTGTGGTTTACAAATGTCTCGCAGTTGTCTTGAATATTCAAGATGTTGCACCTAGATGACTATTGTGCATTAATTAATGATAAGAAAAATCATTGAAAAATCGTGGAACGAGCTTGTTTTTTGAGACGAGGGTTCCCAGGAAACACTCTCTACCTTTGACGTAGTAGTAAGGTCTGCGTACATTTTTTCCATCCCAGACCTCACTTGTGGAATACCACTAGGTATGTTATTGTGATGGAATGAGTTTTGTGGTACATATACTTGGGTCTTATTTTCAGACTTGCTCCACGTGGTATATTAGTATGTTTGTATGCTGTCACCGAAACCATCTAATGACTGCATTTTTATCAGGTAAACAGCTTGACAGAAAGGGCTGGATCATCACTTGTTGACAAAGCTAGAGATCAGGCTGTTCATGATAAAGTAGATGAGATCGATTGCATTTTACGAGGGGAATACCTGGAATTGGACGACCTGACAAAAGGGGCTGGATCATCACTTGTTGACAAACCTAGAGATCAGGCTGTTGATGATAAAGTAGATGAGATCGATTGCATTTTACGAGGGGAATACCTGGAATTGGACGACCTGACAAAAGGGGACTACCTGGAATTTGACGACCTGACAAGAGGGGACTACCTGGAATTGGACGACCTTGCTGATGCTGCATCACATTCGTCTAGTTCAGCGAATTCAAGTTGCCAGAGCTTCAAATCTGATGAATATTTTGAATTTATGGAACTTGCGGACTTGGATGATGATAAGAAAGAGGACTTAAGTGGAAAAGGTTCAACTAGCAACCATAGCATAATGATGTGCGGAATAGCAAATGATGTGGTTGTGCAGCCTGCACCTTTAGGTAAGCAAGCGTTTCTGCCCTCGCCTTCTTATGAGTCCATCCATTTGGCTGTGGCTTTAAAATGTTTTTGGTATACTGTTTTTCGACTTTTAGACCTTTAAGAAGACATCAGCTGTGCTTTAAACTTATTGTTTGATTGTTTGACGCTCGGAGGATGAAAACAGTCTCGTATTCTTCTTGCTTGTATTGAACGGATGGAATTCTTCTATTTATCTGAAACCTCTATATCGGCATCGCCTGGCAGGGTTTCTTGCTGAAAAGAGTGACAATGCTGCAGCCAAGGAAACTAAACAAGCTCCTGATAAGAACAAATCCAAATCTCCCATTGAGCCATCTTCAGAGAAAGCTTCTAAGAAGCTCAAGGCTAAGCATATGGATGAAGGTCCATCACATGCTCGTAGGGCGACAACATCTTCCAGCAGCAGCAACGATGAACCTGGCCGTGCAGCAAGAAGGGAGGAGAAGCGTTCGAAGAAGCTAATGAAATACCTTTGTTTTATGCCATTCTAGATCATTGAAACACATGCAAGCAACATAGAACAGTTTAACCAACAACAACCAAAGGAAAAAAAAAACAAAAATAAAAACAAAAACAAAAAAAGGAAAAAGTGGTGTGGCTAGGGGTAGGGGGTAGGGGGTAGGGGTGTTGAAGGTCTTTAAACTATGAATATTTGATATTTGTGCATTAGGTTCTCTTTAATAGAGATGTAAAATTAGAACCACCTCTTTTGTAATGTTAATAGAGAAAAGTTTAGTACTTTTTATATATTTATAGTTCTTCAAGTGATTACTATTTTTTTTTCGTAATTTTCTTTTTGGTATTTGATACCTGCATTGGTTCTGGACAAACTCTGGATTTGCACAAGAAAGTCCCATCTCATAGTTGTGGGATAAAGTGCTCCCTAAAATAGGCAACTGTATAATCGATGCTCGAACTCGAATTTTCTTCAAGATTTTGAGTTGTAGTGCAATGATTGTAATTTCACTTTGGTACTTATTTCTTCATAAAAATATGAAGCAGCCCAAGAAATTGGGACTGGCCTGTGAAATGTAGGCTGGACCCAAAACATCCAAGTTAAAGGGATGGACCAGTTAGGCAAAGGCCCACCAGAAATTCCGACTCTCCTTCCGGTCTTTATGTCGTATCACCTTGACATAATCAAAGTCATTAATCGAGTCGAGTTATTCTTAAGTTCAATACGAGTTTTTCTAGTTGTATATTTCTGCATAGGGTGGACAAAAGGCTTGTGGGCCTAACGTGATCGGAGAAAAATTGATATATTTTTCAGAGTAAACTCCGAGCAATGTGAAACACAAGTTATGCCTTGAAATGAAACACAATTTTCAAGCCCTACTCGAGCTTATTTTTTCCACCATAATAATCTTGTTTGAATTAAATAAGTAGAACTAGAAACGACAAGACAAAATAGGCCAATATACAAATAATTACCCTTAATTATACCCATAATAATAAATCATAATTAACCAAAAAGAATCACATGATCTTGGGAGTGACATTTAATTAATCAAAATAAAATGGGAAATTAGAGGTTTGGGTTTACTATAGTTTTTTTCTTTATCAACTTGTGATATTATTATATATTATTCAGTGGTCCACTACTGAAAATATTTCTAGTACGCTAATTGTGTATGAGTAATAGGATAATTGAATGATTGAAAGGCATGGAAACTTGATTAATTTTCACGTTAAATTTTATTTATTTTTACACACAAAATATTTTTAAGAAAATAATTTTTACTTTTAAATATCATTTGTCAATTTCCAATGTCAACTTCAAATATTTTTTTGATTTATAAAATATTGCTTAATCCATGTCCAAAGACCTACATAGTTGATATAAGAAAATGACATTACAAATTTCTTCTTTGATTTATTATTGGCTTTGTTTTTAATGTAATTTACGTTAAAAAAAAAATCTTTTAACTTAATTGTCATTAAAATTTTCTATTAAAAAACATTCTATGATTATTTTTATAAATATTTTGATTCGAGAAATAAAAAATGGTAATGTCTTGATATGAATAAATTAGTAAGTTCCTAGCTATTTCTGTTTTTCATCATGCACTTTCTAACTGAATTAATTAATGTTATATCTATTTTAAATAAATAAGACTGTTCAGAACAAATGAGTTAGAACCCATTGTTGATTATAAATAGAGAGATTTTTCCTCAGTTTTTGACATTAATATTCTTTCTTATTATGCATATATTTTCTCAAAAAATAAAATAAAGTCATTATATAATTTTATTGTTATTCTTTAAGTTCGCTCAAAATTATTCTATTAAAATTTAAAATATCGCTATTTCTCTAACGTTTATTTGTCTCTGCACTACTATTTGATTGCAGGAACAAACAATATGTTCAGTCAATAAGTTATCCATAGACTACTGTTATATATTGTTATTGTTTCATACATTATTATACACTTACACATATTTTAAGTATATATTATATACAAATAGTTCAGTCAGAGACATTAAGTTGGACTATATATTATTTATTATTGCCACTGGCTTTGCTTTATGACTTTCTGTCTTCTTTTTTTTCCCTCAAAAACTGTCAATTTTTGGCTTTTTAATATTTAAGATATATATTATTTATGAGAAAAAAACTTTGCATTCAACTTTGGTGATGATTACACATGTTACGCGGAAGTCTTTTTTTTTAATTTTAATAATCCGACGGCTGCAAAAACCCGACAACCTAAATCTACGGCTAATCTATCTCCGCAGTGGCGGGAAACAATGGATTAATTAATTAATTAATGCACATAATTAATACATATGGAATATTAAATAAACATTTTATAAAAACCAACAACATTATGTCTCAAGGCTCTCGTCTATTATAGAATAAAAGAGGGGGTTGGATATACGCAGTCTGACCCTTATGTTTAAAAATATAGCACGACTATTTTCGGATAACTCATGATGAGCATCGAAAGTTGTATTGATTAACTATTACTTCACAATTGAAATAAACGCAGATAATTTAAAGAGTCATTTTACTTTATACCATCATATCTCAAAATTAAAAAATTGTAAATCTTTGACTTTATCTGAGATTGATAGATACTCCATAGAAAAAAGTTCATTATTCAAAAAGATGTGGTTTGGATACTCAAGTAAGATGAGAAAAACATAATAAGCTACTAAGAAGTAGAGGTGAAAGAAAAAAAAATTATCTTTTTGTTTTTTGGGACTAAACATTTTTTTTTTTCTAATTGATGATGAAAAACTGAGAAGGGAGGATTTTTCCATGCTTAAATGTAGAAGCATTTCTTTATATTATTAAAAATTAAAGAATTTAGAAGATGACATACTTTATTTTTTCACAGTTATTTTATCGTTCTTTTGATATACAAATTGATTAAAATATAATATACAACATCATCATATGAGGGCTATTCTTAAAGATCATTAATATTTATTGAATATTAACAAAATTCTACGAAACAACATTGAATATATGCCAACAACGTATTAATCGTCTTTCTAACAAATAAAATATAAAAATATGCTATAAATACGACATTTCTTTTTTTCGATAAATAAACTTACAATCAGTTTTGGAAGACCATATACTTCCTTAAACTTAGTTTGATATAGAAAAGGTTCAAAATTTAAAAATATCTCATTTTATTTTCTTAAATTTTATATTCCATCAACAAGCATAAAATGAAATGTACAAAAGGTACATAAAGTTAAAACATTTATAGTACATAATATTATCCAACTAATTAACTAGGTGTACTTTATTTAATTTATTTTGGATAAAAATAAAATAATAAAAATAAAAAAAATCTTATCCTCGGAAAAAGACAACACCGACGGCAGGTAGAGCTCGTCTTCCACGTGGGGCCCTCACATGATTTCGCGGGCTTTTTATCTTCCGTTACTTCACACTTTACATAAGTTACTTCCTTTATTATTATTTTACTCTAAAAAAATAAAATAAATAAATTATATTTATAAAAAGATATTCTTTTTATTAAGTATATCTTTTTAGAGCAATTTTAATTACTACTACTATTTAGTTTCATTTAGAACTTTTGAAGGAAGATTTTTATGGACAGTAAATTCAGCAATAAAATGTTTGAAATGAGTTTTAAAACATCAATAATTTTCTCTATAAAATAATAATGATAATACTTAAGTCATTTTAGAAATCGAATAATTTTAGTGAGAGTTAATTTATCTTTATCGATTTAATAGTGTTGTTAGATGCTTTTTTTTATCGACACGACACGTGCACGAAGAGGGAAAAAAACTTTGACTAATATGCATATCTGAGTTCGATATTTTCTAGATCAAAGTACAATTTATAATTTTTACAATTTCAAATGATATGATATAAACAAAATTAAAAATACTTTTCATACGTTTCTTTCTCTATTATTATTTTAATCTAAAATAATACATATTTATATTTATAAAAAAATATTCTTTTTATTTATATTTTTTTAGAGCTGTTTTAATTACTAGTACTATTTAGTTTCATTCTAAACTTTTGAGGAAAGAGTTTTATGGACATAAATTCAGCAATAAAATGTCAAAATAAGCTTAAATAATTGTGGAAATAACAATTTTTTTTTCTTTATACGGTAATAATGATAATACTTTAAGTTATTTTAGAAATTGAGTAATTTTAGTGATAATTAATTTATTTTTATCGATTTAAATAGTATTGTTGAATGCTTTTTTTATACACATAACATGTGCACAAAGAGGGGAAAGGACTTTGATTAATATTCATATTTGAGTTTGATATTTTCTAGATCAAACTACAATTTATGAGAATTATAATTTTAAATGATATAACATAAATAAAATTAGAAATATTCTTTAACCCCTAAAAAAGAATGTCAAATATAAATTATTGTTTCTATTGGAAATTAGGTTCATCCTTCCCTGAGAAAAATTCCACCTATATATTTTTATATAATTTAAATATCTAATAAAAATATTTATTTTTTATTATATAGAATAAAATATAATAAAAAATTAATTTGATATAAGTAATTTTTTTCACAGATCCATTACTTTCTGCGTTCAATTTTAATTGACCCTATACTATTTTGGAATGTCTGAAAATATTTGTCTATTTTATGAAATTAAAAAATAATTTTACACTTAGTTTTAAATTTTTTCTT
>JAOTQJ010000083.1:25567276-25579581 GCA_025642045.1 Solanum sejunctum | reverse complement strand
CTATTTTATGAAATTAAGAAATAATTTTACACTTAGTTTTAAATTTTTTCTTATCATTAATTATAATTTCTTTTTATTTTTAAAATATCATATTTATTATATTCAAAAAATAATTTAATAAAACTACATTATTATTTATTATTATCTAATCCATGTGCTAAGTATCGAGTAAAATAGAACAAAAGAATAGATTAGTGACCAAGAAAATAAATAATCCATTAATCCTAGTACTAATAAACAAAAGGGCATATTTGTCATTTTAGCCTCACCACTTTTATCCATTTTCCTCCACCAGTCAAAAAACGGTCGTCATAGAAACTGACCAGACTTTACCCCGCCCCCCTTTCACCCCACCCACCCTACCCCTACTCCCACCCCTACCCCCCAACTAATCAGTTACTGGTAACCGGCTAATGGTATTATACCATGCCGCAAAAGCGCATGATTGACGGGCCCAAAATGCATACGTGGCGAATTCCTATTGGTCCATTTCAAGTCTTCGGGATTCATAGCGTTACTGCCTATTTTTTTTCAATCAATAAAGCAGAAAAAAACACCCCCCCAAAAACCTCATTTTCTCTCTCTAGGAAAAAAAAAAGAAATCTGTGTTTCTTCATTCAATTTCTTTCTCAATTTTCTCTTAATTTTTCTACTATTTTCCCATGAAAAACCCATCTTTTTGAATTCTACAATGTGTGATCTTTCTATTTTGATCAGTTTTGTGGATTGAATTTTGGATATATTGGAGAGAAAGAGAAAAAAATGCTGGAAGCTGTGGAGAGTTCAGTGCATGGAAATGGGTTTTCTCAGTTACAGAGCTGTGGGGATAGCAGTGAAGAGGAATTATCTGTGCTTCCAAGGCATACTAAAGTTATTGTCACTGGAAATAATAGGACTAAGTCTGTATTAGTTGGTCTTCAGGGAGTTGTTAAGAAGGCTGTTGGTCTTGGTGGTTGGCATTGGCTGGTAATGATTCGCTTTATTTTAAGTTTAAAGTTTTCGGGTTTGTTAATTCATGTTTAAGAAAAATGGGTTGTTTTTGCAATCTGAATTTTGGGGTTCGAGTGAATTTTGTACTGGTGGGGTTCTTGGTGGTTTGGCATTGGCTGGTGATTGTTCACTTTATTCTTTAGTTTGGAGTTTTGGGGTTTTTTTAATTTGTGTTTAGCTAAAATGGGTTGTTTTGGAATCTGAAAATTTTGGGTTTTGAGTGAATTTTGTACTGGTGGGATTCTTGGTTGTTTGGCATTGGCTGGTGATTATTCACTATATTTTTTTAGTTTTATGTTTTGGGGTTTTTTAATTTGTGTTTAGCTAAAAATGGGTTGTTTTTGAAATCTGAATTTTGGGTTGGGAGTGAATTTTATTCTGGGGTTTCAATGTGGTTGAGCATTGGCTGGTGATTATTCAATTTATTTTAGCTTTTTTAAAATTTATGTTTAGCTAAAATGGGTTGTTTGTGGAATCTGAATTTTGAGTAACTTTTTACTGGGTTTCATTGTGGTTGCTATTCGTTGGGTTGTTAAAGCAATGTGGAATGCTATTGAAGATTAGAGTTTTGCTTCCTTGTATGGTGATTTGTCCATTTTTTTCCAGTTTGGGTTATTTATGATTGGTAATTTTTGAGTTTTCAACTTACAAAGTTTCAATTTTTAGATTTCTATTCATGTTTAGGAAAGAAGGGTTGTTTTTTAAATCAGGATTTTTGGTTTTGAGTGGATTTTATACTGGATCTTCAATGTGGGTTTTCTTGGGATTTTTTGTCAAAGCTTCATTGGGTTGTTAAATCAAAGTGGGATTAAACTGAAAATTAGTGTTTTGCTTCCTTTTATGATGATTTGTCCATTGTTTTCTTATGTGGGGTTGTTTACAATTTGGTGATTTTGCGTTCCAACTCACAAAGTTTCAAATTTTTTCTTGTTTTCAAATTCTGCTGCTTTTTGCATATATATATATATAAACTAATTTATCATGAATTGATTTTTACATTTGAGATTAAGGCCTTTCATTTGGCTCAAAGAAATTCTTTTTCATTGATAGATCTAGTGTTTTAAGGAGTTATATTTGGCTAGGGAATTAGGGGAATTGCTAATTTGAGTTTCAGAGGCTCTTGATGAATCCTTTTTGTTTTTTTCTTGCAAAATTTTCTCTTCAAATGTGTTGAAATCTCCAGATTAGAATAATAACTGTAGCAGATAATAGTATTACTGATGGATTTCTATTTTGTTAATAGCTTTGCCATTTTTGCCCTGAGCTTGTTTTGTGAACTGATGAATTTTGGGAGTTCAACAGTTCTGTCAGTATTAGAACCAAATATCCTCAGCCATTTTTGGTTTGTTGTGTACAAAGTATAAAAAAAGAGAGGATTTGTGTTCTTTTTTTTGTAGTTCAGTGTCAACTAGAAGATTCTTCTTGATTTAAAAAGTATTTTTCTTGCTTTATTAACCTTGTGATGATTTTGTTGTTTATATGTTGTGTCAGAATTATATGTAATGTTTACTTGTCTTTTCTGTTGTTGCATTTTACTATCTGATAGAATCACATTTAAACATTAGCCTTTTTTTTAAAACCGTTCAACGTAAATTGCAGGTTCTCACGAATGGCATCGAGGTGAAGCTGCAGAGGAATGCATTAAGTGTGATTGAAGCTCCTACTGGCAATGAGGATGATGATGACCTTGAATTCGAAAATGTCCAGTGGAATGGTTCAGACATGGGTAAGTCACCTATATTCCCTTGTTACTATTTGTTTGTCTAGTTTTGACTCGGTACAGAATTTATGGAAGAGTGAATCCATATATGCAGAATGCAAACTTAGAATTAGTGAGTTGTCAAAATGACTTAAAGGGAAGTAAGAAAAACAAATTGAAACGGAGGAAGTTCAAAATATGATATGGTTTCCTTTTATCTTTTGATTCTTACAGTAGTTGTTACATAGGATTCTTTATGTTAGAAAACCTTTTTGCTTTTCTCACTGCTGCTATCTCTTTTTTTCTTTGTTGAGATTATTGTCATTTGGCCCACCCTTATGTAAAGTAATGTGATTTATTTGCTTTTTATTTCTTTAGCATCCGATGATACTCAAAAGTCTCATAGGTCAAGACATCGCGCCCTTAAACCAAATGGGTCATCTCACAAGGCCATGAGCCGCTCACTTTCATGTGACTCACAGTCCAAAGGATCTATTTCTGCACATCGTGGGTCCATGGTATGAAAGTATATGATGCACATTACTTCAACTTATATTTGTTGTCTCTTTATAATCATCTAAAAATTACGTCATCTAACAGAAGGTTGACCTAAGCAAACTCGAGATGGCTGCACTGTGGAGATATTGGCGACACTTTAACCTTGTATGTCGATTACCAGTTTGTTCGATCATCCTTTTTAGTATTAGTATGTGATGTTTAACTTCATTATCGACTTGTTTTTTGGATATTTGAACAGAGGGAAGCTATACCTAACCCCTCGAAGGAGCAACTAATTGATGTTGTTCAAAGGCACTTCACATCCCAGGTAGTTTCTTAATTATCAGATTCTTTTTGCGAGGCTTTGCTGTTGCTTGTCGTTCTTATTTTAATGTGATTTTATTTATTGACGATATTTAACTTACACTTCCATTAGAACACGAGTTTTAGGTACTTTCCTTACTTCCTTTTCATGTTATACTATGTTCTTAATAAAAGAAATGTGTTATCGTTCTTGATACATGTAACAATGTTACTTCATTGGCTTCGTGAATCACCATATCAGGCCTTACATGTATAACTGTGCTTATATTACATTATGCTCCGGGCTTTCCAAATTATGCACTACTGACTGCTGCAGTTGTCGCCTTTTCTTTGGATGAAGCAATTGGACGAGTTGCAGGTAATAGTGGGATTCGTCCAAGCAGCTAAGAGACTCAAGACGGTCTGCAAATGACTCGGGGCAACCCCTTTTTGGCATGCTCCTAACTCTAACAAATAGTGGTACCTTTGTGTCCACTTGCTATTGCAGTAAAATGTGTAGTATATGTATACTCCTGTTTATCCTTTATGTCTTTGCTTAGTCCTAGTTTAAGTTATGTAGATAAATGAAATGCTGAACTAATTCTGGAGGTCTCCTTCTGGTTGGAATTGGATGTACTTCTTCACATGTATAGTCTGATGTGTGAACTCTTTATCATCATTCAACCAACTGAATCTTGATTTGGTATACTGACCAATTCACCTATTTGAGTTCATTCCATCCACACACACCTCGAAAACCCGTTCCAGTTTGGGTGGGTTTTGGCAACACATTTTTAAACTTAGAAGTTGAGTTGCAAATAACAATGACAAGTGGAGTATTGGGAAGGATAAAATGCATATAGATATTACCACTACTTCATAGATAGAGAGGAGGCTGTTTTTGGAATATCCTCAAACCTAGAATTTGAGTCGATTTGGACTAAATCAGAACTTTGTAAGAGGTTTGGGTTGTGACATGTTATTTAGTCTAATCTTGATTTAGTACAATTTAGATCAAGTAATCCTTGAGCATTATTGGCAATAATCCGTATGTTCATTCAGTTGAGATTGCCTAGAATGTCTTGTAAAATGTTTGGCTTTATTTCACAACGTAAACTAACAAATGCGTACTCATTTGATCTTGTAAAATGTTTGGCTTTATTTCACAACGTAAACTAACGAATGTGTACTCATTTGATCTTGAATTAATTGAGATTAATTACTTCCTGTATGTTAGAGATGTCTTGTAGTACCAATAGGTAACAAATGTTGGTATTCAGTCACATCACATTAAATGACATGTATATATGGTAAGAAGCTAAATCATTAATAGAGCAATAAAAGTAGTAGTAATAGTATCAAATTGGAGTTGTACAGGCACTAAAATATGGGACAGCCTCATACCTCATGCCCGTATCAGCAGACACTTATCAGCTGTCCTTAATTTATTTCTTCTTTCCTTACTACTACCATAATTCAGACATCGTTGTGAGGTTGGTCCTACCAAATTATGTCCCCCTTTGGACATGAATTGGTTGGTACACTGCTCTCTCCATTTCAAAAGTCAATTTGATCGATTTTTAAAGTTAAAAGTGAATTAAATCCAGACCGACAAGAAAAAATATACAAGGTTCAAGTGGTCAAAACTGGAAGAAGGCCAAAACTGAAACTGCACAAATTGTAGTGGATTTAACATACAACGCAAACAAAAATGAAGTTTTCTCAGTATTCAGATTGCTGAGCAGTCTATGGTCTCTTTATCTTCTCCTCCTCCTCCGCTTCCTTTGACTATCATCACTTTCCTCGGAACTGGATGAGGATGATTCTGACTCGGATTCTGAAGATTCAGAACTAGATGAACTCCCAGACTCATCTGATTCAGAAACAGGCTTCTGTTGTTGCATGATAAGCCTAGGCATGTTCTTGAGATACTCTCGCAGATTCTCGGTAATTCCACCCAGACCGATAGAAGTGAAAAAGTTGATGGCGAACCGAGTATTTTTGGGGTTATCTTTGGGGAAAATAGACTCCAAGGATTCTTGCATAGCGGGGTCGTTAAGACGCTCGTTCAACAAGCGGATACCTAGGTGCTCTGAAATCTCCTGCATAAATGAAACATCTGGAGTGAATTTGAGGCCAAGAGAATGACGCTGTATTAAGGCCACAAAGAACAAGTGAGCTGTAAAACTTAGAAAAAAGGACAAAAAGATAAAGCAAGGTGTACAAATAGAGATCAAATTAGACGTACCTGGAACAGGATCTTGATGAATATACGAGAAGAGGATGTTGTGTCCTCCTCTGTCAGGCGTATATAAGCCAAACAATGCCAAGGCAGAGCGTCAGTGCCAAGCAAATGAGCAAAAAATTTGGCCACATTACGCAGTTTGTTAGTTTCAAGCCGGTGGATCATGGAGTACTGCTGCACAAAACATTTTTCAAAGTTTTCCTGATGAATTTTGTTGATCATACAAAAACGCTGTCCCAATAGTCCATAGTAGCGAAGATAAGTCCTTTCCTGACTGCAGCACTCCAATAACATTATGCACAACTCCATCTGCAAGGACCAACCAATATACATATCAGTTTTCTTTTCTTTTCATAATGCGTTTTAAGCAGAACCAAGCAACGAGTAGTTCATAAATACAAGCATTGACAACATGCCACAGGACAACAACGATAGTATCTCAGAGAAATCAAGCCAGAATAACAGGCTACCAAAATATATTATTTATTGACAATAGAAGATGTAGATTAATATATAGCAAAACATAATAATTATCCTAATCCTGACTCTATCAAGTGTCCTAAAATGTTACCACCCTTCATCTAGTATTTCCCTGAAATTGACACCTTCTTACCTTATATTAGGTGGGGATGGTGGTGATTATGTATGTGTGGTTGGATTGGGCGGGGAGAAAGTACCAATCTCAGGATAAAGAGCATACAGGTACCAATCTTAGGATAAAGAGCATACATCAAGCCAAAGCAACAATATACTGATTACTGGGTATACTCTCCTTGGATAAAATTTTTGGTGAAAAAGAGTACTCCTAATCCAATAAATAAAATAGTCAACTCTTTCAAATGTTTTTTTGACTTCCCTATTACAGCCCAAGACTAGGCACAAAGGTGCAATTTCCACAATGCCTCCCAATTTTTCTATGGTTCTAGATGTTCCACATGTGAACTAGTAGTAGCCAGCATGGTGTGCTGTTTGTAGACAGGAGTTTTTTTATTCCATTATTCATGGTATTATGTACCTTAGCAAGAAACTAATATTAGCTGGAACTACCTGCATGTTCAAGTCCAAAGCAACCTTGCGGTGAAGCAGCAGGTGACTTGTGTCCTCCCCATGGAATTTATACATGAACCATGAGCTAATTAACTCCTTAAATTATCAATGCTAGAAATTGCATCGTTGGCTCATGAATCTCAGTTAGATAGGATATGGCGCAGCTTCATATTACTGACGACATAACCTTAGAAAGGGAGAGTGGAGGTTGCGTATTAGGGTATGAGAGTAATAGGGCAGAGTGTTGTCCAGCATTAGTTATATCATCATATATTGTGTAATGTGTTTTTATTACCACACTACTCTGCTGTTTGTATTGTTCCTTTCTTGTAGGCGCTACACTGCTTTTCATATTTAATGTATGTTTTCTTCATTGTTTTCTTCTTCTTTTACTTGAATTTGATGCACTTAAGCCGAGGGTCTTGAGGAAAGAGCCTCTCCATCTCCACGAGGTAGTTTTAAGGTTTGTGTACACCCTACCACCTCAGAACCCGTTTAGTGAAATTTCACCGGGTATGCTGTTGTTTACATGAATCTCAACCTCCATTGACCACATGGCAAGCCAATTACATGACTCTCAGCCTCCATTCCCACATCTATTCCTCATCCATCAGTTAAACAGAACCCCAGGAAAATTATTCTATGTATGCATGATTGAATGGAAATGAGCTTATTGCTACCCACACCACATATGAGGAAGATTATATTCAACTAAAGCTCAAATTTTTGGTTATTTGTTCTCTTTATTTGTATCCAGAAACTAATTTTTACTAGAACTTTTCTAAAGTCCATTCCTTTTTGCTGTTTTTAACTTAAACCTTTTCATGTAATGAAGACCAAATCAAAAGTGACGTTACTTTCCTCCCAAACTCAAAGAACATGAAAATCTATGTATAGATCAATCCAGGTGAGCATATACGCAGTTCCACAAATGGCATGGCATACAGGAGTACAATAACACAAAATGAAAGAAAGAGATAATGCTACCAACCTCCTGACCAGGCTCTAGTTTGATCTTCAACAGCTTATGTCCTGCTTCTTCAAAGTCAACACTAGACATAATCGTCAGGTAAATCGTTCTCCGAAGGTTGATTAAGTTTGTCTCTGTTTCATCCTTTATTTTCATTTGCTCCTCATCCTCTTCTTCAGACTCTTCCTCTTCGTCTTCATCCTCTGATTCTGCACCCGAATCTCCTTCCTCGGATTCTTCACCAAGTATTGCCTTCTTTAATTCTTCATACTTTCTTTCGTTTTCTAAGAAATTAGGATCAGGCTTGAAAATATCTGGGCACAAAGGACAAACATAAGAATCAAATTTCCATAGAATTGCTACAGGAAAAAAATAGCCAACAAGGGAAAACCATCATAGAACTTCTATAAATAAATCCACCATAAGACGTACCTAAAGCAATTTCTGGATCTATTGTGTCCGAGAGAGAGACTTCATGGGTCAACTGATCTTCCTGCTCAACGAGGTCAAGTTCTGGGCGCACAGCTGGGTAACCCTGAGGAGGATGCATGTAAGCGATCTAAACATTTCTTCTTGTTTCTATAAATAAGGGGTAAATTTTCCTTTTGACTCAGAAAACAATTAAAGATCAAACTCACCTGAAACTTTGCTTTTCGCAATGCAAAGAGGCTTTCAATTAAGAACTGAACCCGCTTATCTATTTCTCCTTCATGAAGTATACCACGGAACCGCTCAAAGATCCCTGTTCAAAGGCAAAAAGGGTATTAACATGACAAACACAGCAAAACTTTTTTATAAATTAACAAAAATGTACTGATCACAATAAATAAACTAAAATGTAAGTTGTGAATATTATACAATGATCTTTCAAGATGTACTTACCATGCAATCCTCGTGGACAGAGATCCTGGAGCATTGAACCACACTCTGTAACAAAACCAACTGCAACTTCAACACTATCATCTGTAGGTTTCTCCAACAAAACTGTAAGTAGTTCGAGAGCAATAAGCTCATGAACAATTTGCTGGTTTACAAGGTGAGCAATAAATTTGACAGCTGCTAACAGCTGAGGCTGCAAGAGTGAAAGATCAAGGGTAAGATATATTATGAAAAGATTGGGTTATAGAACATGAACTAGCGTAATTACACTAACTGGCACAGTAACCCCACCCCACCCCCCCTTCTTCCTCCTGGTAGTTATACCCTCAGAGGAGGATTTTCAAGTATCTCCATTACATCTAAATAGACTCTCAGTTCTTGGTCAACCAAACAGCAATAATCAAAAAAATACACAGTATGTTGCACAAAAGACAGAAGAGCTGCAAGAATGAAAGCAGGAGATACGAACCTTATCATTACGTTTATAAGCTCTTTGCAGCTGCAGTATGATCCTTCTTAGCAACAGATCACCCACTTCTGGAAACTTAGTGTTAACCACTGCTACCAAAGCAGCAAACACATCAGTAAAACCGGGAGAAGCCATTTGGGACTTCATACAGGATCTACAGAACAGCCCCCTCCCACGGATCAAATTCTCCGCAAACAACTCTGGAATAATGTTTTTGAGATTTGCTGCATTAACTTTATTCACCAGCCCATTAATACTTTTCCTCAGAGCATCCCAAGTCATCCTCTGGTACTCAACACTGCTCTTGTCCTGAACATCCTTCATCATTCTAGCTAATTTGAACGGCGGAATGTAAACACCCCCACTCCTTCCCAACTTTGCCAAGTCCGTAGTCAAATGACCATCTTGCTTTTGCACCTTGGACTCCTCATTGGCTTTAAATTCCCCATCCTCCTGTGCATTATCTTTCCCGTTTTTCTCTTTTCCATGCTTATCATCTCCAGCTCTTTGCCTTATATCCTTCCTATTCTCATCATCACCATCAGCCCTCTTTTCTCTTTCTACATCCCTCCTCCCTTTCTTATCCCCTTCTCTTCCATCATTATACCGATCAACTCTGTCCCTGTATCCGTGCTCATCCTTCCTTCTCTTATTTAAATTTTCATCATCATCTTCCCATCGCCTTTTCCCCTTCCTATCATCGCTTTCACCTTCGTTCCTTCGACTCCTCTCCTTCCTATCATCGCTTCCACCTTCGTTCCTTCGACTCCTCTCCTTCCTATCATCACTTTCACCTTCGTTCCTCCGACTCCTCTCCTTATCATCCTTCAAGTCACCACTATCACCCTCATGTCTTCGCCTCTTCTTTCTCCTATCATACCTTTCATCATCATCATCATCAACTTGGGTTTCCCCTTTTCTACTCTCCCTCATATCATCATCATTCACCAGTTCACTTTTTCTCCTCCTATCTCTCCTATCATCCCTTTCATCATCATTCTTCTTATGCTCATCTTTTCGCCTCCTGTCCATCCTTTCACCACCGTCTTCATGTTCATTACGCCTCAAATCATCCTTTTCATCATCACTACCATCCCTATTCCCATGTTCAGTTCTTCTTCTCCCCCTCCTACCCTCACCATCATCATCACTCTCACGACGTTCAGTTCTTCGCCTTCTCTCCCTCCTATCCTCCCTATCACCATCAATTTCTCTATCCTCATACTTTTTCCGCTCTACTTTCCCGCCATCCTCATCCTCCGATTTGTCCCTTCTCCTACGATGCCCATTCTCACCCAAATCCCTCTCCATAATGTATAACTTCGCTTAAAATTACAGATTCAATACGCACAGCATATACAGTGTCCAAAATACAGTATCTGAAAAACAACTACTATGTGCTTTTCAATTCCACTAAGTCTAGGGTTTGTTAACGAACAAACAGTCACTTTACATACCTTACAATAACCGATTTGTAGAAAGCAAAACGCCGAATCCTGTTGAAGAAGATCCGAAGATTGAATTGATGAACGGAATTTGATGAAGCAGTAAGATATTAACCGGACCTTCAGCTGAAGCTCCTTCCAAAAATCAAGCAGATGAAAATAGAGAGACAGTTTGGGGAAAAGACCTAATTTCTCCAATTAGGATAGTAATAATACTCGAACTCTTTTTTTTTTTTTTTTCCCTTTTCTAATTTTTCCTGTTCCTACTCGGAATATTTTTTAAACGAAGAGGGCGGTAATTAATACATTATAATTATGGAGTGAAAAAAAAACTTTACGAGTTTCTCCAAATTTCTTACTCTCGAATACACATGAAACAAATCACCTTCGTATTTTAATCTAACGATAGACTTAAAAATAGTCTTTCGATATCAACTACATACGTTATAATAATTTTAGAATATTTTATACTATATATGACAAACTTCACGAGTTTGGAAGCTAATTAACTATCTTTTAGTGAGTTTTCAAAATTATAAATCATGTCAGATACCTATATGTGGCACATCCAAAGATATATATGTTAAAATTAGGTATATTTTTTTTAGATACATTATATGCAGGCGTATTCACGTGTATCTGGGATACACTTAATCTCTCGCTCATCTCTTTCTCTCTCACTTGCCTCTTGCCTCATGTATATGTATTTGGAATGTATTTATAATTTTATATATGTGTATTTAGAATGATTCTGGTGTATATAGGATATATTGATCTTTTTTATCGTCGTCCTCCTCTTTTGTTCGCCTTTATTTCTATTTATTTGGATTTTAGCATGTATCTAATAAAAAAAATATATGTATCTAGATGTATCAGGCTTGAAATTTGATACTATACCATTAATTAGTGAGATAGCATATAATTATTTCAAACTATCAAAAAAATATAAATATAAATTAAATTTTTGTATAATTAGGTGGCTTCCCACCCCACACTTTTGGGGCCAATATTTGTTCATGGGTACACATATGAGGTCTTAACATATGTTGGGTTTAATGCAACTTATTCAATTGGTGGACTCTCTGAATGGGTTTCACAGTTGTGAAGCCTTGGGCCCAAGCCCATCAATGACTCGTGTAATGGAATATCTCGACATGAATTTATATTGATTCTTGAGAGGTAAAATATGTGAAATCTTCGATTTTTTTCTTCGCTGATCTCTTTTATCCCACTTTACACTTCGGAATGCACCCTTTTTATAAATTTTGGTCGAGATAGACAGGTTAACCAAAAATTCATAACCCAAACTTGTTTAACTCTCTCCAAATTTTATTCTTTATTGGTTCATTTGTTTAATTGGCTAATTTTTTTTCTCTTTTACGTGACTAAAAATATCTAAAATATGTTTTCTTTTTAATATTTTGATACGTTTTTTCATGCATAAGCCAATCGGTTACATATTCCATACAAATCAGCTAAATCTCTATATCATTAGGCTGATTAAAATAGACTGAATTAATCAATAATTAAATTATATTGAGAAAAAATTATTTAGGCGAGTAATTTTTAAAAAATAATTATTGATTATAGCGATATTTTTTATTTATTACCATTTATAGTAATACAGCAACAACAACAACAACATACCCAGTGATATCCCACAAGTGGGGTTTGGGAGGGTAAATTGTACGCAGACCTTACTGCTACCTCATAGAAGTAGAGAGGTTGTTTCCTAAAACCCTCAGCTCAAAACCCATAAG
>JAOTQJ010000083.1:25514711-25533839 GCA_025642045.1 Solanum sejunctum | reverse complement strand
CAAATATTATATAAGGTATTCAAATTATTTTAGAAATAGTAGAAATATTTAAAAATAAAGTCATCACTTGTACAAAAATCTTGTATGGCTTTTAATTACAAAAATATGCCTAAATCATTATATAATTTTGTATTTTAGAAGACATTTAAAGTTAGGACAATGCTTTTTAAAATTTATTTATTCAATAATTTAATTAATTTAAAATTGAAATATCTAAAAAGATATTCAAATAATTAAAGCTAATGTTAGAAATACAATTGATTGGAATTGAAGTAAATTAAATAAAATTAAAACAATAGAAAATAAGAGCAAATTTAATTTATCTACTATGCATTTCCTTTATTGGTGACATTTGGTTGGTCATTAGTACATAACCAAAAATATTTTATCCATGGTGGATGAGCTGTAACTAACTACAACACTCATTTTGTGGAACAAAAATCCACAGAAAATAAGCACCATTTTATTCTTAAATGAACCATATTATATGGTATGAAATTTTTCATGATTGGCCTTTATAGAACAGAAAACACAAAAAATTTAAGTACTTTTTTATTAAAATAATAATAACATACTCAGTAGAATTTCACAAGTGAAGTCTAAAAGGATAAAATATACGCAAATCTTATCACTATCTCACAAAAATAGAGAGATTGTTTCCAAAAAATTCTTATCTAAAAAAATCAAGTTACATAAGTAGAAGGTACTAGATATGAAAAAAGAGAAAAAAAAAAGAAAATGACTAATAGTGAAAAATAAATAATAGTATATAAATACGATAAAAGTAACAAATATAAGATAAATAATGACAACGCATGATATAAAGACACAATTACTTTTACTAATTTACCTATATCATAAAATTTAACTACCCTTATATTAGTGATTTTAATTTAAGTTGTGCCATATTATAAGACTGATTGCTTGTTATAAGAATATTCTTTTTGTTTAAATATTCAAAAAAAGTAATACCATTAATTTGTAGGACTGTTGTATCTTAATCAAGTCAATTAGATAATGGGAGCATTTTATGAGGTATGAAACTGAAATTAGATGATTTTCCCAGTTTTTCATGGTTCTTAAATCACGAATTTTGAAAGCGTTAGGGTTTTAATTTTATTTTTCTCAAAAAATTTCACGTAGCTATTCGTAACGAGCAGTCAAAAGTTCCAGTAGGCTTGATGGCGTCGAACTATGCCTGGAAGTATTTTATGGGCTCTGTAATAGTAATTAGATGTTTTTCTCAACTTTTGTGGGTATTAGCTTACGGATTCCGCTGATGTTACGACTCATTTTTCCATAAAAGTTCCACGTACCCATCCATAGTGAGTCCTTAAAAGTTCTAGCAAGCCTGGTAGCATTGGACGACGTGTAAGAGCATTTTATGGGAAGCTAGACAACACACTAAACTATCGATTAACCCTCTACCCTAATCTATGCTCTCTATAACCTCCTATCCGATTAAGGTCACGTTCTCCATTGAGCTAAAGTTGCGTCATGTCTTATTTAATTATCGTTCCCCAATAATCCCTCGACCTCCCTTGATAATCACTAAAACAAACTTCTCACACTTTTGTGCCGAGGCATCCATGTGTCTCCTTTTTTTCGTGTCTAATCCATTTTTATTCGCTTAATTCCCTCAATTTGTCTCCTATAAAGACTACACACATGTTGTCTCCCGATATCCTTATTTCTAATGCTATCTCTCTATGCATCAATTTCGACATCTTTATTTCTATAATTTTCACTTTTTGAATTTGCAATATACTTTTATTACTAATATGAAAGGTGAAGCTAGGCAACACACTAAACCATCAATTAGCTATCTACTCTAATTTATGCCTTTTATAACCTCCAATTAAATTAAGGCCATGTTCTCAAGTGAGCTGAAATTACGTCATGTTTTATCTAATCATTTTTTTCCCCTTGACCTACCCCAAGCTCTCCTGAAAATTACTTAAGCTAACCTATCACACTTTTGCGTTGAGGTATCCATGTGTCTCTGTTTTACTCGTCTGAACCATCTTTGTTCGCTTAGTTCCCTCATTTTGTCCTTCATAAAAGCGACACACACCTTGTCTCTCGATATTCTTGTTTCTAATACTATCTCTTTTAATACGATCACATTAGTTTCAACATTTTTATTTTTTAAAATTTTCATACATATTATAGATGAACTAAAATAATGTGTATTGGACAACTGCTGGAGAACTATAGGACAAAAGGTAACGTGGTCAAACAGAGTTAGTAAAAAATAATTGTAGTTAACACTCTATAATTACCCCAATTAAAACCTATATTAGTGGCTTAATTAATTAATGGGCGTTCTTGTAGTACGTAATAAATAAAATTCAGCCACTAGTTCTAGCCGTTTGACTCACTCAATAAATTAACCGACAAATTATTGTACAACAAAATATAAGGCAAACGTTTCCATGACATGACTTTCATTTAATTTTATTATTGTACTCTCTTTTAACATTTTATTTTACAATTCTAAAGTTTCTATTTATTTTATTTTTTGGTTTTACTAAGTAAGTAATATTTTAGCAATGAAGTGAATATGATCCCCTTCTTCTTAATCAAAATTTTTGAATTCGAGCTCTCAGATACAACAAAAATTATATTTGAGATTTGAAAAAGGTAAAATGTACAAAGATCTTATTACTATCTCATAGAGACAGTACGAAACCAACATTTTCGTCAAGAATGTTCAAACGTTTAGAACATGGGCGGATGATTTTTGTATTAAGGGTGTTCAACAATTGATATATATCAAAATATTTATATTTAACTTATATATTTTAAAAAAATTTTGACGAACGATATTCATCTGACCATCCTTGGATGAATGTAACTTCACCCCTGCTGATAGAAATAAAAAGACACATCCACAAGACCCTTATCTGAAAAATATTAAGTCTAAGAAAAAAGTTTTGAAAAATACTTCTTAGAGTCCATTAGCGATAATTTCGGAGGACACTTTTCTCCTTAAGAGAGACTACATTATCGATTTGAAATAGTGAAAACTTTAAATATTGAAAATTTAGTGAGAGGTCAATAATATTATATTACTAATTCTAGTAATAATGCCGCTTATAAAATGATTATTTATAAATGAAATGTAAATAATAACTTTATAAATAATATAGCATGAAAAATATTTACATTATAATAATTTATATAAAATTAAATTGATGGAATATTATTGAGGACCCATCTTTTCGGTTGTTGATCGACAAGCAGATGCCCTTTTTAGTTATTTTTTTTTAAGGAAAACTCTACCTTTATTTAGATTTTTTTTTTTTTAAAAAATACTCTAAAAAACTAGCTCTATAAGTGAGGCTTGAATTCTTTTTTTTTTTTTTTAATTTTAAAATAAAAGAGTATTTATCATTTTAAAATAATTTTTATTTGTTTAATGAGTAGAATATATATTTGGAGAAATATATAGTAGTACTTGTTAATCCTATATCTTGGGTTAATTATTGATTAATCAACTAGTAACCTAAAATGCAATTAATTTCCTATACTTAAGGTTGAAAAATTGCCTCAAATCCTTGAGCCATTAAAAGGTTGGAAGATTTACCCTTCGAAAGAATTCTCTTTATTTTAAAATAAGTGATATTTTGTATATAAAAAAATTATTTAAATCTTATTAAAAAGAAAAAACTCTAATAATAAAAATTACAATAACGACATGATCAGTTTGATTTTGCAGATAAAATTTGAGAGAATATCTTATTCATATTTGATGAAATAACAAGACTATTTCATAAAAAAATATTTATATTTTTTTTATTAATATTTTTATATCTGTTTTCCATCAATCTCGGATGGAGTCAAAGATTTACTATTTTTTGGCTTTGAGGTATGATGGAATAAAACAAAATAACTCTTTAAACTATTTGCGCTTCTTCCAATTGGTGAAGTAGCAGTTAGTCAATGCAACTTTCGACGCTCATCATGGATCATTCAGAAATAGTCGCGTTATGTTTTTAAATATACGAGTCAGACTGCATACATCTGATCTTCCCTTACCCCATAATGTGCGGAAGCTTTTGAGATATTAGGATATGTTGTTGAACATTTTTATATCTGACATAAGATCAAAAACACTATATAAATCTTCGATATTAAGATAATACTTTTAAGCAATACTTTATGTAGAATATATTCCACTAATTTTTTTATATACGTAGAAAAGTTTGATAGTGGTATGACGAAAGAGTTATTATAAAACTCCAATTAGTTTATCTAACTAGCTAATTGACAACAAACTTTCCCATTATTGATTTGTTGTATCCCTAATATGAATCTTTACCTATATTTTGTTTTGTCACCTATGTAAAATTGGACAACAACATATATTTCCAATATTAAATATTTATATAATAAATCTATATTTTAAAACAGCCCCATTTAATAATTATAATAGAACAAAAACCATAATTAACAGTTTACTAAACGTCATTTAGTGAATCGTTAATCTACTAACTCTGACTGAAATTCTAAATTGACAAGTTTCAGACATAGACAGACAATTGTTTTGTTCTTCACAATTAATTAAACGGACGATTTTTTTTTTAATTTAATGAAAAGACAGTTAAGTTATATATATTTACAGGTTATTATGGTTAAAAATTAAAGATAAAGGTTATAATAGAATACCTATAAAAATTTCAAAAAATGAAATATGAAAATAATAAAGAATAGTAGATCGTCGTTCGTACAAGATATCTGATTCAAATATAATATATCAAGCGAAGTTTTATAATAGATCATTTGATAGCTGAATAAAAGATAAGTTTTTGTATAACTTATACTATGTCTTGTCGATAAATAGAAAATAAGTTATTCATGTATAAAGTTAATTAATATGATGTTTGATTGACAATTCAGAAATTGACAAAACTAATATAAGTATAAGGTACAAGGAAATTTATGCACTATTTTATGTAGAACATATTGTGAATTGACTAATACATGTATAACTAGTAAATGATCAACTAATCATTTTATATCTAATATTTGCATGAAATAATATATAAATTTATTCATAATTAATTTTTATATTATTCATAGCTATACAAGTCTAATTAAATATCAAATGAATCCCAAATATATAAAATTTTTATTTTTATTTTATAAAATTAAAGAACTTATCTTTATTAAATCTCTTATTTCAGAGACTGTTTTTCGCTAGACGTAAAGCCACTCATTTATAATGGACGAAAAAGACAATGGTATTTTAGTAGTTCCAAGAAAAAGCAAGGCTACCTTCATAAAGACAATGATATTTTATACAACTTTTTTCATTGAAACAAAACATATAATCTAATCCAAAAGAATTACTATAAAAAATTATGAGCTAACTCCACCCACCCCTACCTATTCACTCCGATTATATAGTAATAGTAATACTTTATATATTAAATTATACACAAATTTTCATATCTTCCTCTGAAATTTTCTTCTTTATTGTCATTCAGTGTCCAAACAAATACAAGAACTTTGCTTTCACAAAATGTACAGATTTTTGGTTCACTGTTCAAGGAGAAGCTAAGATAGTTGTCCCCTTTCCCAGAACCAAGAAAACCCAGTTCATATTTATTTAAGAACTGAGTTTTATTTGATTTTTTTCTTCTCATGTTCAAAAGGGTGTCTTCAAGATTGATAAAGTTTCAATCTTTTCACCTCAGTGGGTGAGTAAATATACTCATCTGTTTGTATAATGTGGAGGGGTTTGCATTTCTTTTGGAAACCGGAGCCGATCGGAGAAACGCTGTCCACGGCGGCGATTTGATGGTGTGTTTTGTTAAACGCTGCGTTTCATGGAGTTGAAGATTTGGTGTTGTAGTAGTGGTAGTAGTAGTAGTAGTGTTGGTGGTGGTACTAGTAGAAGTAATACTTGTACTTCTTTCAGTGT
The DNA here is from genome assembly GCA_025642045.1 of Solanum sejunctum. Lineage (NCBI taxonomy): Eukaryota > Viridiplantae > Streptophyta > Magnoliopsida > Solanales > Solanaceae > Solanum > Solanum sejunctum. The sequence goes on along the minus strand of JAOTQJ010000083.1, from coordinate 25,527,910 downwards.
CCATTCAAAATCCAGCTCTTCAACTAAGCTCAGATTTGGTATAGTTTTTCCCCAGGTAAGGACTTTTTCAATTGGGGATTTAGGGTTTATTTCAATTTTTTGGTTAATTTTATTTTTTATTTTTTGGGATAATATGCTGGTAGCTTATGAGGAAGAATGTGTTTGGATAGTTGAAAATATTTGAAGTCAAAAGATGAAATTTTTGAGGTGCTTTCTTGCTGGTAAATGAATTTGGAAACTTGGGAATTTCATATATTTTTTCAGTAGATAAAGATTTGGATCTGCTGAAGTTATGAATTGTTCAGAAAGTTTCTGTTTGCTATTTCTCCCTAGAAAACTTGTTCCCATTTTATGGTAATTTCCATTTATAAGATCTTCTAGTTCCTTGTGAAATTTGAGTTTCCTTCCTTTTTATTATGGGTAATGGGTATTTTGTTAAGCTGCTTGTATTTGAGTAATTGGCTCAATAAGGGTAAAAGTTTTCTCCTTTGTCATTGAATTAGATGTTAAAGATTGGGGCTTTCTGCTTGAGGGGTTATTTTTCTGTATTTCCATTGATAGTCATGGCCTTTATTCAGCTTGGGGTGATAGTTAAGCTTCTTAATCAGCTCCAGTAAGCTTGTGGATCTCGAAAAAGTTGATTTTGGTTTGAGGCTTTGAACTGCTTGTCGAATTTTGAATGTTGATATAGATTTTGGAGCTAGCTGTTTCAGATTATGAACATCTATTCTGTAATCTTTAGTTTCAAGTGAACTATTCTTTAATCTTAATTTGCTTGTGACGTAGTTCTTTTCGTGCTCCAATTGTTGGAAGTGTTATTGGGACAGCATTTAGGTAATGGAAAATAGATTTTGGTTGATGTCTTTTTTGCTGATATCCTCTCTGCCTTACTTCCCTTAGGTTCTATTTCTACTATTGTGTCTAGAGACCAGTTTAGCAACTTTCTCGGACCATCAATTATTGATACAAGACTTTGAGAAAGAAGATAAGAGTACGATTTCCCATTCTTGTATCCATGATCAGATAATTGAACAAAGGAAAAGACCTGGCTTGCAAGTGTATTCTGTCACTCCTCAGGTGTATGAGGAGTCTGTGGCTTCAAATACCCCTCACCGTAGAGGAAGGGCATTACTTGAAATTTCCAAAGAACAAAATGATGTCATGCAACCGATTAGAATCTTTTTGAATTATGATGCTGTCGGTCATTCATCCGAGAGAGATTGTCAACAAGTCGGCGACATTGTGAAGGCAAGTATTTGTTATCAGTTGAAAAGTATTTTTGAGAAATTTGATATATGTTCTTACTAATTTATCAAATTCTCATTCTGCCTAATTAGCTGGGGGAGCCACCAGGTGCATCTTTTTCTGGTACATCTTCTTGTAATCCACACGGAGATCCTCCAGTTTATGGTGATTGCTGGTATAACTGTACCTTAGATGATATAGCTGGGGAGGACAAAAGGCATCGCCTTCGCAAGGTTTATTCTCTTTTCCTTCATCATACTGAAATCCTTGCTGATGTTCATGTCTTTGATTTTGGCTGCCGCAGATCTCATGAATATACTTGGCAAGATTACTGAATCTTTTAAAATAATTACTGATTAAAAAAGAACATGCCTGATAAAATTATTTCTGTCATGCAATGCCATTTAATATTTTAACGGGATGCAATTTGCAATACAGGCCCTCGAGCAGACAGCAGATTGGTTTAAAAGAGCGTTGTCTGTTGAGCCAGTTAAGGGAAACCTGCGCTTAAGTGGATATTCTGCTTGTGGACAAGATGGAGGTGTACAACTCCCAAGGAAATACGTTGAAGGTACTTTTATTCGATTATCAGCTGCTTGGCTTTCCTTATTTTATTATGACATTTTTGTTTACTGTTTAGTTCGTTATTGTCAATCTTGAATTATCATATTTTCTCTGTGTATACTTCAGAGGGTGTTGCGCATGCGGATTTGGTTCTTCTGGTCACTACAAGGCCAACAACAGGCAACACTCTTGCATGGGCTGTAGCATGTGAACGTGATCAATGGGGTCGTGCTGTTGCTGGTGAGTGTTGTGTGACAAAAGCATGTCAATACATAAGAAATTTTCATTGTCACCACAGCTAAACTGAGATGTTCTGGTTTCAGGGCATGTGAATGTTGCTCCTCGGCATTTAACTTTTGAAGCGGAAACTTTACTTCAAGCTACTTTGATACATGAAGTGATGCATGTTCTTGGATTTGATCCTCATGCCTTTGCTCATTTTCGTGATGAGAGAAAACGTAGGCGTAGTCAGGTAATTGTGATTTTTGCATGTGCTATAACCGCAGAGGGCCACCACTAGAAACTCATGTTAATAAGTGTGATTTTTGAATGTGCTATAACCGCAGAGGGCCACTAGTAGAAACTCATGTTAATAAGAGTCCATTGACTGCAACAATCTCCCTTTCCCTGTAGTAGTGATCTCTTGTAAAAAGTTTTCACCAAGGAAAAGTTATATGTATTACCGTTTCCAAGTAAAGGAGCAAACGGCACAAGCTGCAAGCTAGACTCTATATTCACATAAATTGTGATTGTGTTAGCTTTACTGTAGAAAAGAAAATCGCTTTTTCTTGTAATTTATAATTCTCTCCAATAGAGAAGGGGAAAAAGAAAGTGTTCCCATCTTAAGAGTCAAGACAGAGGTGATTTCTTCTTAGAGGTTTTGCACTTCCGCAAGTACAGAAAGTGACATATTTTTATTATGGTTTATCCATATCCTGAAGATCTTATTTGAGAATTATGTTGAATATTTTGGATACATGAAATATGGTCAATTGTGCTCAAACTGTCGAAAATGTCTGCAAGTTGGTTCTTCTGTTATCTTTTTTGAGAACAAGTATATTAGTCAATTGAATTTTTATTTTATTAAGCATATGGTTCATCAATTGATAAGACTTCTGTTAACTTTCTGATTCAATCTGATTATCTCAAGAATACAGCACAATCCATTAGTCATGTGAAACAGGTTGGAATACAGAAAAAATTAGACCAGAAGGTGGGGTGGAAGAGGTCCCAAGGGGCAAATTTTTAAAATGATGTAGTACAGTGTCTCAAATTAGTCTTGTGTTTTATCCATTTCCCTTTGATTGCCAATTCTGATGTTCGGAGTCCACATCATGCTCCAAAGTAGGAGCTTTTTCTCTTCAATTTATTTATTACTGGAAGACCATAGCTAAGCTTACTTACACATAGTTTATTTGGATAATGGGAAGTTGTGAATGGTGCTGAGAAATTTCCCAAACTTCTTGAATTCCTACTAGTTCCACATCTTTTGGTGTTTGGTCCTCTTTTATGCTATTAGTTGCCTCTGTCGTAGGGCATTTAGAATTCTGCAAAGTGAAACATTTTTCTCTCTGATAAGTCTCGTGGCCTATCCCAAGTATCGTTTGGGTCTAGTATTTGCTTCAGTCCCCTGTTCTTAGTCTTTTGTACGACATTTCTACTGGAAATGTCAAAATCCTTTCAGTGTTACTTATTTTCTTTTCTTTATACTCTAGGAAAGAGCAACTGTTCCTTCTATTGTTTTTATGTGCATTGATATAAGCTATTTTTCAGATAGTCGAGGGTTCACTAATGTTTAGTTCAGACCTGGTTATGCGGAAGCCTGATGTGCATTTACTTGCCATTTCTATGCGTAGGTTACCGAACAGGTATTGGATGAAAAACTTGGAAGAATGGTTACTCGAGTGGTGCTTCCTCGAGTTGTCATGCATGCTCGCCATCACTATGGGGTATACTCTATAGTATTTCATTTTCTTTAATTTTCGTTCTCTGATTCCTGTTGCTTGTATTAGCTAGTTATTTTGTACCACATTAAATTTATGGGCAAAGCTAAATCTAGCAAAGTTAGAATACCCTTAACCAGTTTATCACTGCAGGCATTCTCTGAGAATTTCACTGGCCTGGAGCTAGAAGATGGAGGTGGACGCGGTACATCAGGTTGAAATTATCTTTAATCTTGAATGGATCCCTCTGAAATACACTCTCCTGCATTTTCATAGCTGAAAGATGTCAACTTTATAGACTGTATCTTGCTAAATGAATAAATTTTTGAATTATTGATTGATTTTTTAAATAACAAATTGCTGCAGGTTCTCATTGGGAGAAAAGATTACTGATGAATGAAATCATGACTGGGTCGGTAGATACAAGATCAGTGGTTTCAAAAATGACTCTTGCTTTACTTGAGGACAGTGGATGGTACCGTGCTAATTATAGGATGGCTGATCGGCTTGATTGGGGCCGCAACCAAGGACCGGATTTTGTTACCCTTCCCTGCAATCACTGGAAGGGAGCCTATCATTGTAACACCACCCAGTTATCTGGATGTACATTTAACAGGGAGGCAGAAGGTTATTGTCCAATTATGAATTATAGTGGGGATCTTCCTCAATGGGCTCGTTATTTTCCACAGGCTAACAAAGGTATTTCATAATTTCTTTGTTTTAAATATTTGAATGTCATTGAAACCTGATTTTGTCTTAGATACAAAATCTTTTTGTTGCCTTTGAACTTCTGTGAAACAAGTCGAATAATAGTTTCGTTGGGTGGATGCCAATTGCGATTCGAAACCAACATTACTGGTCTAGTAAGTTTCTTGAACTGGGTTTTCTTATGTAACTTTTGGTGGATGGCTGTTGCAGGTGGTCAGTCATCATTGGCCGATTATTGCACTTATTTTGTTGCTTACTCTGATGGATCATGTACAGACACCAATGGTGCTCGTGCACCTGATAGGATGTTAGGTGAAGTGAGGGGAAGTAGTTCAAGGTGCGGCGTTCGCCTCCGTAATCTTTGGGGATTATATCTAATTGGTTATTAGCTCAATAGTTTTTAGTTTAAATCCATACAGGTGCATGGCTTCTTCTTTAGTGCGTTCTGGATTTGTACGTGGCTCAATGGCCCAAGGCAATGGCTGTTATCAGCATAGGTGCTCAAACAGCTCATTAGAGGTATGACTTTGGGAATTACTTTTCTGCTGTATTCGTTGTTCATCTTTTATTTTGATCTTAGTTGCCTATCCAAGAGAATGTATATTAGCTCATTATTTTCGTAGAAAGACAGATTAGCTCTCATTAATGATAAATGAGATGTGAGAGAATGATTCAAAGCTCAAGAGCTACCCTCAGCCGTGAGAGGATAATAGCTGGATCTCTCTCTCTTCCATTCCTTTGTATTCTCACTCTTCGAGTTTGCATTTTGGAGATATAAAGGCTTGAAGTTTGTAATATTTGAAATCTGTCTCGTATTGTTACTTTACTAAAAATATTTGCAACGTTTAAGATAATTCCATTTCTATCTAGCCATATTATGGAATATACTTCAGTGCCTACAAGAAATATCTATGTTCTTGTGAGCATAAAAAACTTGTGTATATCACCCTTCTAATATTAAAAGGCTATTTATAAGCATTCATGAGAATGCCATAGTTTAAATAATGCAGAGGTAAAAAGAGGCATACTGTATGTAATTATACCTTCTTTTTTTAACAGGGTAAATCAAGCAGTTGGAATATACGGAAATAGCATGTAGATCATATCAAAATCAAAACTAAAATAAGACGGAATAGTTTTGTGGAATCAATCTGAATATGTAAATATTAAGGTCTATATTATAAGACACAACTAAATTGGGCAATGGGTCATTAAAAATGTTACGGAGGTGAGTGTCATGTTAATTTCTTCTAGAGTGTTAGTAATGAAATCTCAGGATGCCTCTTTCTGTGTGCTAGATCTGGGGTTTCTGTCCTAGTTTACTTCTTCCAGCTTGGATTATGTTTGCAAAAAGAACAAGTCTTGGAAAGGATATCTGACATTTAGCTTATTATATGCTTAAATTTCCTGCAGGTAGCAGTAGATGGCATTTGGAGAGTTTGTCCTAAAGCTGGTGGACCTATCCAGTTTCCTGGCTTTAATGGTAATTTTAGTCGTGCTACTTCTCTCTGATCACTAAAGTATCTCTTTGTTGATTTATGCAACTTAAATCGCCTCTTTTTTGTTTTTTGTTTCCTCAATTGCAGGTGAGCTCGTCTGCCCAGCCTACCATGAACTATGTGATGTGAATCCAGTTTCATTGTCTAGTCAATGTCCCAATTCATGCAATTTCAATGGAGATTGCTTAGGTGGAAAATGTCGATGCTTTATTGGTTATGGTGGTCATGATTGTAGCAAACGTGAGCTCCCATACTTTCTCTGTGATGGTGGAATCTTTTTGAGGAAAGTCGTTTTATTTGGTGTAATCACACTTCTGCTTTCTATTTCAGGCTCCTGTCCTGGCAATTGTGGTGAACATGGAAAGTGTCTTGGGAATGGTGTTTGTGAATGTGATAACGGGTATACTGGCATTGATTGTTATACTGGTAAACGGAGTATCCTTTTAGTTTGTTAACCAGCTCAAAATCTTTTGGGTGGCAGCTTATGGTTGATTTGCTTACTTTAGCTAACATTTCCATTGGTGATATGCAGCTGTTTGCGATGAGCAGTGCAGCCTTCATGGTGGGGTCTGTGACAACGGAGTCTGTGAGTTCCGTTGTTCTGACTATGCTGGTTACACGTGCCAGAATAGCTCCACGCTTCTTCCTAGTCTCTCTGTTTGCAAAGACGTGCTTCAAAATGATGTATCGGGACAACATTGTGCACCTAGTGAGTTAAGTATCTTGCAGCAGCTGGAAGAAGTAGTGGTGATGCCCAACTACAACCGACTATTCCCAGCTGGTCCTCGAAAGATTTTAAACATTTTTAGGGGTAGAGATTGTGATGGAGCTGCTAAACGATTAGCTTGCTGGGTAAGTTTTCTCATCCTCTGCTAATTTGATGCAAAACATTTTACCATGCATTTGTGTGTATATGATTTACTCATTATTCCTGTCAAACTGCTTAAAAAACCAGATCTCAATCCAAAAATGTGACAAGGATGGGGACAACCGATTACGAGTGTGTCATTCAGCTTGCCAATCATATAACGTGGCATGTGGAGCATCACTTGATTGCTCGGACCAGACACTGTTTAGCAACGAACACGAGGGTCAAGGTCTTTGCACAGGTTGGGGCGAATTGGACGCTTGGTTTTAGAAGGGTCACTATTCAGGCAAGATTGATTTTAGAAAATGAATTCGGTGTACATTATAGGTAGCTTTAGATCCCTTTTTTCATTGGCCGGCTTGTAATGTGTTTGTAAGGTTTTTTCTCTTTGGGGTAGGAGGAAAATGTGTGCGCGAAGCGCTCATAATTTAGTTTTTTCTTTTCTTTTTCCTCCCGTCCCAAATGTTATTTGATAAAAGATTTGGGATGGGAGATTAATTTGAGATTTTGGCTTTCAAAGATGAGAGTCTTGGATGTAGAGGAAATGTAATCAAAGAAGAAATGATAAAAAAGAGTACAAAAGAGTAAAATGAATTGGCCCAAGGCCTTGAAGTCATTAATTGTGTATGTTGTTTTTCTTTTAGATTTTATAGTTTTTTCACATAGTGTGTGTTCATTTTATTAGTCTATTTGTGCTACTTGTGTAACCTATAAATTATGAATCTGTAATGTTCCTCGTGAGGAGGTGCTAGAGGTTGAATTTAGAATTAAGTAGAGGGGTAGTAGGTTGAAAAAGTATTGACGAAGGTGATTAGATAAGATATGATATAATTTTATCTCAGCGAGAATTTAGATAGAAAGGAATGGAGGTTGCGTATTAGGATAGAAGGTTAATAGACTAGTAGGATCGGATGATGTCTGGTCTTGTGATACTGTATGTTAGTAGGATTAGTTGTGTCTTTATATCTTGTGTTGTTATCATTCATTTGTTTTATATTTGTTTTTTTTTATTATTTTCATATATTATCATTTGCTTTCTATTCTGCTTTTGGGGCATGATATTTTTGAGACGAGGGTTTTTCGGAAATAGTCTATCTCTATGAGGTAGTGATAAGATATGCGTATATTTTGCTCTTTTCAAACTTCATTTGTAGGATTGTACTGGATATGTTATTATTGTTATTGTTCTTGATGTTCGTTACATCTTTTTGAGGGTGTGATTCTTCTTTGAACCATGCATTAAAGCATTAATTTTTCCTTTATTATTTGTGATTTTATGCTTACTTCCCTTCATCTCTCTAAGTTATAATCTTCAAACTAAAAATCCCTATATAAGCAACTTGGGAAAATTTGATTATTTATTTTATCAACAAACTGTTATGACAAAGGGAATATTTAAACAGTCGATGGGGGTATTAATATTAATAAATCATTAGAAAATGTCAGTTTCCTTGATTAACCTGTGATTAAATTATACGTAACTATATTAATGTTAGCTTCATGAGAAGGGACAAATCTCACTGACTTACTGTCTTAATTTTGTAGAAATTGTACAACTAAACTTGTCTTTTAATCAAACGACGATTTTACTCTTTTCTATCCCCAAAATAGACAATTTTGAATTCCAACGTTCACAAGATTTACACCAACCCATGAAAGAATCTTTTCACCTCAAAATTAGAAGTTACAAAATGAATTGTTTTTTTTAATATATTTAAAATAGGGAGTAAGTGGGATATCAATTGGACCAATTAAATTGTGATTTTTGATTTTTATAATGTCAAAAGATATGACTGTGATGGAGTGATAAGTATCATTCTATCTTTAATCAGAAATTTCAAGTTAGAACTTGTTTTAAGTTCTTGCCTATTTTACACCCAAAGTGAGATTTCAGGTTTGATCCTGTTATCTCCAAAGTGAGATTTTAAGTTCGAGCTTGTTTTACTCCCAAAGTGAGATTTCATTTTCGAGCCTATTTTAAACTTTTGGACTCTAGATGCAAAATAAATAAATAAAATAGATTCACCTAGGGTGTACCAAAAAGGCCTATCTTACTTTCTATATTTAGAATGTTGAGACACAAAGTTCCACATTGGTGGTTAATGAGATGAGTGGTCTCCGTATAAGTTTAGGCAAGCCTCCTTTCTTTGAGCTAGCTTTTGGAGGGTGAGTTAGACCTAAAATCTTTTTCAATATGGTATCAGAGCAGGGCTCGTCTCATCCAATGTTGGGCCCCAAAAAAATTGTCCACGCACCAAATGCTAAGCACTGGGCGTGAGAGGGGTAGGGCTCGTCTCACCCAATGTTGGGTCCCCGAGCGTGAAGGGGTAGGGCTCGTCTCACCCAATGTTGGGCCTCCAAAAAAATTAGGCCCTCGAAAAAATTATCCACGCACCAGATACTAAGCACTGAGCTGAGGGGGAGTGTTGAAACACAAAATTCCACATTAATAATTAAAAATATCAATAATTGATTTCTTCTCATGTATATAAATAATTTTTGGTAAAATTACTAAATGCATATTTGCTTTGATAACTATCCAATATCAGATTATCAACTTATCACAATTCTTTCGATATGATAATATCATAGACAAGTATCATGATCAAAATATATTTCTATCAAAATGTTTATAAATCAATTGGAGATTACAAAAATAGTACTCCCCTATTTTGTAACAATGATCATTGTTTTAATCATAAAAAAAATTAAAATTATTAATTTGTTGGACAAAATGTGATGATATAATCAGTACCAGCACAAGTGCAGGTACTCGAAGCATCATCATATGCATAGCTATAAGCAGTAGGGCACGCTTTCTTAAATATCCTTGAGTAATCCGTCGGCGGGCAAGTCGACGGCGTTCCATGGTCGCCGGTGCAACAGTACTCCGACGTATTGAATTGTGCACAAGCGCTCTTACACGCAACAACTGCACCGGAATCTATCACTCGCAATTCCTGTGGACAGTTCGCATTTAGATCGTTGACGCAGCCGGCGTATTGGCAGTCGCCGGATCCGCCGGTAGGACGTACTCCGATACCGATATTGTAGCCATCAACAAGGCTAACATCGTAAAAGTCCTTCGGCTCCTCACTAGCAAGTGTGAATTCAACTAGACTCACCGGAGGTACGCCGCCAGCTCCGCTAGGGCATTTCAATGCGCCGCAATCGCCGGTTATGCATTTTCCGGCTCCGGATTCGTCGAAATTGCAACCGGTTCTTCCCCAGAACCGGCCGGACCATCCACCAGGGGCAGAGAGCTGGACGGTAGCCCCGGGGGTTAATGTAAATCCAGAATCGCCGGAGATGGGGACTCCGTTGCCGGAAAGAGTACCGGGCCAAACTGTATAACCACAATTGTTGTGAAGCGTGAATTGAGTAGCTGAAACAGCAATTGCCTCTGCAAAATGGTAAGAAACTGTTACATACATGCTCTATTTTTCTTCGCGCATTTATGATTTAAGCTCTACTAATTACATCCTTGAGATTTCTAGCATTTGAATCCTTAAAACTACATGTTCAAATCTAATTTTTATTATAACTTTAATAAATTTATATCTAAAAAATTCAGCATTCACGTTTAGATAAACTCAATGCTGCAACACTGTATTAACATCTCCAATATAATCAGGTAACATCAAAAATACTGATTTAGATGAATCCAATGCTGCAACATCATATACATTCTTCAATAGAATCATATAAAAATATAATCAGGCAAAACGTCAAAAATATTGATTCATATGAATCCAATGGTATTCACACAAAACAAAGAGAGAGAAGAAAAACTTACGAAAAATAAAGCGGGCAAGGAGAAAATAAGAATGGTTATGCATTGTAGCCATTGGAATTAGCAGAAGAAATAGAGGAATTATCAATGGAAATTAGATTTTGACTAAGAAGTATAGGGTGATTAGTGTATTTATAGCCTATTTAATTATGATTTACTTCCGATAACCCCATCCCACCCACCCCACCCAACTTACCCACGTAGGAAATTATATTACCACACATTGTGGGTAAATTGCATTAACTGCATACACGCAAAGATCTCGCAGTTAATTTTTTCCCCCCTTAGATTTCTTTACCATAAATATATGACACTCCCTTTGGTCCTTTTATCAATTTAGGTAGATATGTAGGTTAAAGGAATATTAAAAAAATTGTGTACATAAAATTATTAGTAATCATTAAGAAAGAAAAAGGAAAAAAAAATTGAATGACTTTCTGATTAATTTCCATTGACTTAGGGATGGTAAAGTTGGTCCGTATATATTATGATTCGTGTAATTTATTTAGGTTTGAATGGACTAATGACATGATTATTTTGGTAAGTTAATAACGTTTGATCCATTTACTTCAACATATTTTGATATTGGGTTGATTCATAATCTGGATCGACCAATAATAGATATTAGCTAAATATTTTTAAGAAGATATTTTTTTATTTTATGTATATTATCAACAACAACAACAATATACCCAATGAAATCATTAATGAAATCTGGGATGTTAAACGTATGCAGACCTTATCACTATCTCGTAGATATAGAGAGGTTGTTTTCGAAAAACCCTCGTTTAAAAATCATCCCCAAAGTAAAAAATATTATGTACGAAACAAAACAATCAACGTAAGAAACAAATGATAATTTTTAAAGATAATAAAAGTAACAAATTAAATATATATATAGTCATGATTAAAAAAAATTATAAGAAAGTAATTTTTGGAAAAAAAGTTAGTAAAAAAATTGGACAATTTGAGTTATGACCCCTTTTAGCTCATTTTAACCTAATTGATTTCATTCCAATTATCATTTAAGGAGATTAATGATCGGTCTATTTATTAACTTAGTTTATTTTGACATTCTCATCAAATTCAACATGATCGAAAAAATCTTGATAATAAATAAAAGGAAAAAATAGAAAGAATTGCTCAAATGGTCATTTGAATAAAATTTGAGATTAACTTCATTCTATATTTGGATTGATATACTACATCTCCGTCCAACTTTATTTAGCTCTAATACTATTTTGAAAATTTTATATTTAGTTTCAAATTTATCCTTATCATTAATTATAGTCATTTTTCCATTACATTTTTCAAGACATAGTATTTATTACTCTTTTTGTCCCATTTTATGTTACACTCTTTCCTTTTTGGTTCGTCCCAAAAAGAATCACCTTACTCTAACTAGAAACAATTCAACCTTAAAATTCCCTTTTTAACTTTAACGAAATGATTCTAAGCCACACAAATATATAAGAATAATTTTAGACCACATGTTTTAAAAGTTTTCCGTTGTTTCTTAAACATTGTGCTAAGTCAAATGGTGCCACATAAAATAGGACGGAGAGAGTATATTCAAAAGGTACTTTGTAAAATTACCCTATCATTTCCTACTTCTTAGTCCCTGTATCAAGTTAACAGGAGTCAAGTAAAATTAAATAAAAGAGTACCGGCTAATTCCAATTATTTTATCCTATCATTTGGAATAAATTAGTAAAATTATTGTCCCTTAATAGATGGAACTAATTACACGAGATATTCTATTTTATATAATATCCTTATTTATTCTCTACCGCATGCCATATAATCCCAAAGAGATTCAGCCATTAGTTATTTAGTAAATTTTTGATTTTCTCTTCTAACTTATAAAAATTTAAAATTGTGTATATGCCATCGCAAATGTTAAGATAATCAAAGGCGGATAGAAAATTTTAAAATTCTACTGTTCAAAAGGTTCATTATATTAGATGGATTTATTTCCAAAATTATGAGTTCAAACCATTAATAATAACAATTTTAATAAAAAATATATCTATTTATGTTCAAGATAGAAGTGGGTTCACATAGACTTGGTGCGCACTATTCTGAGTTAGAGTTTAATATTATCAAGAAAGTTAATATTGCAAAATGGTTATATTTGCATAATTTTTTAAATTTTATAAAAAAATCCAAATAAAGATTTAAAAATATATATTTGCTTTAAACAAACCAGTGGGACGTGTATATATAGGCACAGCTCCAATATCACACGTCTTATTGGCTGCTACAACATGCACATGTTTCCTTGTTCAGATTGTTAATATTTTAAACACTGAATTAGTTTAATTTTTAAAAAATTAAACAAAAAATTAACTTTCAAACATTGAAATATGACAACTATTTTAGAACAGCCACACTATTGCTACATGTTGCCAAAGCCGTAGTTCACCTGCCCTTATCGAGTTAGGTGTTTATTTTTCGGATGCAATGACTTCAATTTCTTATCCATTTTTGATATTATATTAATTAGTTCACCCAACCCTAAAACAATTAAAACAGTATATAAGTAAACATATGCTAAGGAATCTGTTAGGAGGTGCGAG
>JAOTQJ010000083.1:25491894-25507505 GCA_025642045.1 Solanum sejunctum | reverse complement strand
TTTTTTTTCTTTTTCTAGACTCTATAATTAGTTAAACACCACTTTATAATAAAAACAACTAGACCATATATTAATACTAAGTTATATTTAATGTCAAGAAATTTATTTCATAACCACATTTGTATTTTTGCACTTACTAAATTTTTCTTTTCTGTCTTTGTTCCTTTTCATATTATTTATCAATTTTTCCTTTTACATATTGTTTTTCAGAAATCATAAATAATTTAAAATAGATTTTCTATTACATATTTCATAATATAATTTTTTATTTTTTATTTAAAAAAGGATGATCTATTTTTTTTTATCCGACTAAAAAAGAATGACTTATTTTCGTTTTTGATAAAATTTTAGTTTTAACTTTTCACATGATATATTTAAGAGCATAAGATTCAAGGTAGCTTTAGCACATTTGATATAACTTTAGTTTAAGACAACGAAATTAAAAAATCTTCTTTATTTTCTTAAATTTCATGCTAAGTCAAACTAAGATTTTTTTTTTAAAATAAAACGGAAGGAGTAAAACTTTATCATACTTGTCTAAATTTTTAAAAACTTAATCTTAAAATAAAAATTGATTCTATTTTAATTTTATAAATTAATAAATAATACTTTTTTTTGGTAATAATATGATCATGTAAAATGTGATAAGGGAAGTACTTTTTATTTTTTTTAATAATGTGGACAAGCTAATATGGTATGTAATATAAGGAGAGTACTCATTCTTTTTGTAATATAATATGAACATGTACTTATATTTTTTTTAATTCATTTACCATAAGGTCCAAAATTATGTAATTCTTCAAATTTAAACTATCACCCCATCCCCCCTACCCTACCCCACCCCGCACCCACCCCCACGTAAATAAATATGAGTCTCTTCTCTATTTCTAAATCAAAAACATTACTCCCCCACATGAAGCCACAAAGACAGCTCCCCTTACCCTTTATATTCATTTATTTTTTCATCACCACCACCACCTCCACCGCCGCCAGAATCAGCAATGCCGCCGTTGCGCCGCCGCAACAGTTCAGAGAAGCCCCTGAATTCTACAACTCGGCTGAATGTCCTTCAATTGAAGAAAACACCCACAGCTTGATTTGCTCAGATGAAGCTGTTCATGCAGCAATGACTCTTGATTCCGCTTATATCCGTGGATCAATGGCTGCTATTCTCTCCATTCTTCAACACTCTTCTTGCCCACAGAACATCATCTTTCACTTCGTTGCTTCCGCCTCCGCAGACGCGTCGCTCTTACGCGCCACCATTTTAGCTTCTTTCCCTTACCTCAAATTCGAAGTTTATCGATTTGATGATTCCTCTGTTTCCGGCCTCATTTCTACATCTATACGTTCAGCTCTCGATTGCCCTTTGAACTATGCCAGAAGCTACTTAGCTAATATTTTACCTTTATGTGTTCGGAAAGTTGTCTATTTAGATTCCGATTTGGTTTTAGTTGATGATATTGCGAAATTAGCAGAAACCCCACTTGGGGAAAACCAAATCCTTGCTGCTCCTGAATACTGCAATGCCAATTTCACTTCTTATTTCACCCCAACTTTCTGGTCAAATCCATCTCTATCTCTCACATTTGCCGATCGGAAAGCTTGTTATTTCAACACGGGGGTGATGGTAATCGATCTAGATCGATGGAGAAACGGGGACTACACAAGGAAGATTGAAGAATGGATGGAATTGCAGAAGCGTATGAGAATTTACGAGTTGGGTTCGTTGCCGCCGTTTTTACTTGTGTTCGCCGGAAACATAGCTCCGGTAGATCACAGATGGAATCAACATGGACTTGGTGGTGACAATTTCCGTGGACTTTGTAGAGATTTACATCCGGGTCCTGTAAGTTTACTTCATTGGAGTGGAAAAGGAAAACCTTGGGCTCGGCTTGATGCTAATCGGCCATGTCCATTAGATGCTCTTTGGGCTCCTTATGATCTGTTAAAACCTCCATTTTCGTTTGATTCTTGAAGATGGTGCTTCGAAAATTTTCCAGTTCAGCACAAACAAGTCAGCAATGGCGATGAAAATGAAATTAAATCTCTGCAACTGTAAAGAATTTAGCGAAGAAGACGATGATGAAGATGAAGAACTGGGTTTAAAAAAAAACGAAGGATGAAAATTTTAAGATCTCAAAAATTTAAAATTTAATAGGGAGGATTAAAAAAAATCATTTTTCTCCTAATAAAAAATTTATAATATTTCTTGTTTTAATCCTCTTTTTTTTTTTCTTCCCATTTACTGGAAAATTTATCCTAAATGATGTATGTATTTTGAGCTCTATATTGTACAGGAGAAGAGTTAAAATTTTGTGATAGTAATTTTTTGCTTATTGAAAACAATTTGATTAATCTTTGAGATCACACTAAAATTAAGTTAATCTGATATAAGTGGCGGATTCATATTGGGATTAGAGTTTCATCTGAATCTCCTTCAGCAAAAAATTATATAGAAGTAATTTTTTATGTGTATATAATAAAATATTGAATCCTTTAAAATTTTAAACTTCTCAACGAAAATTCTAACTCTGTTATTATTATAACATACGATAAACTCCATACATGTTAATATGACAAAATAATATTTTTAAATATTATCAAAATTTCAAAATGAAATAAATTATATTTCTCTTCAATATTTTCGATGACTTATTGAATACAAAAGGTTTTTTTTTTTAATAGGGTATATTTCAAGGATTATTAATTGCATACTTTGCTTTCCCGCAATTCTGTTCCCATTTTGAAAACGATTACTTCGATATTAAGATATGCTAATTAATATAGTATTTAATGGAATTTTGTGAAGTACTTTAATCTATAATTAGCGTAATAATCAAAAGTATATAGGTATGAAAGAGGTTTCTAATGAAAGGTATGAATACATTATACGTGTTAATGAATTTAGTTTTATCCAACATTTTATACATTCATGTAATTTGACTTGACACAACAATTAAGAAATAGTAAATGACAAGAGTAGTTTTATTAAATTATCTTTTAAATATAATAAATATAATATTTTGAAAAATATAATAGAGAAATAACTATAATTGACTTTAAAGATAAATTAGAAACTAAGTATAAAATTATCTCTTGATTTCATAAAGTATAAAAATATTATTGAACATCTATTTTTAGCACAGTTGGCAACTATTATTGGATGGATGAAGTAATAACTGATCATTGTCATGCTTAATTTACAAAACAAAGTGAAGGTACCTTTCGTAGTGGATCAAAGGAGAGAAGCGAGTCCAAGATGATTTGGATATGCAAAGAGGATGCACTATTAGTTAGCGGGGGGAGAGATTAACTATAACGAATTTTAAAATAAATAGAGGTAAATTACACAAGAACCTGCTTGTAGATATTTGATAGGTCATAACGCATTTTCAGTTTATTAAGGATATATATATATATATTATATTATTTTGTAATTTTACTTATAGAATTATATACGATATATTATTGAATATGCCGGTACGTAAATTTACCATTTCCTGCTTAATACGTACGGAAAATTACTTATTGACTTATAGTTGGTCAACTTAATGGTATTAAACACTTATGTACTACTTATCAATAAACAAAATTTAAATTAATCTAAATAATATTTACACATTTATTCGAAATCCAATGGAGACCTAGTCTTAGATATTCTTACAGCCAATTAGTACTGAATAAACAAAAAAGTACAGAAGGAGATCACTTAAAGCTGGCATGTGTTTTGATTTAAGAAACTTCTTTCTTTTTTTAGTTTAAATAATCCAAAATATTTTTATAAGTATTTAATTTATAGAGTATCAGCCGACTGCCAGCTAAATTTAAGTGTCAATTGACTTTTTAATTATTTATACCTTTTTGTTTTCTAATAGACTTTGACATGGCAAACCTAATTACATGTTTTTTTAATGTTTATTCTACTTATAGTATTTGCATTGACGTTAACAAAATATTACTCTCTCTGTTTAATTTTACTTGACTTTTATTGACATGATATAGACATTAAAAAATAATAAATAATAAGATAATTTTACTAAATTGTCATTTGAATATAATAAATATGATGTCTTAAAAAATGTAATATGAAAATACTTATAATTAATGATAAGGATAAATTAGAAACTAAGTGCAAAAAATTATCTCTTTACTTCACAAGTATTGTTGAATTCTCCAAAATAGTATAGGGGTCAAATAAGGTTGAACGGAGAAAGTAATATTATCTCCTAATTTATTTGGTTTGGAATTCTATCTACTCGTAAGTTTCAAGTTTTTGACTTCTCTTATGACCATTAACTTCTCTTATGTAATACTGGTTCATTTTACGAAACTAAGAAATGATTTTATGCTTAATTTTTATTTTATTTTTATTATTTTTTTAAGATATTGTATTTATTATGTTTATCAAATTACGCTTATGATTTACTATTTCTTAATTGATATGCCAAGTTAAGAGGACAATTATTGTTGAACAGAGAAAGTAAGAAAGAGTGTCATCCATGTTTAATCCAAGATTTTTAAAGACTTATCATATCAAAAAATGGCGGAAGGAAGATTTTCACCGAAAGAATTCATCATCTACGTCGTTATATATACATCATGGATATTACTAAATGTGTACTTACTTTTATTATTTTCTTTCATCTTAAAAATAAGTATTATCTTAGGAAAAAAAAATGTCACCAAATAAGTGTCATATTTGGAATTCAAAACAAAAACCAATCATTACTATATTTTCTCAATCATATATACCTTATACTCTATCTTCTTAATAAGATTCAATTTTCAAGAAGTATTTATTTAATAGAAAAAGTTTTAGAAACTATACATTATATTTTTCAAATATGATACTTATTTTGGTATGGAGAAAGTATTTACTCCTATATCATGTTACATTATTCACACTAAGTTATTCAAAATCTTGATCCGTATGCACATCTGATGAATTAGATTTTAGGCTCAATTCACATTTCAAAAGGCAAGCCTTATAAGGAGTCCATCCATCATTAACCACTAATGTGTGACTTTTTGTCTCAGGCTCAACTCACACCCCAAAAGGCAAGCCTTATAAGGAGTTCATCCATCATTAACCACCATGTGGAACTTTTTGTCTCAACACCCCACCTCACGCCCAGTGCTTAGCATCTGGTGCATGGATAATTTTTTTGAGGGCTCAACATTGGATGAAACGGGCCCTGCTATGATACCATGATGAATTAGGTTTTAGGTCTAACTCATACCCCAAAAGCTGATGAATTAGATTTTAGGTCTAACTCACACTCCAAAAGCTAGCTCAAAGAGAGAAGGATTGCATAAGACTTATAAAAACTTCACCCATCTCATTAATTATCAATTTGAAATTTTTTGTCTAAACAACATCAACCAATACAAGAGATTAAAGTATTATTGCAATTTCATTTATAATAGCATGGAAAAAAAAGTTATCTGTCGGTGATAATGAGTTTAGGATGGACCAAAGGAAGCTACATTTGTAGAAAAATCTACTCAATATTTACGTAATTTTTTATTCTAATTGTTAAAAAAAATTTAAATTAATATATTTGCATAGGTGAGAGACCAAGACTTTTAAGACCTAAATTTTATAGATAGGGTGTACGGCCTGCATGTGACAATGACACTGTCACGTAGTCAAATTATCAATTATTGTTAGGTGAAAAAAAAAGTCTTTCTTATTACGTGGAATTCTAACTAAAAGTTAAACCTATGAACATAGATTTAAGACATAAAATTAACACAAAAATAGAAATTTGATCTAAAATAATTTTATGTGCATGGTTAGTAAAAGTTTTAAAATTTAATTATTTTTAAAACAACAACATACTGAATAAAATTCCACAAATAAAATACACAAAAGATAAAATATATACATATCTTATCACTATCTCATAAAGACAGAAAATGTGTTTTCAGAAAAAATATTTTTAATTGAAAAAAATGTGAGAGATAAATTGGTATTTATATAGTTTTTGAATTATGTCGTGCTTCGTACCATTTGTAATGTACTATGCCTATCATCTTTTCACGCGGTTCTCTATAAAATACTATTTATAGAATTATAATTAAAAATAAAATCAAGAGAAATCTTACTTATTTGACTTTCAAATGTTGCAGCGGTATCATGGAATAATTAAAATATATATAACTTATATAAATTTTATAGTATTTTGATTTAATTTATATATATATATATATTAAATTATGAAAATCTTGTAAAATTTATATATGGAAATTTGGGATACATCATCAAATATTCAAAAAACATAGTAAAAGGATGTATAAGAGAGGATAGATGTATGTGAGAGGGGAAGGATGTATCAGTAAAGAAATGAATGTACCGAGATGGAGATGGGAATGTTTAGTGAGAAGAGAATAATATATTCGAGAAAAATTTTTAAAATTATTTTAAATGATAGAAAATTTTAGGGATGGTAACCATCAAAGTACAAAATTATATATATGTTTTTTGGAATGTATACCCTCGTGGGACACAGGATTTAGGTGCATTATTTTTGGTTAGGTATAAAGAGGACTTCGAGAAGTTGGGAAAAAAAAAAAGAAGAGGATAAGTACACAATAAAGAATAAATATTTTTGATCTCGAATTTAAATCTTAGAAAAAAATATTTTTATTTTTTCTAAATTTTATGCGATATAAATATAAATTATTTATTTTCAATGTAAATTCATGTAAAAATGAAATAAAAAATATAATACAACTAAGACAATTATTATATGAGGTCTACCCAATACTAAATGCAGAAGCGCACCAATAGAATCAATTGTTTAATTTTTATATCTACTAGTCATTGTTAGTGCTATTCAATGAAGATCCATTGATTAAAATATGCAAATTAAAGTAATTAAGCAGTCAAACTAATAAATTTTACTTTTTAATACCTACACTTGGTTTAAATAAAGTTCACTATTAAGATCCATTATAAAGTTTGTCAATATGTGAAGAATTTTTTGTTTGTTTTTGTCAATTATGAAATAATTTTAATTCATAGACTTGGTTTGATTTGTTGTATTTATAACCTAGACTTTGATGGAAATGATTAAAATTAAATCAGTATAGATTTAGAAATTTCGAACATGAAATCATCTTTGTCAGTAGCGCTTACCTTCCATTGAGCATGGAAGTTTTGGGTGATTGATATTGATGCAAATTTAGTTGAACCCTAATATAAATAGCAAATATCAAATGAAAAATCAAAAGAAATAAAGCTAAGGTCATAGTCTCATAGTAAATGCCACTCACTTTAAGTAATTAAGTCATAATGAGATACTTGTCGAGACATAGCCTTTCACTTCTAACATTAACCAAATTTGACATTCTTGAAAAGGAATTACAACCTAATTAAATTGATTAACTTACTCTATTCTAAGATTATTAATTAGCGCACTAATAAAAAATGTTGAGGGTAATCTCTTCTTTTACAACAACATTACTCCAATGCCTCAGAGGCTCCTGCCCATTGCGGGGTAAAGGGGGGTCGGATGTACGCAGTCTGATTCTTATGTTAAAAATATAGCACGACTGTTTTTGGAGGGTAATCTCTTCTTTTAAAATAAATAATTAACAAAGACAAAAAAAAGGAGAGATCTTCATACAAATAGTCTGACAGATAAAAGAAGAATCTTCACAGAAATAATCAGACAGATTTACTGTTTAACCAATATACATAGATTATAAAATAATTATCTATGATCATACACACATAGAAAAACTAGCGACTTGGACCAAGTGAAGTCCATTAAGAATAAGGAGAGTGAAGTGTTGGTAGATGAGACTTCCATTAAGTTAAATTGGAAAGTTTACTTTCATAAACTCTTAAACGAAAAGGGGGATAGAGATGTTGAGTTGGATAATTTGACACACTTCGATAGTCATCGAGATTTTTGTTATTGCAGGCATTTCAAAGCTGAGAAAGTTAAACGTGCTATTAGTAGGATGACCAAGTTCTAATTAATTTGTTATCTTTTAATTAAGAAATGAAGTTGCAACCTAATAATCTATACATAATTAATGTATGTGATGGAATGACTTAAATTTTTTTATATTTAATTAAATATTTTTCGAGTTTGAGATTGAAACCCAGCTATTGTAATTAAAGGGCGTGATAAAAAGATTAATATCCTATCATATTAACTTAAAACTTTTGAGTTCAAACTCTAAAATTAAAAAGAAAAATTAAATGAATAATCTATGAAAGAATTCAAAGATCTTAAGGACTCGATTAAATTATTTGGAAAATTACATAAAATATTGATCAAATTTAATTGTCTTAATTTTTTGTGCTTCACAAAAAAAATCTTACAAAAATGTCATCTTTTTTCATCCTAAATTGAATCAAAGTACACTCTTATGAGGACTATTTTTATAGATATTTTTTACGAGGAATAAAATATCAAGATCACTTCTTACGGGGTATTTTTAACATACCCCTTAATTATCATAGTGCATATTATACAAAAGGTGTCGGTTCAACTTTTATTTATTTAATATTATTAATTAAAGTAATCTTTTTACTAACAGAAAGATCTACAAAGAAGTCAAAATGATGATTCCCACGGTTTCAATCAATTATTGAAATACACTCCATCTCGATTGACGTAACACATTCAGATTTAACATTCTAATTGAATTTAGATATAAAAGCTTTAAATTTTTTTGAATAAAATTTATATAATAAAAAAAATATAATTTTTTTTACAATAATTTGTTATAATTAATAACTTATAATATATAAAAAAATATATAAGCAAATTTCAATGAAAAGAACTTACCACATTAATTTCTTTTCTTCTTATTTTCATCTGATTCGATATTTATATCATAGTTCGATTAGATTTAAATTCATATCGAAAAGTTTCCATAGACTTTGATTGTTATGTTCACCTTTTACACTTTGAAATTTCACATTTTATTGTGATTTTATTTAATAAGAAGGATAACTTAGACACTAATCAAATAAAACATGACAAGGGAGTACCAAAATCATCCACTGATCTTTTGTGTTCCTTTCACTTCCCCTGAATCCAGTGTGGAATTGATGTTGTATTGCTCATTCAACTAATGATTCATACACTGAGAACTGAAAGCCAGCTAAAGATTGCAACTCCGATGGATTCAGTATTTTCACTCAGGGTTTCAAAAAATAAGAATATAAACGCGTGAACTAGAGTGCAAAGTACAAATTCCAAAAAGAGAGAACTGTCAATACTGCGCAAGAACGTCTACGAAGTTTTATTGCTTGAAAAGACAAAATAATAAACAGATTTTTTTTCATAAAAGGAACTATGCAACGAATAAAATTTTAAAAAAATTAGGCGAACTGCACATCTACAGGAATCGAACCTGCAACCTTGAAGCCTAAATTGGGCAGTCCAACATTCTCTGGAAGCTACACAGCTCCACCTCTGCCGGGCAAAGTTACATCACTAATACAGTCAAAATTAGCACACATGGGGCGTGTACAAGCCCAATGCTCGCTTCTCGTGGGGCTTTACACTGTGCCTGCTTACAAATTGAGCCCGAAAGAGATCCAGAAACCTACACCCCCAACATAAGGTTAAAACTAAATATCTCCGAATTCAAGAACAATATGAGAGGGTTATCAACCACTTTTTCATTGGCAAGCAGCAGTAGACTCATCCTACATTTGTCAATTTTGATTAATGAACTGAACAATGCCTATGATATAAAATTAATGAACTATACAAACACTGTGAGCCAACAACTATAAGTTGCATGGTGAAAATAACTTGACATTTTATTTTGATCAAGCTTAGCTATTTATACATAGTTCAAGGAGGGATACCTTGGAAAACTGCTCCTACGATGCACTTCACCTTCACCTTGTTACCCGTTCATTCTGTATTTTCCTGGATTAACAGCCTTAGTTAGCTACACACATAGATTAGAGCTTGTTACAATCACTATGGATTGAGAAAGAAGAAAAGAGAGAAACAGGAAATACAAAAACTTTTCTCGAAAATGCAAGCGAAAAGTTAAGTATACAGTGATTTTTGAAGAGAAAGTTAAGCACACAGTAGTTCACGAGTCTATCTAATCTCTAGGTACTTATTTGAAGAAGGATAGTGGACTTAATGGCTCAACATACATGCGTGATGACGTCAGTTATGTTCTCATGCTTGGGGAAATAGAAATTGCTTTAGGACAAAAATGCAAAGGAGGACATCTAATTAGGGGTGGGATGAATTTAAACTCTCTTTCAGTGATGTCTTTTCTATCTCTGTTTATAAATTCTGTTGGTGTGGATTGACATGAATGAACGACTGAAGGTGAGATTAAAATGTCTTTTGATCCCCAGAATATTGCCTCTGTGAATCCCTTGTTTTATTAGATGCACATTGAAACTGCTAGTAATCTGTATCAAATTAGTAAAAATGACTGCAGAGACAACATGTTCTAGCGAGAAATTTGCAATATAAAACTTAATAGCACAGGAAAAGCATTCTACGAAAGAAGAAAATCAAACCAATAGACTTCATTAATTTTCTAAAAGAATGGATTTTTGTTGTGTCTATTCCTTGATTATTGTGTCAAGATCACTCTACTGATGTAGGAAAAATATATCTTTTCTCAACTTCTAGGGTATTTATATAATATGGCAATGGTCCAAAGCACTAATACGAATGGACCAAAGCTTCTTTCTTGACAACAAATGAATGTGGATCGTTCTAACCTTGTGCTGAATAAGGAAAGGTTCCAGTAATCCGAATATGATCCAACGTCCTTTCTAGTCCATACTTAGACAATGCTTGGTTACCAGCTCTGTCTCCATGAATCGGTGATGTGTCTGATCCAATCTGGTGTTTGAGAAAATCCCCAAGTTTCCTCTCAAAAGGAGATCAACCTTCCTACTTTGACGATTACATGCCCGATGACGTTGAAGCACCATTGCTGCTTGAAATGGATGCAATTTGGTTTTCTAGGCACGTACGTGCTACTACCTGGCAAATGCCTTCTTCAGCGTCTTGTCTAAGTGTACAATAACCTATCATAGACATATCGACTACATCAGAAACTCCAAGAGTCAACGATCTAACCAATAAATGAACAGATATCAGGATAGACAAACTCAAGAAAAGGAAAGAAAATGTATTCCTATACTTGCAAGAGGCATTTAGACAGTCCACTGAGAGTTTTTACTTTCCCTTTTTTACATGACCACAGCAAAAGAACTTTGTACTTGACATGCGACTTTGTATTCTAGACTCGTATGCTTCTTTTAGTCTTGTTTTTTACTATGCCAACGATGATTTACCTCCCATTTTATCTAGAAAAAACATTCCTGTAACCAATAAGTGAACTTATTAAGTTTTCGAATCACATGCAATCTCAGACAGTCTACCTGGCTTTACAATTTCTAATCTAAATTTGACATTTTTGATTTTAGATGGACAAAAAAGTAAGAGGGATGTGAGAAGAAAAAGTCATTACATAATAGAATCTTGTGTTAAACAATACTGATATTTACTGCTATTTTGGAGAAGCAGACATTGTATTGGGGCACATAGAAAAAGATGGGCACTCAAATTAAGAAGGGAGTAGAAGAAATGAGCGAGCACCTCTTAGTCGCAAGGATTGACCCAGTCAGCCACCTGCAAAAATTCATGTCATATATCGAAACCAAAAATTTATGTCATTTATCAAAACCTAACTATGAAACTAATGCTTCCACTTACAAAAAAGAAAATTAATGCTTCCACATGAGGGCAGAAACACATGTGCGTGCTCATGAAAAGGACAATATTTCTGGGACCAAAATGGATGTGCTCTGTATCCAATAAGCCTAGCTGCATTTGTTGGAATCAGAATTGAATAATCTATGATGGAAGGTTTTCTTCTTCTCTCATTCTCTTCACCAGCTGCACGGCTTCACTAGTTTTACCAATCTTATAGCATCCATCTATCAGAGTGTTATAAGTTATGACATTGGGAGATAACCCTTTCAGATGAAGCTTATTGAAAAGTGTCAATGCTCGTTCAATGTTCCCTGCTTTACAAAGGCCATGTAATAGAGCATTGTATACTGCAATATTTGGAACAAGATCCTCTATTAGCATATCATCACGCAAATTGAAAGCTTCATTAACTTTACCAACCAACGACATGCCATGGATCAAGGTGCAGTACGTAAATTCATTGGGAGTAAAGCCTTTTTGTGAAAAGTGGTTTATAACATCTCTTGCATCATCTATCTTCCCCAATTTGCACAACCCCGCCACAACAATATTATACAGGACATTATTAGGGAAAATGCATTTTGTTGCACTTCCATCAAGGGAATCTGCAACTTTCTGTGCATCAGGCATCCCCATCTTAGAGTTTGAGAAACTGCAAATATGTTTCAGGTCGGGATACAACTTTAGATCCAGTATTTTCTGCAGGAGCATATTAGCATCATCAGTTCTACCAAGTTTATATAATCCATTAATAATAGAGCTAACTACTATGACATTTGGATTCAAGCCCTTCTCTCTCATCTCAAAATATGCTTTAAAAGCTTTCTCAGGCAATCCTTCTTTAAACCAACCGGCAATAAGGGCTCCATATGTAACAATGTTAGGAGTTACTTCCCTATCATGCATTTCACTAAGAACATCTTTGACTTTGCTAAACTTTCCAGCCTTTATAAGTCCACTAATAAGGGAATTAAAAATTTCAACTGATGCAGGAATATTCTGCAGTTCCATGGCATCATTTAAATTCAAAGCTTTTTCAATCTTTCCTGCTTTACAATACCCATCACTTAGGGTCCTATAACTTACTCCATCCGGAGAACTGCCAAGCTCCTCCATTTTATTAAAAAAGAGCTCAGCTTCAACCATTCTCCCCATCTTACAGAATCCTTTGAGCACCGTATTTAACAGAATCCTGCTTTTGGTGTGGTGCCCTCTCGCTAGAATATGTTTCCACAAGAGCAAAGCCTTTTCATATTCTCCCATGTTAATAAATGCATCTAAGAGAGTACTATATCCAACTGCGTTAGGAGTAATACCCCTTTTAAGCATCAAATTCCAAAGATGCAAAGCATCAGCAATGGCACCTTCCCGACATAATCCTTTTAGCAGAGTGTTGTAAGTGACAACTGTTGGATGGATACCATTCTGAATCATCTCATCACAGAGGTTAAATGCATTTTGCATCAGTCCTTCCCTACAATAACCATCTAAAAGTGTGTGATAGCTATAAGAATCAGGTTTAAGATTGCAGTCGATCATGCTACTAACAACCTGTTCTGCATTGCTTATTTTACCAGCTTTGCAGTACCCATTTATTAAGGAGTTACAAATGAACAGGTTCATGTCAAAACCTGATCTCAGCATTTCATCCTGAATCCTAAGCGCATCATCCATTTTCCCCATCAGACAAAACCCGTCCATCAACACACCATAGGCCTGCTCATCCACCTCCTTCATTTCTCTGAACACTTTCTCTGCTTCCTCCATCTTACACAGCCTGCAGTAACCCTTAATCAATAACGTGAATGTAACTATATTTCTTGAAATTCCTCTTTCATCCATCACCCTCAACACTCTTTCGACGCCCTTAAGATCCTTTTTCTCCACATACCCATTGATCAAACTATGGTAAGTAGCAATACTCAACTCCAAACCCATCTTCTCAATTTCTTCAACAAAAATCTCAGCTTTGTCAACTTTCCCATCCTTGCAGTACGCATTAACCATTATGGTACAAGTGTATATATCAGGAGAGAACCCCATCTTAATCATCTGATCATATACAGAAAACACAGTAAAAAATTCACCTTTTTTAACCAAACTATTCAACAAACTATTACAAGAACCCAAACTAGGCACACGACCACACTTAGACATATTATCAAACACGTACAAGGCATTCTTAACTAACCCCTTTTTCGAGTAAATTTTCAACACCATATCGAACACTGTAGGAGAAAACTTGAACTCTCTATACACTCTCACCAATTCGGCCCATACAAACGACACAGGCTTCTTATTTCTAGAAAGTTCTACAAGCTCCGCTAAATAAAAGCGAGCTTCATCGAACATTCTCCCTCTGGATAGTATATGAACTATCCTGCAGTAAGATTCTACATGGGGTCTAAAGAATTGTCGCCGTGAAGCTAATTTGAAGAAATGCAATGAAGCATTAGGATGAAGTTTGAGTTTTACAAGAACGGAATCGACAAGTTTGTTGGAGAAGTCGAATTTGAGGGAGTCCAGTGCTGTATAACGCTGGAGAATCAAAATACGGCATATTCTATCAGCGAGTTCGTGTGTTCGGTTGTTCGCCGGAGAATGGGTGGCATACCGGAGTTGGAGATGAGAAGTATAGAAAATTGATTTTGCTATATTTACTCTCGCCGCCATGGCCGCCGGCGACGGGGATTGTTGTTCTTTTGTTTTATAAAGAACCTAATTTTTCAGTCACAATTTCAGACATTTTCCTAATCTACTACTACATGTAATCTAAGGACTAAGATTGTTAAAAATCTAAAATCATAATTTTCACTAAAAAAATTTAAAATATTAAAAAGTAACATATAAATAAATTGAAGAGGTTTAAAACCTAATATATGTCTAAAAATATAATTTGATTTATATATATTCAATTAATGGAAGTTCAAATGAATCATGAATTTTTACTAGCTCCGTCCATACTTTCACGTTCTAAATTATTGTATAAACAACATCTATAAGTATTTAATTAAGTGTATATAATGATGTTTATTTAGACATAAAGATAAAAATAAATTTAGTTAATTAAATAAAAAATATTTGTATAATTGTAAAATATTATTTTGTGGCAAGAATTGTCAGTTTCATAAATTATTTCATTTGTCACTAGGCCGAACCTTGCTTTTTTAGTTTTATTATTTGAAAATTCACTGTATCTTATTAAGGATAAAAAAAAATTATAATATTAAGTTAGTTAAATAAAAAAAAAACTGGCATTCATTTGAAATATTTTAAAAGAGAAAATATGGAACATAAATTAGGATGAGAGTAAAAGAACTTACCTAACATCCCAAAATTGAGTTGGTAAAATACTTCGTTTAGAGAAACTTTTAAAATTAATTTATTTTTCAAAAATAACTTTTGATACGAATAGTTTGTATTTCATTTGAAATTGTAAGTTGTTATAATTTTGATAGTATTAATTAGCATTATGCATATGAAATTACACTAGGTGTATTGTCGAAACATATTCACATGATGATATCCCATGCAAGTCCATCAATCTCGGATAGAGTCAAAGATTCACTATTTTTTAGCTTTAGAGTGTGATGGAATAAAGCAAAATAACTCTCTAAACTGTCTGCACTTCTTTCAATTATAAAGTAGCAGTTAGTCAATGCAACTTTCGATGCTCATCATAGATCATTCGAAAATAGTTGTGCTACATTTTTAAACATAGGGGTCAGGCTGTTTATATTCGACCTCCCCTTACCCCACGATGGGCGAAGTTGTTGTTGTTGACATCCCATGCAGGGAAGGAGCTAAGAAGCGCAAGATATTCTTAGACTATACAAAAGTCAAAGTTCGCGTATATAACAAACGTAGACTCCTCTT
>JAOTQJ010000083.1:25477219-25491794 GCA_025642045.1 Solanum sejunctum | reverse complement strand
ATGGTCCAAAGCACTAATATGAATGGACCAAAGCTTCTTTCTTGACAACAAATGAATTTGAGTCTGTTTTCTAACCTTGTGCTCAATAAGGAAAGGTTCCAGTCATCCGAATATGATCCAACGTCCTTTCTAATCCGTATTTAACTACTGCTTGGTTACCAGCTCTGAATCCGTTTCCATAAATTGGCGATGTGTCTGATTCAATCTGGTGTTTGAAAAAATCCCCGAGTTTCCTCTCAAAAGGAGATCTAATCCGTTGCTTTGATGATGACATGCCTGATGAGGTTGAAGCGCCATTGCTGCTTGAAATAGATGCAATTTGAGTTTCTAACCACATATGTGCTAGTACCTGGCAAATGCCTTCTTCAACGTCTTGGCTAAGTGTGCGATAACCTATCATAGATGGAGGACATCAGAAATTCCAAGAGTCAATGATTGTAACCATTAACTGAACAGATATCGCGATAGACAAACTCAAAGAAAGGAAAGAAAACGTATTCCTATATATGCAGACAGTCCACCAAGAGTTTTTACTTTTTCTTACCCTTTTTGACATGACCACACCAAAAGAACTTGAGCTTAACATGCTACTTTCTATCCTAGACTTTGCATGTTACTACTTCTTTTGATCCAGTTTTTTACTATGCCATTGATGATTTACTTTCGATTTTATCTAGAAAAAACATCTATAACTAACAAGTGTACTTTTTCAAGTTTTTGAATCATATTCAATCTCAGACTGTCTACCTGCACTTTTCTCTTCTAAATATTTGCACTTCACAATTTTTCGCTCTGTATTCGACACCCCTAGAGGTCGCTCAATGCTGACATCCAAGGGTCAGCAACCTCTTTAAAATATGAGCACTCAAGTTAGAAAGGGAGTAGAAGAAATGAGTGAGCACCTCTTAGTCGAAGCCATGCATGCATCATCTCATGAGCTAGGATTGACCCAGTTAGCAACCTGCATAGATTCGTGTCATATGTCGAAACCAAGCAATGAAACAAATGCTTCCACTTACAGAAAAAGAAAATTAATGCTTCCACTCGAGGGCAGAAATACATGCATGTGCTGCTAAATTACAGAGGAACTGTCCATTAAACGGGAAGCACACAAATCATGGAATTTTTCCTCGAGGTGAAAAAGCATAGTAAAAATTTGGATTCTAGTTAGAAAGCATCAGGAAATAGCAACAAGGTTAGCTGTGTGTTGTGCAAAGATAGCAGATGAAAAAGTTACTACATAGTTCAAAGGACTCCTAGAATATTTCACAAGACTGGTGAATTATGATGCCGAACAAGATTACATTGATCATCAACCATTGACCTCGTCACAGAGTAACATAAAAACTACTCAACTTTTTCTACACCCTAATAAGGGACACCCTAATTTTGTTTTGCTTAATGCCTACTTGCAATGCATCATCAAAGTTCAAGTAAATTAGCTTTCTTTTAGTTCTGTTGAGATATATTGAATGGACACAGGTAATTTTGACTTAACCAAACAGGTCAGTTAATACAGAACGTTAAAAAAGTAGCACTCAGGTCCAGAACTTTGCAGAGCAATGTAACAAAACAGTACCTAGGTAGACCATATAAGATAAGAATTGCAGTCACTTCACAGCGGCGTGTCAATTTATAAGGTTCCGTTCTCATGTCCATGACCCGATTTCCAGCTCCTATTCTTGGTCGCCTTTGTATCTGACAATTTTAGTGGTAAGTAAGAGCTTCTGTTTACCAAAATCATGAGGAGGGAAAAGAAATGGATATCACTTAAATTCCTTACCGTGCTGATAGTTTGTTCCTCAGAAAGGCAAAGTCCTCTTGTCTCAGGCATGTGGTGGTAACCCTGGCAAAAGGGATGAAAACCAAATATTAGTGATATATACTTCACTCGGGATCAGTATTAATATGGAGAAATACAATCATGAAAGGAGAAGAAGTGACAGCTAGGATCAAGATAATAGTTACATGTCTCTCTCCATCCATAGCCTCATTCAGTGCTTGTCTCTCAACCAGAAGCAAAGGAACTTTCTGCTCCACTTTCATATTTAGCCCTTCATAGAATTCTTGTATGTCATAATAAAGGGGCTGACACTGATTCGTATCCATTATTGCAGAGTCCAAGCACTCAAGACAGAGCTTTCGACCATCATCAAGGGCAATATATCTTGTATCCCGGGGCTGCAGTCAAATCAAAATTGTACTCCTTATATAAGTTAATTACAAGAATTTTGCTGAAAACACAAAAAGCTTTCTCCAGAGTTCTGTTTCATCTGCCTCACCTCCATGCGCTCACAGCTACAGCAACGGGGTGTTCCATCATGCTCATGAAAAGGACAATACTTCTGGGACCAAAATGGATGTGCTCTGTATTCAATAAGCCCAGCTGCATTTGTTGGAATCTGCACAGACAGAAAACACTCAAATGAATCTCAAAGAAATGATACATTATCACTTATCAGCAGTTAGATGGATTCTGAACCAACAAGAGATAGACTATACCAAGTTCGCAATGATCTGTACTCAGTGAAATGTTGAGACACCTATCATACACTTTAATAATTTGTTCATAATGTTAGGAAGATAAATGATTAAAACAATACAGCCCATGACATTTAGACCAGAAATGACAGAACAGTCCATGAACTCTAAACTAGAAAATACTTGCATTTGTTGGAATCTGGACAGACAGAAAACACTTGATGAATCTCAAAGAAATGATACATTATCAGCAGCTAGATGGATTCTGAACCAACCAGAGATAGCCTTTACCAAGTTCTCAATGATCTGTACTCGGTGAAATGTTGAGGCACCTAACATACACTTAAGAAGTTTGTTTAGCCTTTACCAAGTTCTCAATGATCTGTACTCGGTGAAATGTTGAGGCACCTAACATACACTTAAGAAGTTTGTTTATTATGCTAGGAAGACCAATGATTAAACTATACAGACGATAGCACTTAGACCATAAAACGCAGAACAGTGCATGAATTCTAGACTAAAAAAGACAGAACTTCCGGAAAATGGTAGACAAGACACTTAGGAGCTAAGCCAAGATCTTTCTTTTCTATAATTATTTTAAAGGACTAGACAGAATAAACTTTGAGAGAGACCTCGTCAACATTAATCAAGTATCAAGGAAACAACAATATACCTAACGTAATCCCATGAGGGGTCTTGGGAGGATGGAGTGTATGCAACCTTACCCCTACCTTATGAAGGTATAGAGGATGTTTCCAATAGACCCTCGGCCCAATAAAAGCATATCAAGTATTAAGGAAATAATACACAAAAATGAGCAGAATCAGTGTTTATTGCCATGCAACTAATAATTTTTGAGTTTCTTGAGCCAATGATTTCTAAAAGAAAATTAAGTACCAGTGTCTAGGACCAATATCATTAGAAGAGCTTTTTAATTAATCTCAGTTTCAGGGCAGGCATGTGAAGGAGAACTACATGTTTTTCTAGTGTTTGGTAGTCTTTTTATGACCAAAGAAAAATTAAG
This sequence comes from Solanum sejunctum, assembly GCA_025642045.1. NCBI lineage: Eukaryota > Viridiplantae > Streptophyta > Magnoliopsida > Solanales > Solanaceae > Solanum > Solanum sejunctum. The sequence goes on along the minus strand of JAOTQJ010000083.1, from coordinate 25,488,289 downwards.
AAAATGTAAGAGGACTTCTGCAGAAGATTTAAGAGAAACAATCATTTTGTACTTACAAAGTGTTTGCAGACATCACATTTTGGGTGATAATGCTCCTTGTAGCATGTTTTGTGAAAGGGATAGTTTCCAGACATTGAGAACTGCAATTTAATACATCCAAAAGTTAAAAAAAGATTTCATGAATATAATTGTCATATAAATTGATGTTTTATCACTTTCAGATGATTGACCGTTTACGTACATTACCCAAGACACTGTATGAAAGTATTGAACACCTTATGGAAGATGTGTACATAACACTAAAAAATATAACTTGCTACCACCAGATGTACAAAAGATTGATTCCACTTCTCTTATTCCAGAACGAGCAAATTGCCTTGATGGTCAAACATATTTTCAAAATTGTATGTTATAGTAAGTCATTCACTTTAGATGATTGTTTCCCAAGAAGATCCCTAGTAATTATCGTTCATCTGCTCCCTGCCTCCACCCCTTTTCGTATTTGGTTGCCTATATATCCCAAATCAACATGTGCTTTGACTTGGCACCATTATTATGAAAAATGTTGGAAAAGCAAAAACAGTAATGCACCACAATAACAAGAGAGTAGAAAAATCAAAAGTTATGCAGTATTGCACCTCATAATCAGATATTGGTTGGTTACAGGCATGGCATCTAAAGCACTCTGGATGCCATACTGCTCCCATGCAACTCAAAAATCGTCCATGACCTATTTCAGTGCTGCAACCTGCACATACCCTACCAGAAAAAGATAACGTATATTATGTTTATTCTTCCTTTTAGAAAACGGTTATGCTGTAGTGCTAATTCTTAATGTCTTATGACAAACATCTGCATTTGCTTATACAAGAAATTTAGAATGTTCACTGCAATCGACAGGCTCACTTAAGATTTCTTACAGCCATTATTGAACTCTCTATCCATTGACACAGGTAAACATACAAAGAAGAGAGTAAAGCTAGGGATGTAAGAATAACCTAAATGCGGGAATACGGTGATAGAAAAATCAATGGAATTTTAGCTCCCTTCTCTTGCCTCTTAACATGCCATCCACTACTAAATAAAGCAATAAATACATTAATATTAAAGGGTTCACCATTTTCAAAAGAAAGGGTCGAAACTAAAACGATTGTTCCTCGTGTTAATAATACAGAGATCCCATGATACAAATTCTATGTAATGACACCTAACAGCTAATAATATCACACTATTTCAAAGATTAGTCCATTTTAGTTCTGGATTTTCCAAACTAGCTCTACCACTGTACATATCCATGGCTGACTTCAAAGGATATTAAGTAAGGAAAATAGAAAGACGAACAAAACAATGCAAGAATGGGTTTAACGGAGCCCAATGACGTTGAGTAAGATAAAGTTTGCTAAAATTTTATAAAAACATCAACAAAGATTTTGAATACCTAAAGCTTGCAGAATATGGGAAAGGTACTGGATGATAGAAGTTTCCATTCCCATATCCATTCCCGACTCCGTGATCATTTCTGCTTATTTGCTGAGGTGGAGATTCGACATTCAAGCTCTCCTGCAGAGCTCTTGCAAGTTGTTCATCTTCTTTCAGTTGTGATTCGCTATCTGCCAAATATCAAAGCAAAGGAACAATTAGAAAAATCAAGCAAACATATTTTTTGGTCAAGTAAATAAACAAATGTGGCTGGTTCTGAATAATTGCCCACGGAATGCTTAGTCGACTCTAAAAACTAAACTAAAATAAAGAAGCTAGAATGCTCATAGAATGAAAAGTATTTCTATAGAACAACTATACCATGGATGAGCTAAACTACGCATATATAAAAGTACTCAGTAGCCTTGACCACATACATTAGGAATTTTGAATTCCAAATAATGTCAGCAGTGAACTCAACTGCAACTAGAATATCTTGCTTTTGGTTATGAGAGTACAGGAGAGACCTCAACAGAATGCAAACTTTCAGTTTTTCATTTCCTTAAGAAGCAACTAATACTCACCAATCACAATTCTCCCTTTCTGTTCCTCCTCTGAGAGAGATATAGCTATAGCTCGATCTATTTCTTCAATCTCTGACCAAGAGTCCTAGACACACAAATAGTTCAAACACAGTATAAAAATGTCAGAATGATATGCTTATATAAAATAATAAATGGACACAGTATGAATATGACATGTTCGAATGATATTTTATTGTTCAGGGTGGCTCTTGATTGTTTTATTGGCAATGGATGAGTAATATCTACAACCAACACAATGACCAAATTAAGCGCATAAAATAAAGTATGAAGTGATTTATATATGAAAAGTATATATAAATCAATCTCAAAATTAGAGAAACCGCAAGCAAATTAGAGAAATCAATCTCGAAGCATCCTTACCATCAGTCATCATAGAACTCAGGAAGAGCAGCCACTAAAAACATTTACCAAATTGGATTCATATTGTCCAGAGAAAGCTCAGCATCTAACTCAGTTTCAACTCTAAGAACTTATATTTCAGTCGCTATAGTTGAGTTTTTTTATGAGGGTGGTGTCCCAGCGAGCTTTTGTGCACCTCGACTAATTTCGCCAGATATCTGCTACCTCCACCAACATCAATACTGTGTAACTCTGCTAGCAAAGCTTACACAGATGAGAAAATATCACCTAGCATTTCTTATCTCGGAAACCTGAGACCTCATAGTTCTAGTTCTCCCCTGACCACTAAGCCACACTGTTGAGTACTAGGCCATGGTCAAGATTTACCAGCTAGATTCCAAGCACCAATAGCATGTGCACTAGTATTATGTTTTAGTAATCGAACAAGTCCCATCACTCAGCTACACCCCAAAAATTGAACAATTGTAGTGAAATTTTGCATTTTTACCCTTACCAAAGTCCTCAGGTCTTTGCACCAGTGGTCTTCCAAATAACCAATTCATACACAACATATATACCAATTGTCTAACATAAGACAGAATCTCTCTTAAATTTCTAACAGCTTTATTATAAGCATACTATATTCAAAGCCTTCTTCACATTGCCTATGAAAGTTAAGACTGCACGTCCTCATAGAGCTTTAGACAATCTCACCTTAGACTTCATAAAGGCCTCCTGGTATTCAAGTAAGTGGCCTTGTAAATTTTAGAACCAAGCAAACAGTAAAACCTTTTGCCATGAACAGCACAAGCAGCATGCTATCTACTCGATATCGACACTACCTACCTGTATCCATGGATAAATCACCAACTATACCATACTACCTATTAAGCTGATAGTTGTAACCCCGTACACTTGCTAAGTTTTGGTCATCTGATTTCCCAAATATTCTGAGCCATATGAGAAATAAAGTAAGTAATTCAAGGGCATGTCAGGTGTCTTATGAGCTTCCTTAGTGAATACATAGGATAGGACACCAGTTTATCTACATGACGAGCTCATTAGACATTAGTTTAATGCCACACTTACGTCTGCTGTAGATGGATCATCCCCCTCTGTATGTCCTTCGCATCTCCAGTCATATTGGCCTTCCGAAACTTTATGGTTAGAACCTTTAAAAATTTTGTTCAACCAGCCCATTAGGTGAAATGCAATTAGTTCATTATCAGCAATGCTTTTACCTGCAGAAAAACATGAATGTAGTGCCAATGAAACACATAAAGGAAGTAACTTTTCAGCACTAAAATATCCATCACAAGATTTAAGCTATCAATCAACAACAACAACAACAATATGCATCATTGTGTTTGAGAAAAAGAAAATAATTATCTCTCCACTTCAACAACTATCACATGCCCAGTGAAATCCCACAAGTGGGCTATGGGGAGGTTAGAGTGTACACAAACCTTACTCCTACCTCGAGTTATCAAAAATTAACGCTGCATGCTTGAGATCTTTTAGCACACAGGATTCACAATAGACTAAAATGGATTATCTAATAAAAAATATGATAAAATCAAGGTATCAAAGATGTTTGCCAATATGACTGCAAAATTGAGGAACTTGCAAATATGCTTCAATTTTCTCATCTAAACGGATTTGGGTTTCTTGATCACATTGGTGATCAGACCACAAACATCTAAACTCAATACATCAATATGGCATTCTTTCCTTCATTTGTCGAAAAATTTACTTCAACATGTAGCAAATTGAAAACAGTAGATCATACAAGAAAAAGAGATAAAAACCACCCACCACCCATAGCAAAAAAAGGAGCTTAAAACTCAAGCATTCAAAAAGGGGTTATCAAAAATTTGCAGGAAAAGCAAGGAAACCATGTTATTGATAAAAACAAAGTACTTATAAGCAAGCAGCTACAGGAAAAAGCTAGATTCTTCCAGCTCAACAAGTCCATTGTTAACAATGAAATAGCATAACAATCAGATTAAACAAAGAAAAAAAGGTATAAATTACTCACCTTGAACCCAAAAGCACCAAAAATCTACAACAATTAGCGAAAAGAAAAAGAACCCAGATCAAAAAAGGAGCAATTAATCCAAAAGCAACAACCCCAACAGCAAAAGATTGTTCCTTTTTTATTGCCCCTTTTGATTTCTTTTTTCAATCCAAAAAGAATCTTTTACTTTTCTCTCAGAAGTCAGAATCCCCCCATTCAAGCATTTATCAGCGTATATTCAAGCAATTAATGATTATTCAAACTCTCTTTACTTCACGAAATCAAGCTTGAAAAAGAACAAAAAAATGAAACAAAAATTATATACAGAGAGCCAATGTATACGCTATTGAAGAGACGTTGAAAAAATTACTCCATTCTTCCAAAATTTATGCCTAATTATGGACTTTGGTCAAAGTGATATTTTGTTGAACTTTAGATAGCTTTTTGTAATTTACATAGTCATATTTATGTTTAATTATTTAAAATTTAGAGAAATAAAATGCTTTTAGGCTTCGTTAAATGCAAGTCGGTCTTGCTGAAACTCTTAGCAGACTTATTATTGATAATTCATGAAGTTTTTTTGAGAAAAATGGGTCCAGAGTTTTGACACTTCTAAAATTCATAGACTAGCATTCACAAAAAATTAAGAAAATCGTTTAATTCTTGTTTCGTCGATCAAATTATGTTATATTTAATTAAGTATCTTAACACGTGATAAAATATTTTTATTATAAAAAATACTTCCAGTTAAATTTTAAAAATACTTTTGTGAGTAGGCCACATATAATATATAATATAAATACTAATTGTGTGCATCAGTCTCAATTAGAACATAGACGAGTTCTTATGATTTATTGAGGTAAATACATTTTTTGTTCATTTAATTTTAGATGTCAAATTTTGACTAAATACATTTGTTAAAAAACTAATTATTGGTATAGTAAGTTTACCATTTTACTCTTATTGATTGATAGGGTCTATCCACTATATTTTTCAAAATCGTTATCTAAATGATAATAAATTGAGCGTGTATAGACAAAAAAAAATTATCCTATTTTGATTTGTCAAAAATAACAAGTGAAAATCAAATTAGAAAATTTTTGACAACTAAAAATGAATGAAGGAAGTATAATTAATAAAAATAATATATTTTAACTGATAACTTATTTCTATGACGGTCACTTCAGAACACAAAACAACAACAATGTACCCAGTGAGATCTTACAAGTGGAGTTTAGGGAGAATAAAATATATGTGGACCTTACCACGACATACCTCATAAAAATAAAGAGACTATTTTCAAAATAATTATCATATGATCAAGTATTCAATTGAAATAAATTATAATTTGAGTTATAAATTTAATTTATTTAGAGAGTGGTTAATGTATGAAACCAAAAAATATATACTCTATGATAAGCAAGCAAATTCAAGTTGAAAAATTATAAGATTAGTCAAAGAAAGAGGTTTATGTTTACTTTTCTAATTTAGATTAGATAAATAAAAACCCCATAGACTTGAAATAATTTGACTTAATCCTCTTTTGGGACTTTCAAGTTTATACGTTTTGTGGGTCAATTCCTTCTTTCTATCAATGGCAGGCAAATTTCAATACTTTGTATAATTATAGTTTTGGAAAGCTGACACGTCAAGTTTTTTAAAGTTTTGGATTTGAGTGTTGGTAAGATTTGAGATAAATTTTATTAGCTTGTGGGACTCATTTTTAAGAAATGATTAAAAGGTTTAAATTTAAATTTTAATTATGTTGGATTTTCAATCAATCTCGGATGGAGTCAAAGATTTACTATTTTGGGTTTTTGGAATATGATGGAATAAAGCAAAATGGTCGTTTAAACTGTCTGCGCTTCTTTCAATTATAAAGTAACAGTTAGTCAATGCAACTTTCGACGCTCATCATGGGTCATTTGGAAACAGTCGCGCTATGTTTTTAAATATAGGGGTCAGGCTGCATACGTTCGACCTCTCCCACCCCGCAATGGATGGAATCTTTTGAGGCATTGGGATAATGTTGTTATTGTAATTATGTTGGATAGTTGTGTACATCTTTGCTTTTAAGTGTTAATTATGCTTTTACGGTTTAGGAATAGTAAAGTTTAAACTACTATCATGATATGTAACATTGAGATTAAAACAATTTTGTGGGATGGAGCATTTAGCAATTACAAAATTTTGTTAGTGACTCACCATTACAAATTTGACTTCGCAATCGTATTCATTTATAAATTTTACCATGTTTCTTTATTGATCTCCTTTTTATTTTATTTGTTTCAAAGTATTCTACAATCATGCAAAATTCAGAATATATATGATTATTAATTAGTAACCTAAAATCCTGAATTAACATCAAAAAAGATATCAAGTAGAAGAGGTTTGCAAATGGCTAACTTATCCAAAACTAATTGGATTTTAAAATATACTTATTTGAATTAGTCGGACTCCAATATAATTATCGAAAGGTTATTTTCAAGATTTGAATTCATCACCTTTCGATCACATGGCAACAATTTTAATATTTGAAAATTTTGAAACTTCAAACTAGTGGCTTGTGAGTCTGAAATTGATTTTGGAACATTTCAGCAAAAATTTATGAATTTCAATTGTTTCTTAAATAGGGCTACTCAAAGTGGCTATTTCTGCACGGTGGCCAATATTGTCAATGTTCGTCTCACATGGCCCATTAAAAACAGGCTGGTAACTAGCTAGCTCACAGTTATAGAAATTTTGGATAAAGCTTATTTAAGTTCGTTTTCCAATGGCCCAATTCATATAAGTTTGATTTGGCACATCTTGTGTTTTTTGTTTCGTTAAATACTTGAAGAAAATTAAAATTCAATATTATTGATTATTTAATTTATAAAATATATATATAGTGCATGAATGAATGTATATCATATACGTTTTATCTATCTATCTATGTATATATAACCAAAGTATAATATATATAACCAAAGTATATAAATAATATATATTTCAATCATATTAATAAATTAGATGATCGATGGATACTCTCACGTAATTTCTTCAATACTCAAGTTTGGCAAATTCCATGTATTCCTCCCATTTGCTTGTAATAAATAGCACCTATACCTATACCTATACTACAAATAATATATTGGCCAAACAAAACTTGACAACATGCACTAATTAATCATTCATTTCCTGCCTTCATGTGATTCTTTTATTCGTTTCATTATTCATTATTCATAATGATATTATTATACTCTTTTTGTTCGATTTTAATTGAATTTGTGAGCTAACACATATATATTAAGAAAAATATTCAAAAATAAAATTTACACTATACTTTTCACTATTGCCCTTTGTAAACTCACAAATATATAGTGTAATTTATCTTCTAGAAAATATAAAAGTTTAATAAATGAAAGAGCAAATATAGAAACAGTTTCAAACATTTACCCTGAACTTTGAACAATCCAAGTATTTTGAACATTAAAAAACCCTAAAAAATTTAATTAATTTGAGACGAAAAGAATACTTAATAACATGTTATATTGTCGTTATGCAAGCTTTACTAATAATAATATTTCACGTTGATTCTGTATCTTCTTTCACTCTTTAACATATATATATATATATATATATATCGTCTTCATTCTCATCCACACTCCATAGCCCTCATTTCGTCACCTTGCACTCCTACCTTCCCATCTAGCCTCGCCTCTCGTTGTATTTGTGTAAATTATATGCAAATATTAAAATTCCTAATAAGAAACCAAAATCCCTACACGATTAGTTACAAACGCTTTTTGACAAGCATTTGCAATAATAGGCTGTGTAATTCCACCAGAACACTTTCTCTTCTAATAAGTCACGAACTAGATCAGCATCATTATTCTCAACAAGGCCATAAGAAATGATCCCATTTTTTTCATTGTGTACGGATAAAGACCAAAGATCTTGAACGATTGATTCGGCAGAATAACTCAAAAGATAAAGAAGTATTGTTATTCTCAATGGAGTATAAAAGAATGAATGTTGTGACAAATGCACAAGCTAAAGGATATGAATCATGAAAGCATATATATTTTTTTTTTATTTACCGAGCATAAGAAAATAAATAAAAAAAATATATCTTTAAAAAAAAAAATGTTTTGGTTCGCACCGATTGAACACACCCTTAGATTTCATTTTATTTTGGAAAGAAATGAGCATTATTGACTTATAATTAAAAAGACAGACAAGTCATTTTACATCGTTCTTCCGTACAAAAAAGCTACAAATATATGACGAACAAACTATATATTAATTTATTTAAGGTGATCAAATAAATAAATGATGCATTTTTATGCTGTTTGCCATTAAAGCAAAAACAAAAGGAAAGGAAAGGAATTTAGTAGAAAAGCAAATTGGAGAAATCATCTTTCCACTTCAGCTTTTTTGTACACATTATTTTGTGATTTTTTTTCCTCCTTTCTAACAGAAACCGACGTACTAAAACTTTAAAATAACATTAAAAAAAACTTTATAGTAAAATAATTATAATTATATAAAGTGCAAGTGGGAGTGGCTGCTTTCATTTCCATCGTTCATCTAATCAATAAGTATCAAACACTCTTATTCCATTTGCCCATAACATTTAAATAGTCCAGGCTTTATTTTGGGCCCGCTAGGCCCAATATGGGCCCATAGAAGGTGCTAGTGGTGATGATAATGATAGGGGATTTGCACAAATTGCCCTTTTAAGGACACTATTTTATAGGGTTTAACATTTTTAGCAAGTTGGCTAAAAGTCCGTCGAGAATCTTAATAGATTAGTTGATGAATTATTTAAATTTTTATGATAAGAGTTCAATTTATCACTTTCAAATTCCTTTTCCTATTTTCTCTAGTCTTAATTTATTTTTTATTTTTTTTCAAAAAGAAGATCATAGTCCTCGCTAATATATTCTTATTGTACAAAAATTTTTTTATCGATAAATATGTAATAGATCAATATATACATTGATTTTATGTACTCTTTTCGTTTAAAAAGAATGACATACTTTTCTTTTTGGTCTTTTCAAAAAGAATAACATATTTTCTTTTTTTTGGGTAAAATTATAATTTAACTTTTCACGTGGTATGTTTAAAATCACAAGATTAAAATGACATTTTAATACATTTAACATAATTTTAATTCAGGGCCACAAAATTAAAAATATTCTTTATTCTCTTAAATTTCGTGCCAAATCAAACTAGGTCATTCTTTTTCAAACAGAATGAGTAATAGTTATACGATTAGGGTGTGTTCAGTATTTTTTTCCTAAGAAAATAAGGTCTCAAAATAAAGAAAATAATTTCTCTATGGAATAGGGAAAATGAGTTTGTAAATATCATTTCACATTGATTGTATCCTCACCACCAGCTCTCAATCTTGTAGCTCTGATTCCTCCACCTCTTCTCCTTTAGTATTTGTTTATATTACATATAAGTATTTTTATGATAATATTTTTTCTTTACGTATCGAACACAAGAAAATAAGTCAGAATCTTACTTATTTCTTTAGAAAATATTTTTTTCCATACTGAACACACCTTAAATTAATAAGAACAATATTTAAGATGAGATGATTAAAAAATAACAATAGAAGAAGGTATACGGTGCAATTTTTTAATAATTATTTTGGGTTTTGCGGGGTGGGGTGGGGTGGGGGATTTGTGTGGGGATGGATTTGGCAATTATATGAAAAATGAAAAATGGTAGGGCCAAATAATAATAAAGACAGTTCAATGGACATGTTACAATTACTCCTAAGCTACATGTTACATAGGGTTATATATATCATTATCAAACAGAAAAAAGAAACAATTTGTTCATTTTTATATATATTTTTTTCATTCATGCGATTGCCTGACTTAGGTTTTTGTCACTATGTGTTCCTCCATTTATTCCTCTATAAATTTCTTTCTCATATTTTAATGACTTAATTTAAATCCTTGACTTGGTTATTTCTCATAGGTGCCAGCAATAAATTAAATACGAATCTATTCACAATATCTTGTTTCTTCTAGTTATTTAATGAGGAAATATGATGACGTGTCATGATAGATTTTTCAATGACATGTAACTTCAATTATGAATATGCTTAATAACCCTCCATTTTTCTTTCAAATTTATCTTAATGGTGTAACCATATACTCTCTCCGTTAAAAAAAATTAATTTAATTTGACTTGACATATACGTCATTTAAGAGAACAACAATAACAAACGGAATTTAAGAGAACAAATAAGACATTTCAATCTTGTGGTCCTAAATTAAAGTTACATTAAATGTATCAAAATGTTCTTCAATCTTGTGGTATTAAACGTATCATATGCAAAGTTAAGATTAAAGTTTTACTCTTTTTTTAACAAATCAAAAAGAAAAATAAATTATTCTTTTTTAAATATAGGAAATGATAGTTAGCAAAAGCAATATCAGCAAGGGAGGAGTTACTCCTTTGGTGAACCTTCTTTGATGACAAATTATATTATTTATACGTGGTCAAAATAATTTTTTATATGTATATAACAGATATCGAATCTCCTTCGACTAGTTTGTATGACTTTTAGATTTTGAATTCGCTTAGCGATAATCCTGACTCTGTCACTAAATATTAAGAATATATCAGAACCAAGATTCATTTACTAGTTCGATAAAACTCAATAATTTTATCTCAAATTACTTT
>JAOTQJ010000083.1:25456741-25475052 GCA_025642045.1 Solanum sejunctum | reverse complement strand
AATAATTATACTATACATTTATGATTTTACAGAGGGCAATAGTGAAAAGTATGGTGTAAAATTTATCTTTGAATGTTTTTCTTAATATGTGTGCATTATTTCACAAATTCAGTTAATATGAGACAAAGGGAGAGGGAGTATATTTTTCCTTTTCCATTGGCTGGTGTCACGTGTGGTGAGATAATAATCCACGAAACATGTGATAGCAAGGCAAAATTCATGATATTTTCATTCAATAAAGTACCTCTTTTCTTTAGTAATAAACAAGACAACCCTAAGTGTTAAACTAACTTCATTATAAGCATCAAATTAAATTCCAAAACCTGTGCACGATAAGATGGATGGTGGTTGTCACCATCTACACACCTTTATTCAAAAAAAAAAAAAGTAGTCCCCCACAAAGGCTCATAATTTAAGAAGAGAGAGGGAAGGGCACATATATACAGTTGTAGGTTCATCTGATATAAGTCGGAAAGAACACCTCATGGCATTCTCCGACACTACAAGTGTGGTCCCTTTCTTATGAAAGTTACTATCGAGACGAAGTCAGTATTTTAATTTTATGGGTCATGAACGGTAAATTTAAATATTAATGATATGTATTTCTTGATATAAATATGTGAAAAGTATTAAAAATATTCCTAAACTTTGCACGAATTATTAGTTTTATCTATCAATTATTGACAGTATTAAGAACACTCCTCTACTTGACTAAGTGAACTTACATACACCCCTAATCTTGCAACATGAGTGAAATACACCCCTAAATTCTTGTCAAATTAAAGGTATTTTTGTCACTTGTGGTAGATTGGGAGTGTATTTTAGTTTAGTTAGTAGAGTAGAGTGGAGTTTTTAAGACTGTCTATAGTTGAGAGATGAAACTAGTAGCTTGTGTCAAGTTAAGATGTGTTTTCAATACTTCTTAATGTAAATATAATGTTTGAATAACGTGTTTGACTCAACACGAAGTTTAAAAAAATAAAGAAGAATTTTGATTTTGTAATTGTAAATTAAAATTATGTCAAAGGTACAAAATACTCTTTAATCTTGTGGCCTTAAGCTTGCCACGCGGAAGGTTGAAATTAAAATATTATCAAAAAAAGAAAAGAGACTATTTTTTTTTAAACAGATTAAAATAGAAAATAGATCACTATTTTGAAAATGGAGGAAGTATAATTGAATTTGATGGAATTTGTATCCGAGCTTCTTGCTCCGCTATTTACCACTACTACTATTATTACACGGCTGTTATTACTTTCTTCGGACAACGTAACTATTAGTGTGTGCAGTGCACACCCTTTTATGCTTACTGCTTGTTTTTGGAGCACCTTCAATTCAAGTTGCCTTCAAACAGACACTATGATTGAGTATTTGAGTTCTTGAATATGGCATTAGCTCGCTTATGTGTGATTCGATGTAGATTCATGATTTAAAATTAATAAATTTAAAAATAAATGTTATGTGTATGTTATTTGAGTCAAAAATAATGAATTTCTAATCCAATTTAATATATAAGATCATTTTTCTTGACGTCTATTCGGAAGAATATAGTTCAATAGTCTGTTAGATTAAATTTTTTAAAATTTAAAAATATTTATCAAAAAGACTATAACTCTCTCTTGTTTCCTTGTAGTTCAAAAAATATAAACAAAGAAACTCTAGAAGAATTGAATTTCTAACAAGATATTCAAACTGTCCAATTAAGTTATAGATATTAGTTGAGGCTTAAACCAATAGATCATTCTAATTTCATATCATCACTAAGAGCCACATCTTAATTTAATTAATTATGTTTTTTTCAAAAAAGGGAAACAATAAACAAAGAAAGATACGGTTAAGTTGTGTCACCAAAAGAGGTGTTTGTATCACTAAAAATCATATTAAATTTAACCTAATGTGTGTGCTTACATTGTATGATGCGTGCTTACAATGAAGACCTCCATTAATTATATTTAATTATTATTAGAATAAACAGAAAAAGGAAAGTTACATATTCTCAAAAAAAATTACTAATATTTAACAAAGCCTTGAACTATGGAAGTAGTGCTTTTCATAGGATTACAAAATTTCAACCTTTATCACCAGTGACTTTCACTACCCCTCTTTCTTTTACATTTTTTATACTTTAAAAGCACATATACAAATGATAAGTTGGTAATTATTTATATTTTTATTATTAGATATAACATTTTAAAAAAAAGTTTCTGTGAAAGCGAAGGGAGAAGATAGTGAAGAAGAAGAGAGAAGGTGACCCATTCTCTCGTCTGTCTTTATTTCTTATTACTAGTATTATCATTGCGATTTATTATTAGTAATACTGCTACACAGAAGAAGAGAAAATTGTTTAATCCATAGGCAAAATTTACAAAAAAACACAATAGAGTGTGGTGTGTTGGAGAAGAAAAGCAAAATTCCATGTCACACAGCTTTCATCAACGCCAAGGATTTTACAATTTCTCAAATGTATATGAGAGATCTGCGACGACGACGACTAAGCATGAAGAAATGCTGCGATTACAAGGGTTTGAACCGCAGCAAGTAGAAGTTGCTGCGGCTGTGGAGCCGCCGCCTGCAGCGACGGTTTATGACGACGGAGGTATGTTGACGGAGATTATCAGCTACCCAGCTGCGTGGCGGAAAACCGCCACGGAGATATTGGATGATCAGATCCAATCGAGTAATTATCGGTCGTGGCCACAAAAGGAGCAGCAGCATCTGCACCAGCAGCAACTTCTTCCACAGTCGATAATAAACGATGCGGAGGTGATTAATTGTACTGTTTAATCATTAATTAGCTAATGATTGTGTGTTTATGCAGCATGAATCTCTGTGTGAAGTACAATTAGATTCATTTTTCGAGGAATTTTTATCAATCAATCAATCTTGACCTTGACTTGATTTGACTCGACTCTGGCGAGTCATGTGGTTCAGTTCTATCTTCTAAAAGAATTTTTTGTTCTTCTTCTAAACTTGGGTAATTTTCATGCAGCTTCCTCTTATGAATCCTCATATTAAACCATCATCTCCGCCTCACTCTTCATCTTCACTTCACATGTTACTTCCCAACTCACTGGACTCCAACAACCTCCTTCATCATCAAGGATTTCACTTGTCGAATCCGGCACCCGTGGAACCTCCATCTCAATTCACATGGATTCCAGGTAATTATGTTCTTTAACGCGCTTCTTCAACCTCTCTTTTTGACACTAAGATTCAATTTGAACTTTAATAGAGTATAATTTGATGTACTCTAATCGAACTGAATCAGCTCTAATACAATAGAAATATGTCTTTAACAGGTAGCAGTAGCGGAGAAGACAATTCCACTAGAATTGGGAGTGTTGTGGATGGTCAAGGCCTTTCTTTATCACTTTCTAGGAATTTCGAAGCTGCTGCAAAATTGGAGGATTTGAGGATCGGAAATGATGGAATTTACTTGCACAATAATCAAGGACTTTTAGGTCCGATTAACAACACCAACAATCACCACCACCATCATCAACTGTTACATTCAGGAGTAATAATGGATCATCGTCCTTCTCACACCAGTGGTCATCATCAGATTCATGTCGGATACGCAGCATCATCACCAAGAATATCAAATGCTCTAAGAAATTCGCGATATGTAAAAGCTGCACAAGAGCTGCTTGAAGAGTTCTGCTGTGTTGGTAGGGGTAATTTCAAAAATCAAAGAGTCAAGAAATACGATGATGAAAACCCTAATTCCAACTCGGAGAGTGAAGATAATCGTGGTCCCTCGAAAGATAATCACCCTCCATTGTCAGCTGCGGAGAGATCTGAATATCAAAGGAGGAAAATCAAGTTGTTATCAATGCTCGATGAGGCATGTCGTAGTAACTTCCTTTAATCCCTTTCTCTAATTATCAGTAAAACGTCAAAGCTTAGCTTGTTAAAAGGTCCATTCCCGAAATTAACAAAAGCTGTTTTACCTAATTAACTACAATAATCATAAACAACTAATAATGACATTATTAGAATATTAATATGGGACACTAACACTAATACCTTACACCTTCATTATTAAGATTTAATTAGTGTTGCACTTTTTAGGAAGGGGTACATGTCGAACAACAAACGACATGCCTCCATTATAGGTTGTAGTTTAGCATTTGGGAAGCTAATACGAAAAATAAATCCTATAAATTAAAATAATTAATCAACAAAGATTCATTCCGTAAAGAAGCTAATGATTTACATCTGCTGTACAGTTGGGGACCATTTTCGATTTTCTTCCAGATTTGAGGTCTTTTTTAAATCGTGAATTATTGAGGCTAAGCCGCGTTATAATGACGATTTCAATTGTGCTTAACCTTTGTTTAATTAAACTAATATTGACAAGTCATCCAATTGCTCCCCACGTTCATTAATTCCCTATTGCAGTATAGTACTAAGAAGATGTCAGGTACAGTGATTAATTTTATAGAAAACAAAACTGATCTTTAATTTGTGCTGGAAAAGCGCAGCGCAAGGATGCTTCGTGCTACGCATATTCCATCATGCACACCATGTGTTTGACATAAAAAAAATTCATTTTTTCCCCTATTTATTATTATAACAGGTAGATGCAAGGTACACGCGTTACTGTGAGCAAATGCAGGCAATGGTGAACTCTTTCGATTCGGTTATCGGTTACGGTGCTGCATCGCCATACACGACATTAGCTCAGAAGGCGATGTCGCGGCATTTCCGGTGCATAAAGGATGCGATCTTAGGGCAATTGAAGCAGACGTGTAAGTATTTGGGGGAGAAAGATGTTACGGGAACAAGTGGGTTAACGAAAGGGGAAACGCCGAGGCTGAAAATGCTGGATCAAAAGTTGAGGCAGCAAAAGGCACTTCATCAAATGGGAATGTTGGATTCTGATGCTTGGAGGCCGCAAAGAGGTCTGCCTGAGAGATCTGTTAACATTTTAAGGGCATGGCTTTTTGAGCATTTTCTTCACCCGTACGCTCTCTCTCTCTCCTTCTGCTTTAATTTCTGTTTTAGTGCCTGCGGCGCAGATAGTACACTCTGATACATATCATATGCACACTGCATAAAGGTTAAAAAGATTTTTATAATTGATTATAACTTTTCTAACTCTTAACAGGCTAAAGGTTCGTCTGATTTTCCACACGGAATTTTATCATTACGAGTCCTTTGGTTAAAACAAGTTATCTTGAAATAATTAATCGAGAAATAAGTTATTTCATCATATAGATAGAATAACTTATTTCGTCATTAAAATAAAAATAGAGAAAAAAATAATCAAGAATTATCTAATATCTCCAACCAAATATGAGATAAAATAATCCCACATTTAATTATGAAATTATTTTATCTCATATCTCTCACCAAACGACTCATTATAGTATGAGATAACTAATCTAGATAAATAAGCTTGATTCTAATACCAACTTTAGCTAATATCTCTTATCAAATATCAAATACTCCCTTCATCTCATATTACTTGAGCTTTAATACTTTAATTGTTCAAAGTTAAAGATAAATGTTTTAAGTTTTTTTCATATTTGTCATTTCATTTATTAAATTTTTATATTTTCTAGGATATAAATTACACTAGGTATTTATAATTTTACAAAGGGCAATAGTGAAAATTATGGTGTAATTTTGTCTTTGAATGTTTTTCTTAATATGTGTGTATTACTTCACAAATTCAATTATTTTGAGACGAAGGGAGTAACTTTGGTTCCAAAGTGTAAATCGAGATAAAGGATTCTCTACACGATCAGGTGTTTCTAAACAGTAGTGGAACCAGGAATTTCACTAAGGAAATTCAGGTTTAGAAGAAATATGACACACAAACTAGTTGAAGAAAGATCGACATCTATTGTATATGTATAAAAATTATTTTAATTATATATAAATTATACATATAATTTTTTAGTGAAAGGATAGATGGCTCTGCCCCCTATACTAAAGTTATTCCTACAAGTAAGCCTACTGAAATTTTGAATTCATAGATTCTGAATTTCAAAATACGGTGTGAACTTGAGAAAAGAATCTAAAAACAGTGATAATGATATGACTCTTTATGTTTATTTAATATATAGATAAGTTAATCTTTATCATATACTTGACACATATCTAGGCCTTTTATGTGCATATTCCCACTTCTTTCCTTCAATTTGGATTTTTAGAGGGAAAATCAGAAAGTTTCCGGCCCCTCAACTGCCAAATGGCATCATTTATTTTGTCCAATAAAGAAAGGGAAGGAAATATTCACCTTTCCTTCTTTGCGTGATGCCTAAATTTTATGCATACTCACATCTCATTATATGTAACTCATAGATATGTATACTTAAAAAAAAATAACACATTTTATCTAAAAAAAAAAGGTTGATAGAATTTATCCACACCGACTTTTACCTTCTATGGTGATGTGCAACAATGTTGAATTAGATCTTAGGCCTAATTCACATCTCAAAAGGAGAATTAACACTTCCCTCACGCCCAATGCTTTGCATCTGGTGCGTGGACAATTTCTTGAGGCCCAACATAGATGACAATTTCTCAGGGCCCAACATTGGGTGAGACGGGCTCTGCTCTGATACCATGTTGAATTAGGTCTTAGGTCTAACTCACACTCCAAAAGCTAGATCAAAGGAAGTAGGATTACCTAAACCTTATAAGGAGACCACCCATCTCATTAACTACCAATGTAGGACTTTGTGTCTCAATAAACAATAATGTTTTTCTAATGCATCTTCTTTTGGATTTCTTTAATGATCTTTTGGAGTCTCCATGGCACTTAAAAATTTGCCCTTATAGCATTTGAATAACGAGTATTGAGTCAAGTTCTACTTCAAAGCTCCCAAAATTATTTAAAATAATAAGTATTGATGCTAAATCACATAGTTTGAGCTTCATTGCAATTGTTAGTATAGGATTGGGTGTTGTACGCGAAAGCCATAAGCATGTTCCCAATTCTATTCCTAACAATTTCAATTTCTCTAGCTCCTGCTTTGTTAATTAAAGGAATTAAGCTTCCATCTATGTTGAGCTTTCAATTGTTGGTCAAAAGTTTATTCCAATTGACTAGCAAGCTGTTGTCACAGGCTTAAAGTGTTTAGCTGTTTAACAAGCATACGTTTGAGAACACGTACAAAAAAAAGGTTAAAAATTTAAATTAAAAATGTCTAAAACAGATATTTTATTTCAGATTTAATTATTTAATTAAATTTTTTTTTTAATGTACAATAACATTAACAACTACAACTATAATAACAAAAGTAATGTTATAACGCCAAAAGTACTTGCCAGTGACGGAGCCACGTACATGCTAATTAGGATGTCCAGATGAACCTCTTCGACGAAAAGTTATGTTATTTCTATATATTAAAAATTAATTTATTTTATGTATATACAGCAAATCACCTTCCTCTTTAATTAGTTAGTATGTCTACTTCATAAAATTTGAATTTCTTTAAGAAAAGTTCTAATTTCACCGTTGATAATTGCCATGCAGGAATAGTATTGTTTTTTCGGATTGTTGTCTTGATTATGGAAGAAAGAAAAGTGATGTCATTATAATGTTTTGGTTTTGTAACAGGTATCCAAGTGAAGCAGACAAGCATTTGTTGTCCCGGCAGACTGGTTTATCCAAAAATCAGGTACTCATTACAATCTTTTTCCCTCTATAATATTAGATGCTGTCATATCTCTTGAAAACGATTACTCATCTTTTCCAATTCCAATCACTTGTCTGCTTTCCTTGTCTTTGCACATATATATATGCCAATTGCCATGATGCTATTTTAAGTTCCAGGTTAAAATAAATGAATCATGGTGAACATAGTGTAGTATAAGTACTTACAAACTACATCATGCATTAGCTGGTTCAGTACTGTTAGAAAAAAGGCAAGCGTCTTAGGTCTCTAAATTTGAAGAGCCTCACTTTTTATTTTAGTAATAATAGGTTATAGATTCTTTTTAGAAAAAAATACTAAGTAAATACTACTATTTATAGTAAACATTATTTATATCGTATAAAAAGAAAGAATCATTAGAATAAGTTTGACACATCAATCCTTTATTTTAAAGAGATAGAAGAATAAAATTAGAAAATATATTATTTTTTTTTTAAGTTTAAGATCTCCATTTGATTTTTGCTTTAAACCACTAATGTGCTTGAGCCGCCCTTATATGGTCAGGAAGTTTACCTCAGACATTAATTAACTAAATATCAACAAGTTTATATTCAGTATATAACAATTATCACAAACTTAACTACAATGATAGGGTAAGAAAACCTTATAATATTGTATCTACTCCCTTCGTCCATCTTTACTTGTATATTGTACTACTTTGGTATGTTCAATAATACTTATCCATTTTATGAAATCAAGAGATAATTTTACGCTTAGTTTCTAATTTACTCTTATCGTAATTTTCTATGATATTTTTCACGATATTGTATTTATTATATTCAAAGGGTAATTTGTTACCCTTATCATTTACCACTTCTTAATCTTTGTGCCAAGTCAATTGAATACAAGTAAAGATGGACAGAGAGAATATATACAACTCCCTTCGTTTCACTTTATATGACATTCTTTGACTTGCCACAATATTTAAGAAAAAAAGAAAAACTTTTGAAATTTGTGGTCTAAAATCATTCTTAGATATCTGTATGGCTGAGAATCATTTCATTAAGGGTAAAAGAGAAATTTTAAAGTTTAATTATTTTCAATTCGAGTAAGATGACATTCTTTTTTGGACGAATCAAAAAGAAAGAGTATGACATAAAATGAAACGAAGGAATATTTTTTTTTAATTCAATTCACTTGACATGATTTGATTGATATGAAATTTTTGAAAGAAATGAAAATTTTTAAAATTTATGATGTTGAACATATGTGTTTTGCCATTTAAATTATCATAAAATTCTTAAAGCTTATGATCTTAAATATATATGATGCATTCTAGATATTTCAATTTATGTCTCTTTCTTTACTTTTTAGTTTATTTTTTTTAAAAAATATCATTTTTAGAAATTCTTTAATCCAACAATGAAACATCATACCTAACATATTTAATAGGATAAGATTCCTAAGACATTAAAAATATTACTCACATCTTTAATAAGATCTTGAGATCTTTTTTACTTTTTAAATTATGTGTCCAATGAAACAAAGACAAATTAAAATGTTGGAAATAATATTAATTCTGATGGCACTTTTTAAGAAGTTGCTTTAATAACAAGATATTCTCAGGTAATATATTTATTTTTTTAATTCTTAGCTTTTGTATGATGTGTCACCTGTATAAAACGAATATATGAAGCTCTAACTTCCTTCCTTACCAACAATATAGTAGGTAATTGATATTATAAATTACATCAAACCTTTACAATACGTAGAATATTCATTATTATTGAATAGGTAGTTGGAACGTGCGTGTTTGATTCGACAATAAATATTTGTTTATGGAAAAAAATATTTAGAGTAGGAAAATATATTTCTAAATTATTCCCAAATTTTGGTCTGGGGTGAATGCATAAAGTGGAATGATAACATCACCTTGTGGAAATTTTAAATTTTAATCCCACCATATTTAAGATTGTTTAATTTATATTATTAGTGCTAATACTATTTGTATGTGTCTTGCAAGCTGTTTAGAAATTATTTTTAGTCTAAAGATATATATATTGAGGCCTTGTCTTTTATAAGATTAAGATTTTCGAATTTAAATAATATAGCGATAATTGTGAGTATAACTAGTGATAATGATAATTGACCATGATAATTGTAGATAATATATAGCTAATGATAATGATAACTGACAATAATAATTAACGATTATGGTTATTGACATTAATTGATGGTGATAATTAATAATTATAGAGGATAATGATAATAGTGATTGATAATATATGATGATAGTACGTAATTGTCAATGATAATTAGTGATGATTCTTGAAATATTAATTAATTTTGATATTTATAAATGAGTGTCAAAGTAGACAACTGCGAAATGATTATGATGATCAATGGTAGTGATATGATTGAGAGTAGTGATTGTAGATTTTGGTGATGGTAAGTAATAGTGGTGTGTATTGGCGTCAACAGACTAATTAAAAATAGATGGAGTGATGGTGAAAATACCTCGTTTCTTTAAATTTTTTAAGGAATAACATCTTAGTAATATCATTAGAGATTAATTGTTTAGATCTGATCAAATTCATCAAGTGATTGTAAAAGAACAAAAAAAACAAACTCTTAGTAATTAAGATTTAAATAACTATGATTAAAACATAAAAGACAATCACTTAACGAATGAAAGACTAAATTATTAAACTTTCAATATTTATTAATTAGTGTGAATAAATGAAGCGTTGGGACTTAATAATTTTTTGCACTTAGTAAAAATTTTAATCTTAATAACTAAGATCTCAATCATAAATTGATTTTTTTTAAAGATTTGAATCCTAATAATTTAAATATTAACCATTTAAGTATATATAATTTGTGATAAAATTTTGATATCATTAAGTTGTTTATGTAATGATTTTCTACAAAGATGACAGTTTATCAATCCAACTCATCTTATTTATCACTATTATCATTGCCCACCATTACCAATCATGGTCACTACTCGCAATCACCACCTTCAATCATAACTATTGTCAATCATTACAATAGATCGTCAGCACTATTAAGTAATCATTTAATTACAATCATCATGATCGTCCATACAACCACCACCAATCACTATCAATAATCGATCATCACTATCAGTCATCACTATACATTACCAATAACTATCATCATCACCATGAGATTAACTATCACTATCATCTTCCATAACTATCAACTACCACCACTATCAACTACTAATTTCAGCTATTATCGACAACACCACTATTAGCCAATATATCATAATCAATTGCTACAAACAACCATCACTACTAGCCATAATTGCCATATAAATTTTTAAAAATATTTTACCAATTTAGTATTTTATTACTAAATTTATATCAAGTTTTAAATAAAAAAATTTATATATATATATAGAGAGAGAGAGAAAAATAAATACTTTTAATTATTTAATATTAGGATGTTACTTCAACAATTTAGTATTCACACACACATATATATATATTTCAATTCAAATCTTAATACATATCTTAATATCAAATTTGTATTAAGATTTAAATGTCTTGATCGTAATAAAAACGGACGATCCTTTAAAGCCTCCTACGTTTGTGTCTAATTAATGAAGATTTTTTTATTATTTAGATGTCATTTTTTTATTTAGTCTATATTTTAATTATTTAATTTTTAATTATTAATTTTTTTTTAATATTTTAATCACTTAATATGTCTGAATAAATTTCATTGATCAAGACATATAATAAAGTCTTAATATTTTTAAGATATCTATTTAAAATATTCTACAAAAATACTAATTCATCCATTTTTTATATTAATCGTATTTTGACCATCATTATAGACAACTACCATCATTACTACCCACATTATCAACTATGTCCCACCACCCTCAGTTATAATCACTATCATTGCTAATCACTACAAATAGGTTTTCACTATCACTAATCACCACCTACTATATCACCACCCATCATCAGAACCTCCATCACTAATCACCACCTACTATAGCACCACCCATCATCATAACCTCCATAACCAAAAAATTACCGCCATCAGTTATCACGTTATATATTACTAACAATCGAATTATATTCATCATCATGATAAGGTATCACTATGATTCATTGTTATTCTATATTGCCACCTATTTTATGAAAAATTATGTTCTTCAGTCGTTTATTAAGAGGTAAAGTTCTGAATTAAATCAACACATTAATATTTACCGCAAAAAGCTCCTCTCAAGGGACAGTTTTCCTCAAATCTCCACCCAAACTCAAAACAACTCTATAACCAAAAGGAGTAACTCTAGTACCTTTAACCCTTACAATCAAACTGATCGTAAATAGTAACTCTTTTCAAGGCTACCCTCCTCTAATCAAGAAAGTAAACTGTCAAACTTGAATACTTTGATCACCTACTGTAAAGCCTCTATCAAAGCAACTAGGCTACAATTCAAGATCAATGAAAGAAGACTCAACAGTACAACTTAATAACTTAACAGCTTTATCTTCAAGAACATGTATTTCTCTACTTGAATCTTTGAAAACACTTTTCCATCAATCTCGGATGGAGCCAAAGATTGACTATTTTTTGGCTTTGGAGTATGATGGAATAAAGCAAAATGGCTCATTAAACTGTCTGCGCTTCTTTCATTTGTGAAGTAGCAGTTAGTCAATGCAACTTTCGACGCTCCTCATGGGTTATTTGGAAATAGCCACTTTATATTTTTAAACATAGAGGCTAGGCTGCGTACATCCGACCCCCCCTCACCCCGCAATGCTCGGGAGCCTTTTGAGGCACTGGGGTATGTTGATGATGATGATGAATCTTTGAAAACACATAATTGCTATGAATGTTATTTGCCTTGGATTATTTTTTGTTATCTCGTGCATCAGTTTGAGAAACAACATCATCAATAAGGCGCTTTATATGAGTAGTGATGATAGAATTTTCCTAGACTTCTTCCTCCATGAAAGGAGTAGAATCCAATTATATTGAACTTCATTTCCTAATTATTTGTTTTGACCTCCACCCGATTTTCCTCCTTTTATGCAAGTACTGCAATAGCCTCTCTATCTTTATGAGGTAGTGATAAAATCTGCGTACATTTTAACTCCTAACCAGACTCCACTTGTAAGACTTCACTAAGTATCTTGTTTATTTATGCAAGTACCGCAACAATACTTGCTTGTTGATCATGATTTCCTTGATGCAACACATTTTTTCCATAAACCAAATTCTTCAAGTAATCCCATTTGCAAGTAGCAATAGGTATTCAGCTTCTGTTCAGCAGTTGACTAAGGGCTTGGTTTTTTCAAAAACTGCACAATACTCTGGAATGTTGTCAGAATAATAAATTCTCAAAGAGAGTTGGTTCTTCTATAGTTGTTTGTCAATCATAATTGAGACATGTTAAGAAGCTGATTCTATTTTAATGTTTGCCAATTATCAAAATTTCAAATTCGGCGTAGTCCAATTTGACTCAACCTCCACTATAATTATATATCAACCCGTCAGCACCATCAACCTCTTTATGCCAATTATCATCACCACTAGCTACTACCTATACACCTTTAGCCAACACCATCTCCCATCGGCATCCATAAGACCACAACCACCATTGTTAGTCAT
This sequence comes from Solanum sejunctum, assembly GCA_025642045.1. Lineage (NCBI taxonomy): Eukaryota > Viridiplantae > Streptophyta > Magnoliopsida > Solanales > Solanaceae > Solanum > Solanum sejunctum. The sequence continues at coordinate 25,461,787 of JAOTQJ010000083.1, read as the reverse complement.
CATTACCATTAATCATCACATAAGTGAAGATGTATATATTCGAGTGTTGAAAAAAATACCGAGCCTCAGTTAAGTTATCTTTAGATCTTAATATAATATTTTGATATTTGGATATGTATGCAAATTTAGACATGTGAATCTTGATATACATCTTAATATTCAAATGTGTATTAAAATTCAGACGTCTTAATTCTAATCTGAATTCTAAGTCTAATTATGGCACCTTAAGGAAATTACCTAAGTTATCTAGATTAACCATGAATGCTAATTCTCCCTTGCTTTGGTCTGCCTCCAAATATAGATATCTTCATCTGATTCATTAAGAATCCTTAATTTGTTGATGACATTTTTCATTGATCACTTGATATTGAGGACATTGTAATCTTGCTTGGGGGCTCGAATGCTTATCATTCTTGCATTCGATCTAAACTTTTTAATATTGAGGGATCATGACGATATTTTCCTGCATTTTTGAAACTTATCTAGATCGTCATATAACTGGCCTATCTAAATTAGGACCATATTTTCCTTCACCATAAGAACTTATAGTATATAATTGGATGGCATATCTAAATTAGTACCATAGTTGACTTATGCTGCTGTTGATATTTCCTTAGAATTATTAGTATTAGGGAACTTAATGTTTTAGCTCTATGAGTGTGGTGGAAATCTGTTATATTTCATGAAAATAGTGCTCCCATACTAGTAAAGTGATTTACAATTGTATTCCCACATTAATCGTAAGATGCTTTATTTGTTTAGAGTAATAAAATACCAAATATAAAAATATTAGGTAGAAAAACATTTTAGTGTTAAATAGAGTTTAGACATAATTCAATCGAATAAATGAGCTCATAAGGAGAGAATTGATCAAGTCTGCACATATAGAGATCATATATCCCTTAAATCACCGATGTAGGACTCCCCATACACCCCCTCACACCCAAGGTTGGACAACTAGACTGTGGACAATTTGAAAAAGGAGGCTATATACCGGAAAATAAGTACTGAAATGAGCCTTGCTCTAATATCACATTTAGAAATCGATCTTGGACCTAATTCAACCTGAGGAACGTCCACACCATATTAAAGAGACGAGTCACCTCTTAAAGGGCTAATGTGGGACTCTTCACACACACACACCTTCCCTCATGCTCAAGGCTGAACATATGATGCATGGACAACTTAATATAAGGATCTACCATCTAAAATCAGGATTAGAATGGGTGCCTATTGATATCATGTACTTAACTCTACCTCAAAAATTAACTCATAATAAAAGGTTTGCTCATAACCGTATAAAGAGACCATCTATCCTTTAAATCAAAACTAAATGCACCTATAGTAAGAGTATTTAATATGGACTTCACTAATTGATCCTGTTTGAATAATGGAAAGGTAAAAGACAACTATTTGACAAATACATCCAACATTTCCACGGATTTACTGCAACTATATGTATTGGCAGTGATATATACAATTTTTTTGTCTGATTTACACAGTACCTACCAATTTAATGTAGGACATTCTGACTGTTGATTTTAAAATGGTCTGTCACTATATTGCATTAATTTGGTCTCATGTAATCAATGTGCCTTCAACAAATTGAGTGCAGTAGCTAACATTGATGACTCCATCCACTTTTATTACCCTTTACACAAAGTGCATATCAGTGTAATTTATTACTCTATGCGCACTTTTATTTGTATAGTTTCATTTTTCAAAAGTCAAATTATTGCGTTTTTTAAATATTCATATTTAAAATTTCAAATATTGAATTATTCAAATTCAATTTAGATTTTGAATGTCAGATGAATTGACTCTTGTAAAATGAAATATAATAAATAAAAGTGAACATGGTATATTAATAGTCACTTTTACTTATTCAACTTTATTATTAATTGTAACTATTTTATATTGTCAGTGCATATAATACAATACATTGTTTCAGGTATCGAATTGGTTCATAAATGCTCGAGTTCGATTGTGGAAACCTATGGTGGAAGAGATGTATCAACAAGAAACCAAAGAAGAGGAAACAGATCAAGAAGAAGAAGAGCAGCAGCAACAAAAACAAGCTCAAATCCCAATGCACGACAAGAATACCAACATGGCCACATCAGCAGCAACATCAACAGCAGCAGCATTATCATCAGTAAGATCTGAATTTAATGCTAATGAAAGAGACCCTTCAAATAACATCATCAATTATAGGCAGTACGCCTTGGGAAACCAACTAGTAATGCTCCAATCAGACGACACCACAACCGCATCCACCTCCCACCAATACTTCACTGCGGTGGACGCGATTGATTTGGTGGCCAGTTCAAATTCGACCGTATCTAATACGGCCGCATTTGGATCACAGCCGGCAGGGGATGTGTCACTCACATTGGGACTAAGGCACTCGGAAAATGTACCAAGGAAGCCTGCCCAATTCCAATTAAGAGACTTTGGAGCTTATTAATTAAATTACTACTATTATCAACAATTTTTAAGTTTAAAGAGTAGAAATAAGAAATTAAAAGTAATGTTATAATGTATGAATTTTACTTGGTTATATATAAGGTTGGAGTATTGGGATATCATCAATTGTATAAATGGGGAATTTGTAATCGTATTTTGGTGAAGTGATAGGTAGATTATGTAGAAAAAAGAAGACGTGTTGCGGGTAATTTAATTTATGAAAATGTAGTGAGTTGAGTGTTATATGCTAAGTAATTAATTAGAGTATTTATCTTTGTCACTATATTTACAAGCTCTTTTTTTTAAGCTCGTGATAATCTTGTTTATGAAGCTATACCTACGAAACATCGGATGCTATAGTTCATTTTGAATATTTGATTAATCAGAATTCTTATTATCTGAATATCTTTTATTTTTAAAATTTGAGATCTTTTATTAAGACGTGCGAAAACCTGCTCACATACACGATATAGCATGGACACATAGGTTTGCATTTGCGTATGCCATGGCAAGCGGTGGCATGCCTTATAAAGGTAGCCCACGCGAGGTAAAATGGAGCAACTTTCCAACAGCCATAACTTTGGCTATATATATACAAGTAAATTTGAGACCTTTTATTAAGATGTGCGGGGCCTGCTCACATGCACGACATGGCATGGACACATAGGCCTGCGTCTGCGTGTGCCATGGCAAGTAGTGGCATGCCTTATGAAGGTAGCCATGCGAGGTAAAATGGAGCAACTTTCCAACAGCCATAACTTTAGCTATATATATATCCAAGTTAAGTGACTCAAAACATTAAATTGTATGAATTTTTGAAAGAAACGTCGTGAGAGTATTAGATTTTAGTTTTGGCGTGAATTTTAAAGTAAAATTGTTGTGTTTAGTAATTTAAATTTTATGAGTTGGGTTGACTGGCGTGTAGACAAAATCTAATAGGCACCATCAAAATCTGAAAATCGAATCATAACAAGTTGGTATGTTCAGTTCTCTTTACATCAATTTTTCTAGCCAATGATGACATATAAAAAGTACATGATTGCTAGAGTGAATCATTCTTAGTATTTGGATTCACTTTATTTTCATAGCTAGCTAACAAGGGACCAATTCCTAGCTAGAATGGTCCCTAATCTAAATATTTTATCAACTCCACTTCAAGCATTAAACAGTTAACTATCCAATGTATTTTATTCGTACGTAAGTGTAGGTGTCCTCTATCTGTTTCTTTTTTTTGTATTTTTTTGCCTCGGAAGCTTTTAGTGGCGGATATATAATTATTTTAAGGGTTTAAAATTTTAAGAAATAAACATATAAATTAATAGAAAGGGATTCAATATATATTATATATACATAAAAAATTATTTTTACCCCTGATTACCATGTGGCTCTACCACTAGGAGCTCCCGTGGTACCTCGAATCTACAATTCTCATGGTACTGAAGAACATCCGCTATTTAATTTATATTTTTTATGCTTCAATTTGTTGTTTTAATTACTTTTTTTTAGTCTATTTAAAATAAAATGACTCTCTTCCTTTTTGACATTTTTCTTATTTCGATTTTTTGCATATATTTAATTTAAGATACAAAATTCAATTTTTTTAAAAATTTTTGTAAGCTCCATGACAATAGACACAACCAAACAAAGAGAGTATTTGATATATTATCATGCCATAATGTTTAATTCTATATATGTATATATAAAAATAATTGTTGAAGAAGGTCTTAGGCCTAACTCACACTCGAAAAGCTAGCTCAAAGAGAGGAGGATTGCCTAAGCCTTATAAGGAGACCACCCATCCCATTAACCACCAATGTGGGACTTTGTATTTCAACACCTCCTCTCACGCTCAGTGCTTAGCATCTGATGCGTGGACAAAGTTTTTGGGGGCCCAACATTTTGTGAGACGAACCCTGCTTTGATACCATGTTAAAGAAGATTTTAGACTTAACTCACACCCCAAAAGCTAGCTCAAAGGGAAGATTGTCTAAGTCTTATAAGAAGATCACTCATCCCATTAATCACCAATGTAAGACTTTGTATTTCAACAATAATAATTACAAAGACAATACTTTCTTATAAAAAAAATATTCTTGAGTAAATATAGGTTGTTAAAAATTCACAATCAGAAGGGTGTAATCCAATTACATACACACTATAAAAACCATGGAATTTATTAATTAATTATCACAAAATGAGTACATATGTCATTGTCGTGATTAATGAATCTTAATTATATAATTGCCCTGGCCTGAATGATTGGTATTCAGACAATATTAATTGCGGCTTTCCTCAACATAGGATTAAACTAAGGTAATCCAGTGGGATGTTACTTTCAACCTGGATATATAGAAAATAACTTAGACTCGATAATCTATTTGAAATAATTTTTTTATTTTTATAAAATAAAAATAAAATTTTCGATAAATGGATCCAATTAATTACAAGTTTGCCTTTGAGAGTAGGGTATGTGAATAGATGATTGAATGCAAACAAACAGAGATGATTACAAATTTTATATATCACAAATCCCATCTACAACTGCAAAAATTAAATCATACCACTGGATTATTCATATGG
>JAOTQJ010000083.1:25445094-25455249 GCA_025642045.1 Solanum sejunctum | reverse complement strand
CTAGCTTTTGGGATGTGAGTTAGGCCTAAGACCTTCTTCAAGATGGTATCAGAGCAGTGCTCCCCTCACCCAATGTTGGACCCCCAAAAAATTTGTCCACGCACCAGATGCTAAGCACTGGGCGTGAGAGTCCCACATTGGTGGTTAATGGGATAAGGGGGGTGTTGAGACACAAAGTCTCACATTGGTGGTTAATGGAATGGGTGCTCTCCTTATAAGTTTTAGGCAATCCTCCTCCCTTTGAGTCAGCTTTTGAAGTGTGAGTTATGCCTAAAACTTTTTTCAATAATTTTTTATTTAAAAAAAATGCTTTAGTAACACGTGTGTTTAGAGTTGTGAGTCCATATGCCCAAAGTAGATAGCAGTAATTTTAGTTGGTTGACCTGTTACTATAGTATTAGGGTCCCTTGGGCAATGGTGGTACAAAACTAAGGGTTCCATTGAATCTCGAAGAACACTACATCTTTGAGATGGTGATGGAATAAATCTCAAAAAAAACTTTGAATAGATCTCTATAGGAATATTCATGAAACTCTAGAGTGTAGACAAGCCTCTTATTAGCAAAACATAAGATAGATGTTAGATGCATCTGAAAACAAGTCTTAAATCTTACTGATCACATATTTTAAAGCTGTAGTACTATAGTCGTCCTAGGTCCAAAGTGAACAAACATATTTGATATTAAACGAGTCAAATAAATACTATCTTGAATTTAACACCTCAAGTGACAATATACAACAAAAATAATATACCTAATGGAATTCTACCGGTGAAGTCTGAGGAGGATAAAATATACGCAGATCTTACCACTACCTAACAAAGGTAAAGAGGTTGTTTCCTGGTCTCAAGTGACAATATAATGTAAAAAAATAATTGGATTAATTAAAAGGAGCAATGATATATTTAGACTTAATTAAATTAATTACCTTGTGACTGGTATCATAGCAGCTGCTTCCAATATCATATTTGTAAGTTGGTTTGAAATCTAATGCACCTTCACAATAACCATTAAAAATTTCTCCTCTTTCTGCTTCTTGTAATAGTTGATCTTTGCTAGTTAGCATCTATAATATTAGTGACAACAAAATATCAAATTTTTATACTGTCAGTGTATATAATGCAAATAACTTAAATTCGTAAAAAAAAAAATACAAAATGTACATACTTGGTGGAGATTTCCATGGATGAGATCTCTAGCTGGATAGGAATTGATGCCTTGGAGTCTATAGTTTAAATCTCCTAACCATACAGTAAGTTGTGCTGATTTAGCATAAGGATTCCTATCCTTTGAGAAGAGTGAATTTGATATATGCTTGAACTGAAAATTCCTCTCTTCTACCTTACGAGCATGAGCTGCAAAGGTAAAATTAAACCCATTATTTTATCATCAATAGATACGGTGCAGTGGATGACAAGATGAGATTATTCATCCTTAATCAGAGGTTTCAATTTCAAGAAAATGTATATCATAGAAGATTTTTCAACAAGAGCAAACACTTGAGGCAAAAATAATTATAATTTGCTAAAATTACAGTTCATAGACACATATTCTAAGGAGAGAGGTGAGCGAGACTGCGAAAAGGATGAGATAGCCGAGAGAGCAAGTCAGAGGGAACAGAGAGAGAGGTGAATTGTATTTGTATATCGATCTATTGGGTAATTGTTTATATATAGCTAGTATCTATATGTATCGACGATAATATTTGTAGAATTGTTGGATAATAGTATATATTAATTACGTACGAGTTACACATTGGGCCTAGTGGCCGTGGGCAGTACGTAAGGTTGGATCTATTTAAAAAAGGGCCCCAAAAACTGGAGGCAGTTATAAACTTTGAATTTCTGTGCCACCAATACTGCGTAATAAATTTTCTTACCCAATAATCCACAAACAGAAAACGAAATAATTTTTTAAGTATTACTTAAAGAATAGAGTACTCCAATCTGCTAGTATTTTGTCTGCTTTGTGCTTTACGATTTTATAACACATCATTATTAGGTTTGTCACTATTAAATAAGGTCTATTTATATATATAATATCTTTCTTTTGGGGATTTTTCATCTTAACATAAATTATTATATATTTTCTCTATAAATATTATTTGTCTATCGATATTAAAATTATTGTCTTAAATTTATTTGTCATTTATAAAATTAATAGAAAATCAATTCATTTTTTCCATCTTACCCTTATAATTAATTTTTTAAAAAAAAATTAGTTACGATTTCTTTAAATTGAATATAGAGAATGTGGACAACTAGTATGAAATACGGGGAATATTTCTTACTGTATTTGTCAACATTCTCTAAGCAATTAGGTCAATCTTTTTTACCAACCTAGCTACAACATACAGAATCTAAAGCCTATTCAAGTTTATCTAAGTCTAAACATTAAGAACGTAGATGTGTCAAAAGTTTTTTTTTGGTGAGATTGTTTGATTAGTATTCTTCTTGCCTAAAAAATTATTCATAAATTTCGTGTTCAATCAGATATTATTGTTGAAGTAGGTCTTAGGTCTAACTCACACCCAAAAACTAGTTCAAAGGGAGGACGATTGCCTAAACCTTATAAGGAGACAACTCATCCCATTAATCATCAATGTGAGACTCTATGTCTCAACACCCCCTCAGGCCCAGTGCTTAGCATCTGGTGCGTGGGTAATTTTTTCAGGGACCCAATATTAGGTGAGACGGGTCCTGCTCTGATACCATTTTGAAGTAGGTCTTATGCCTAACTCACGCCCTAAAAACTAGCTCAAAAAAAGGAGGATTGTCTAAACCTTATAAGGAGACCACCCATCCCATTAATTACCAATATAGAATTCTGTGTCTCAACAATTATCATAATATAAAGCAAAAGAAATAGATAGTTAAACATCTAAGATGAACTCGAATTATGTACAACTTCAATTTTCTTTGTGTGACAATAGGATTTGAACGAGAGTACTAAATCTAGGGAACTTACCGGAGAGGTGGCAACAAATAAAAACCATTTGGATGCCTTTGTAGTTAATTCTAATAGCAACTGCTCCTTTTTTTCTTCTGATTAACCATCCTAATCCACCAACTTCATGCTTATCCATTTTTACTTCTATATAAAAAAAAAAGCCACAAATAAATAATACACTAATTAATTAACAACCCCATTTAATCAATTGACATAAAATTTACTTAGTACAGTATATTTTGGGTTAATAAAAGAAATAAAACAAAAACTATACCTCTTGTAAATTGCTCTGAATTCTTGGGGCCAAATACATAGAGTTGTACAGACTGCATTACTGATTTTCCCAAAAGCCTTCCTCACCAAAATGAATAAAAAAATGTCAAAACATTGTAGTAGTAGAAAAATTAACCTAAATTTAGATATCATGCATCGAGTTAAATACATTAATTCATCCAAAAAAAATATCTATATATAAGTATTTTTAAATATAAGAATTATAAACTTAAAATTAGATATTTTATCTGCTATAATAAATAAATATGACATGATATAAGGTAAGAATTGTGGTGTATATGAATTAAACTCTAATATTTAAATTACTAATTATAGAACTAGAGATAATAAAAGAAAGCGACTTTCTTATAGTAATCGTGTGGTTGAATTGAAACCAAAATAAAACTATATCCACATAGACCATACGATATCATAACAACAATAGCATATTTAATATATTACTATTAGTAGAGGTTGTTTTTGAAAAGTTCTCAACTCGAGTAAAATAATTCAAAGTAGGTTTTACAAAATTATAATAGAAGTCGTTAAAAAAATATAACTTGGAAGAATAGTGCTTTCTTTGTTTTAAAAAGAAAGACTTACCTTTTATTTTAGTCTGTTTAAAAAAATAATTTTTTTCTTTTTTAGCAACATTTTAATTTCAACTTTCTACGTAACATGTTTAAGACACACGATTAAAGGACATTTTGGTACATTTGACCTAACTTTAATTTACAACCACAAAATAAAAAATTCTTTTTTATTTTCTTAAACTCCATGTTAAGTCAAACTAGGTCATTTTTTTTTAAATGGATAGAATAGAGTAACATCATAAAAATTATATGTCAAGATGCAATGTATAATACTTTTTTTTTCATAGAAATTTAAACATGACCACGAAAATTATTATTTATTATTCGAACACGGAATATCAAAGAATATATGACTTTTCTAAAATGAAAAAGAAAAATACAATTTGAAACTTATTTCATATAGAGAAAATAATTCAATATTAGTAACTAGTCATTGTCAATGCTTCTTATTATCTGGCTATAAATGGATATTCAACTTATCGTCTTTGAATTTATTTCCTTCATGTGCAAAGCTAATTTGCTTAAAAAAAGAAATTAAATTGATTCATTTTAAAAAATAGAGGGAAGAACAAGAGTTTAAATTATAATGCATAACTAATCAAAAGTGAATAACTTTTACATCATCAAGTTAAGTTACTAGTACAGATTTTTCAGGAATTTAAGAAAATAAAGAATATTTTTTAATTTTATAGTCTTAAATTAAAATGAGTAAAATACATAAATATGTCCTTTAATTTGTGGTTGTAAGCAGATTGAAAGTTGAAATCGGAAAAAGAAATTCTTTTTTAACAAACTTTTATAAGAAAAAAAATAAAAATTGAAATAGAGGGAGTAACTCTTTTTATCAGGTCTAATCTACATTAATAAACTAAATAAATGATCATTTAGAGCAAGTTGATAATCCAAAAATAGTGAATATTATCGATGTATATAACTTAAATTTTGCTCAAAAAATAAAAGAAAATATACATACATATGAGTATCATCCAAAGTTTTCTTCAACAACTTGCAAATATTGTTTCGAGGTGCCTCTTGCAAACCCATCACCAATAAATCATATTTCCTCTCTTCGCCAACTAAATTTGTGATATCCTCACTAGGTACCTTCACAGTAGTATACAAAAACAATGTATACAAAATATTGTCAAAATTAAAAAAGCGACCAATTTCATATTATGTTATTTATTTCTTAATAGACGTGCAAAAATTAAAATTGAACAAATAAAAGTAAACGTACCTGTCCGTTCATATTCCAAGTGACAAAATAGATGCAAATATCAGTAGTTCCAGAGAATTCACACTGTTTTTGAACATCAATTGTCTTGATCCCTTCATGACTTGCCTCAAAACTCTCTACCATTCCTATTGCTTCAGCTTTGCGTCTCTTCATTTTGTGTTTTCTTCAGTAGCAAAGAAGAATAAAGAATTAAATCTTTATACTTTAAGAGAATACTATATAATATAGAAAATAAAAACATATCCAGTGGGATCTGGGAAAGATAAAATGTAGGCAAACCTTATTACTATCTCATAAGGATAGAGAGACTATTTCTGGAACATCCTCGTCTCAAAAATATCAGGTTCTCAGAGAATACTATGGAATAGAATAGGAAAAAAAAATGAAATTATTAGTATGTAAATACTAACCTTGATGTTTCAAAAAGCTTCACACAGAGTCCCTCCATTGAGGAAAAAAAAGTTGTTTCTTGAATATTGAGTACTAGTGTTCTTGAACGGGAAACAATTTTTTTGAAAAATTATAAGATTCAGAATTGATTGGCAGTTGACATTAAAATAATTTTTCTTTGTGTATTATCCTATTATATAGTGCATATATATATATATATAGAACGTACAAATGGGCGGTGAGAAAATATAATGCAATGGAAGAAGTCAAAGTTTGGCAAAAATTAGATATGGGGGTTCTTTTTTTAGTAATTTCATGGAAAATATTATATCCCTTTAATTTTGATTATAGATTTTGCAATGTCCACATTGAAGTCCGACTGTATTCAAATTCGTATTGCGTAGGGTCTCGTTTGGAAGGAAATACTTCCTACCAAGGATTTTTTCGTACCCAAAACTCGAACTAGAGTTTTGGTTAAGGAAGCAGTAACCCATCTACTGCACCACAACTTTTGATGATGAATTTTTGAAGTTATATTTGGACATGTATTTTACTTTAAAAGTTTTGTGAATAAATATGAAAATATTTAAACATCAAATTTAATGACAAATAAATATTTAAAGATTTAAATTTATCAAATGTATGATAAAATGATAGCATAGAATGTGATATGTCATTGGTTTGGTTTAGATGCCGTCGACATGTTTAAAGACATGACAAATTAGAAAATGACATCTTCAAGATCAAGAAAACTCTAGTAGGTTTTTCATGACCATGCAAATTATTCAAGTTTATACGGTGCTTCCACTGTTCCAAATAAAATGACACTATTCGTTATTATTTTGAAATGTTTAACTATATTTATTTAATTTATAAAATTATTTTTTTTATCAATTTTATCTTTGTTATTAGATAATAATTACTTTTCAATATTTAAATGATTTATAAGGATGATCTGATAAAATTATCTTTATTATAGAACTTCATCATCCTTAAGTCAAATTAATAACAAACAATTATTATAGGATATGTTGCAGAAGGTCTTAGGCCTAACTCACACCCCAAAAACTAGATCAAAGGAGGAGGATTGCCTAAGCCTTATAAGGAGTCCACACATTCTATTAACCATCAATGTGGGACTTTGTGTCTCAACACCCCTAAAGTCCCAACACCCCTCCCCTCACGCCAGTGCTTAGCATCTGGTGCATGGATAATTTTTTTGGGGGCCCAATATTGGATGAGACGGGTCCTGGTATCAACATTGAGACGGGCCTTGTTTTGATACCATGTTGAAGAAGGTTTTAGGCCTAACTCACACCCCAAAAGTTAGCTCAAAGGGAGGAGGATTGCCTAAGCCTTATAAGAAGTCCACCCATCTCATTAACCACCAACGTGGGACTTTGCGTCTCAACAGAATAGATGAAATACTAATAGTGGCCGAGCCTAGATAATGTAGCTTTTCACATTTTCATTGATGGATTTGTATAAATTTTTTTTTAATTTATCCTGCCTGAACTAAGAAGGTTAAAAAGAAAGACTTTATTTTAATTCTTATTTTACCTTTTATTTAATGGACACAAAAATAATGTATATATACCAATGTGTTTAAAATGACAAATTTCAAAAATGTTATAGTTATTGAGAATTTCGTCAAACTATACTAAGTGCAAATTGAAAGGAGGGAATACCAATTTAAATACTCTTCTGAGTATTTTGAGTTCATCATGTACTACAATTATTTATGGTTGAATTACTATATTTTCCCATTTGAGGATAATTGGAGTAAGTAGGTCATTGGGAAAACAAGAATAAAAGGACACTTGTTGGCTTTTGGGTGGAGTAACGTGAATAAGTTAAACTCATTAGCCTGCTTGAATTTGACAATTAATATAGTATAAGTCATGAGTCAAATTGGACATCAAAACCAATTCTATCAAGCAAAAAAATTATTTCAGTTATCAAAAAATATATAAGAATATATTTTCTTAATTTTATTTTAATTATTATAATAAGATTTGATACAATTTTTAAAAAATTAAACTAGAAATATTATTAACTAATATATCCTTTGTTCATAATTAAATTTTTTATTTATATATATGCATCTTAATTTTAAAATAATTAATATTAAAGACAAAAATTGAAAAAAAAAGAAAAAAAAAAGACTAATTATCTCTTGATTATCTAAGGAGGAAATATTGGGCTAGTATAACCCAATCTATCCAATTGTTAGATTTGGGCCTTTGGTGATTTGTATAGCAAGAATAGTTAGAGCTGCTATTTAAATAAAAGAATTTTCTCATATAGTCACTAAAAAAGATTTTATTATGCTCTATAGTTATAGTTTGAATAATTATATTTTATAATTATTATTATAATAATATTTATATAATTCGCACAATATTTGTATACTTTTGTATAATTCATCGTACAATTCGCAGTTTTTGTATAGTGTTTATATATTGTACCATACAATTCGTGCAGAACGTTTGTATAATTCATAACATTTGTATATTTAGCTTTATAATTTGATTCATGAACAACTTTTGTATAATCGTGCACAACGTTTATATAAATTGCGCGAATTATACAAAACTCAACTTGTAATTACAACTAGATGTTTATCGCAAGCCGCAATTATTTCAAACTATAGCTACGTTAATTGATTAACTAGTATATGTTTACTTATCCACATAATTTTTCCATTTAAATAGATACTATTCCATGTTTTGACATTTGTAGGAAAATATTTCGTTTGTTTACTTTTACTTATTCACTATTAACATGACACATTTTATAAAAAGTAATTGGTAGAATGATAATGATCAAATATTTTTTTTTAATATAGTAAATTTATTATTATTAAAAATAATTATAATTAATGATAAAAATAAATTATAAATTATGATGAGGCTGATAATTGTTGTATATTTGCAAATCATGACAAATTGATGAGTGTCTATGCTTTATTCAATGTATACTTGTTACAAGGGACTTATCTCACAAACTCAAGGATCATAATATTTTGTATATGTAAAGCATAAAAAAAAAAACTTTACTATTTTAGAGTATCTTATCAGATTATGTGGCATACATATATCTCGAGATATATGAGTCAAAATTAGGTATAATTTATTTTAAATACAATGTATTTAAGTGGGTTTGTATGTATTTAAGATACATAACAAATTTCACTCGCTTTCCTCACCTCTCTCCCATCTCGTTCGCCACTCTCCTATGTATTTGATATCTCAGATACATGCTAATCACATAAAAAAACATGTATATATATGTGTTTGGTGTAATTCACCTGTAACTGAAATACATAACAATCTCACTCACTTCCCTCTCTATCTCGTTATCCTCTCTCCCTATTTTAATGTATCTGATACCAAAAATACATATATCTAAGTATATCTTCCTCAATTCATGATAGAAATCTCTTAATTAGTGATAAAATGCGTAATTAATACACTTATCTTTTCTTCACCGTTCTTAAAACTAGATGACAATTCAATGAAAATATTATACATAAGTAAACATAAACTTGAATAAACCATGAAAACATCTTTCATCTTTTTATGATAACCATAAATTAAGATAGAAATATATATTATTTAAGGGGAGTAGCGGTCAAAAAGTTCTAATTAGGCACATCTTTTATGAATTCAAGCTTCAAGTATTTTATAAAGGAAGAAAAAAAAGAGTGGGGTATTCAATCTTTACATCCTAGAAATGTTGAAAAGCAAAATTATTTTATTTTAAAAAAAATAATATATTTTATTATAATATTCATGATTATTAACATTTTAAACATATTGATAAATAATTAAGAAAATTCATAAAAATAACGATAAGAGTAAAATAAAAAAACTAGGTAAAGTGAATATAGTAAGTTGTTATTTTCATTGAAATTTATCTCTATTGAGATGTATAATCTTTTACGCATGTAAGAACTTATATTAAATACAGAGTACTTTATTTTTTCTGTAAATATATTAAGAGGTATACCTAAAGTCAGAACTTCATTTAATATGAAATCGAGATATTAAGGCTCCACCTACTAACATTTATAGCTATTTTAATTAAGTATGAATTATGGTGGTACCATGTGATACAATTTAAATTTTTTTATTCTTTATTAGAGATGACGTGTTTAAATTTTAGATACGAAAAATATTTGGTGAAAGTATGAAGGGGTGTGCAAAAACGAGCTAACTGATAAATCAAGTTGAAAAAATATTATTGATTTATTGTTATAGAGTTATTAGATTAATGAATTTTTAATGATTTTACCAAAAAAAATTATTAGGTTATCGAGTCAATTTTAATTTTTAATATTGGGTTATTAGGTAAATCTATAAAAAATCCATTAAGACCATAATAATTTACTACTTTAGCTTTTCATAAATCTTAAGTATTAATAATTTAATATCAATATTTGCTTGGTTTTTAATGTATAAGACTTCTTTTAAGGAAGTAAATTAGAATATAAGGTTTAATATTGCATATTGTCAACTTTAAGTACGGAATAAATAATTTTAAAAATATTTTATCATTTAAAAATTGATTTATTTGTCTTACTATATCGCATTGCTGAATTATATCTTGTCAAATTACTAGAGAAATCATATATTTATTTTATGAGTATTTTTTTATTTCATAAATTGAAAATCAAACTGATAAGAATTAAAAATTAATAAATCATAAATTAA
>JAOTQJ010000083.1:25429231-25444994 GCA_025642045.1 Solanum sejunctum | reverse complement strand
CATAAATTGAAAATCAAACTGATAAGAATTAAAAATTAATAAATCATAAATTAATAATTTTTTTTTATTAATTTAATATATTTAAAAATTAATAATACATACAATTGAATCTAACTGATCGAGCACACCTTTTCATCATCATTCCTAAAAGTAAATATACAATCGAAATTAGTGGAGGTCTTCCTATTGGAAGCGTTACCTCTAAAAACAAGCTATATATTAACCACGTTCATATTAGTCGAGCTTTAATATAAATAATAAAAAACAAAAATAAATACATTTATAACTATTTTTCCTACATAATAAGACAGACAGCCGACCAGAATTGAGAATGGAGTAGCACAATTTTACTACTTGAGCAGTTGCTAAAACAGTGTAGTATTCATTGCTCAGCTACACCCTTTTTCCTTCTTCACACGTCACTTGCTTCCATCTTTTCCGGCTCAACTGATTCACCAAATTCGTCAAGGTACTCTTTTGTCTTCTAATTCAGCCCTAAAGTGTAATCTTTATCTTGCCCCATTTCGTTAAATTCCATTTTAGGTTAGATTGGTGTAATTTTAATCATTGATTGAACCTATAAAGCAAAAGGGTGTTTGTGGGTGATGTTTTCTTGAGTTTTTTTTTGTTACTCTTTCTCTGGTGGTTTCGTTTCTCTTGGGCGATTGATGTGTGTTTGTAAGACATTGTTTAAATTAATCCATTTTTATTGTTGATGATGTGATTCTAATGATGGTTAATTAGAGGGTTATAGCTTCGGATGTGTAAAGTGTTTGTGATTCACACCTATTTCTTCTGCCATTGCTCTCTGTAAAGTGATTTAGGTGAGTCATAAGCAGATGTCTAGTTGCTGCTCTTTTCATTTCATTGGTCAATTGCCACTGATTTAGTGCCACTCGGAATCTACGAGTTGCTTCATTTACTTTGTATCTTGCTAATTTGTTATATCATTTTTGCAATCCTGCTTCAATTACGTTTTTCTTGATTCTATCGAAAACAGCCTCTCTTCTTCTGCAAATATTAGGTATATATATAGAGGCAAGGTATGCGTAGATCTTACTTGTCCCAGATTTTACTTGTGGGATTTATATTAGGTATGTTGTTGTTGTTATTCTCCATAAATGTTAATCAATTGAGTGGCATGATGTACTGGAAGTACTTTAGTGTCAAGATCAGATTATTCACTTGAAGATTGTGCTTTAATTAGTAGAAGGAAAAGCACAACACCAATTACAACTGAATAAGAAACATAAAGGTGTTTATTTTTCTGTAGTTCCTTTGCAATCTTGTGAAGAAATTTCCCAGAAGGTGCATTTCTTTGTTTTCTTCTGGGAAAATAATTTTTGATGAAGTGTTTTTAGGGTGTCTCCCACTCACAAATCTTTAAAATCAACTATCCAAAAACATTTCGTTTTTGCATGTTTAAAAGAAGAATTGATCAGGAAACTTCTTTCAAAGTTCTTTCAGACAAACCTTATCAAAAAATGTTATCCAAACACTCATATAAATTTCTGCGATGAAACACTCGTATAAATCTCTTGTCACTGCTCTCTGTGAAGTGATTCAGGTGCACCACTTTATTATCCATATCATAAGCATCTCTCTAAGCATACTCCCTTTTTATTTTTTGGATAAGCAAAAGTTTTTGTTAATTGACTGACTATCACTGATTTATGGTAAACACTTACCTGCATGGGGTGTTTATACCTAAGTAAATGATTAACCTTAAGAATTAGCAAATGAAAATGAAAATGCATATCCCTTAACTGTGATTAAGAGTTAAAAAGTGTATATTCAGACATGTCTTGCATTCATTGGCTTGGTGTAAACACCCATTGGGGTTAAGATTTTACCTGATTTAGTGCCTCTCGAAAGCTTTTGATTGCAATATATATTAGGGGTTGTCCATAAATGTTGGTAAATTGGGTGGCGCAGTGGGACCTGGAGTATTGAAGTGTTAAAATCAAATGATTCACTTGAAGATTGTGCCTCAATTAGTAGATGAACTAGTATAACACCTACTACAACTAAATAAAAATAATTTAATGGTGTTTGTTGTGGAAGTTTCTTCGAAATCTTGGAATTTTCTAAAAATATTTTTCTTTTGGAATGTTCCGAAAAGCTATTTTTTGAGCAAGTGGTTTCGGGGTGTTCTCCACTCACAAATCTTCAAAACCAACTATCCAAATACATTTTCTTTTTGCATGGTTTTAAAGAAAGGATTTTTCAGAAACCTTCTTTCGAAAGTCATCTGAACAACTATAAAACTCTGCAATGAAAACATTAGCTAATTGATGAAGTTTGTAAGAGGAGCATCTCTTTTCAAACCAACATTTAAAGTATTTGCTTCTGTGGATGGGTGAGTTCAGTATAACGCATTCTTATGCAGCATTTTTAGAACTTACAATTTTGGTGGTGAAGGAATGAGCAGTTCTTGTGGAAAATAGTAAAGTGGTACAATTGAATGTATATGCAAAGAGGAGGAATGCCTTCTATTAGTCTATGGATGCTAAGAAGCTCTGTTACTTGGTGGCTTCTTGTTACATTTATCCTCTTTTCTGTGAATCAGGTGGACCAGCAAAAATCCTCAATAAGAGTCTTATTTGGACCTGTCTGCGCCGTGACATCGTTTACGATCTCATTACCAAAAAAATGAGTGTTATGGTAAGTTACGTGCTTCCCTTCATGGTAACTGTGTAATGTGATAGAATGAACCATTTCCTTTGCTTTCTTTCATTGTTTCACTGATATGTGCTTCTTTCTACATTTCTGATGATAATTGGTTCCCTAGTTATCAATGTATGTGGTACTATTCTTGACAGAGTAAATTACTGCATTTTCTTTTTCAATTAAATAACTGTATTTTCTGGCACAATTTTAGTGGTCAACATCAACCACTCGACCTTGATTGCATGATGACATTGTGCAACGGGAAAAATAATCGCAAAGGCTAAATGTTTAGGTGAAAGATCAGCGATCCTTAAACTCTGTGTTTGTGGATGAAATCCCTCTCAGAAGAGTTTGTGGCCATTACTTGCCTTGAGCGTTATCAAATAAATGATTACTTGAATCCCTGACATTGCTCATAATTTGCCTAAATATTGGCCAGCATATCTGTAACTGTTCTCTTAACACAAATTATAGTAGCACCATTTAAAGAAAAATATAACTCTGACTGCTCTTATCTGAATTATGGCGTTCTTGGTCAGTAAACCACAGTGATCGTATCTATCTCTTGCATTGTCACATTAACATCTTTGCAATTCTTTAAGCACTCTTTTATGCAAGTAAGTGTGTCATAAACTAAAAATACATAAGTTTTCTCATTTGGATGAATGCCATTTTTCTTTGGTTACAATGCAGAAGCAACGTATACCATCCAACTTCCCTTGCAATACAGAACTTGAGTTGGACAAGATCAGCAACTTACCAGCACAGATTGTTGACAAGATTTTGTCTCATTTGTCACTTAGAGATGCTGTGAGGACAAGTGTCTTGTCAACTAAATGGAGACATAAATGGGTTACTCTACCAAATCTTGTATTTGATAATCAATCTCTTTTGATCTCATCCCAAGACCAAACCTTCATCAAAAATAAGATAGTAAACATTGTTGATCATGTTCTCTTACTTCATTCTGGTCCCATACACAAGTTCAAGCTTTCTCATCGGGATCTTCAAGGTGTTTGTGATATTGATAGATGGATTCTCTTTCTATCAAGGGGTTCTGTGAAGGAATTTGTTCTTGAAATATGGAAAGGACATCGCTACAAACTCCATTCTTCTATATATCTTTGTCAAAAGTTGATCCACTTGGAACTTTTTAATTGTCTTCTAAAACCTCCTCTCACATTCAGTGGTTTTAAAAGCTTGAAAAGCCTCGATCTTCAGCACATCACTATGGAACAGGATTCATTTGAGCATCTTGTATCAAGCTGCCATTTACTTGAGCGGCTTACACTGATGAATTTTGAGGGTTTCTCCGATCTTAAAATCCATGCACCAAATCTCCTCTTCTTTGACGTTGGAGGCGTCTTTGAAGACATCAATTTTATGGACACATTCAATCTTGCCATCGTCTCTATTGGGTTATATGTAAATCCTGGATTTGACAAAAATCTTACTTTAGGCAGTGCTGGAAATTTGGTGAAGTTTTTTGCTCATTTGCCTCGTCTTCAACGGCTCGAAGTACAGAGCTTTTTCTTGAAGGTATCTTCATAGCAACTTCTTTTCCCAAGATTTTGTTCCTGTAAAACTTAAGCATAAAAAGCTGTTCGACAATCAAAAGTATTGAGCTGGATCATTTACTTTTGTGATGTGCACAATATCATTAGGGCCAAATCATTTAGTACTACCATGTGAAAATTACTTGTGTCCTATGGTGCAAGTCATAGTTTATTATGAATTTTCAACTCACCGCTCATTAGTTCTCACAAGTCCTTAGTTGATAACACTTGTAATCAGCCTTTCTACTATTTCAAAATGCACCATCATTACATCTTGCCACTACTTTCTACCACTGTCATTGGCTTCATTTTAGATTCACCGGATCGTTGTTAGGAACGATATTCTCTTGAAAAAATTTCCCCCTATTGTATGATATATGTTGTGCTCAACCTTACAGGGTCTTACTCTTTTTTATTTTTAACTACCATGTAAAATTTCTCTGGTGGATTCCTTTGCCATGCTCATCTCTCTGCGTTATTTATTGGGTGCTAATCATTGTTATGTCCGCAGTATCTAGCTGATGGTAAAGTGCCAGGAAGACTACCAAAGCCTTGTGACGAGCTTAGTTTTCTTTCGATGCGAATAAATTTCAACCATTTGGATGAGTGTCTGGCAGCTCTTTGCCTTCTCAGAAGTTCCCCTAACCTACAAGAGCTTGAGATGTTGGTGAGTTTCAAATATCACTTGAACTTCATTAGTACCAATCGTAAACTGGCTTCAACATACTTTACTGCATGGATAATCTTCATGTACTCAACCTATTTTGCAGCATGCAAACTTCTCATAGCATCTGCTGAACTTGTGTCTTTAAGTTCTGTACTTTCATGCCATTTGTCTTTTTGTAGGCACGCACAGAAGAACAAAGTACTTCGAGAACAGTTGCCGATGTTATGGAAGAGAATTACCAGAATTGTATGTTCAATCAATTGCGTCATGTTAAGATTGCTGGTGTATCTGGGCTTAAACAAGAGCTGAATTTCATCAACTTTCTGCTTGCAAATTCACCAGTACTTGAAAGGATGACTGTCAAGCCAGCTTCAGTTGACAGTGCATGGGAGATGCTCAAAGAGTTGCTTCGCTTCAGGAGAGCTTCGGTACAGGCTGAAGTTGTTTACATTGACCCTTAATTGATAGCATATCTAAGCTGGGGATCCTGAGGTCTACTAAGATATAGTGGTTTAGCATCTAGTATAGAAACTGAGCTAGACTATCTGATGAAACTGATGTTAAATGAAAGCACCAACATGATCTGTAGTCTTGAAATTTCCGAACAATACTAGTCGATGCATGTGTACTTGTCCCATAGATGTGGAGATGAGTTCAACGACAGAGCCTTCTTGTGTTCTTCTGTAATTCCAAACCCCATTATTGTGTCTTGTGCTGATGTTGGAATTGTTGTCAAACGTGTTACTGTTGTCTTGGAGAAGGTAGTTGAACTGATGTTTCTTAGTATTGATTTCTTACATTCTTGTACAAGGATTTATTGTATGTATAGTTGAAAGCATATCTTGTCTTTCTGCTCTGGTAATGGAAAAGTCTGAAAAAGGAAGGGAAGAGAAATATTTAGGAGTGGGCGTTAGATTCTTGAATAAAGTTTAAGGGGATTAATGAGAGCTAATAATACTTCAGATGTACCTTGAATAAACAAGGTTAATTTGAGAAAAATTAATGTTTTATGCCAATAACACTAGTTAGAACGATAAAAACTTTTGGACACATGGTGTTTACATCAAATCAATAAATATTATATACAATTATCACTTAATCATTGTATTTAAAGGATCGTTTGATAGTTGGTTAGAATTATTTAAATATACCAGTAATGCAAGATATTAGTTATAAGAGATTAGAAAATCTATGTATTATTTTATATGAATATTAGTTTTGTGGGGTTTAATTATTCATGAATTTATTATTTCATCTTGAATCATCCATAAAATGATTTTTAAAAAAATATAATAGATAAATTTCCAATCACTTGTAAGTGTATTATTTATATGAATTTATAAATTATAAATCAAATGTAATATTAATTTAATATGTGAATAACTTACGTCATAATCAACTATTAATACAAAATACAATTTTATACATAACTCACCTCCAAATCATCTATCAAATGAATCTTAATGTATATATTCATTTCGCTAATCACATTTTATTTTACAAACATTATTGTCTTATTACTTTTTATCTTGTCATTAGTATTTAGTCTACAAAGTTTTGTTTACAAAAACTTGGCACATAATTTAATATCATAATCCAAATAGGATAGTTATTTTATTGTCTGATTAATTTCAATTTTCACGTTATTAATGAGAGGTGTATGTTAACTTTTACGTTATTGTTATTGATGAGAATTCTATATTAACTTTCACGTTATTGATGAGAGTTCTGTATTCCTTGAATTTTCATAGTTATTGATAAAAGTTCTATATTCTTAGAACTTTCACCTTATTGACGAGAGATTTCATTCTCAGTTTGTCATTTTGGGTTATGTAATTTCCTTCAACCAAACAATCCCTAACCCATCTCCTTTACATTATCCACTCTTCTGCTTCCTCGGACCCTTCACTCTTCACCGGAATACAGAGAGAAAATGGCGATTTCCGTCGCTTCTCTCACTTCATCCTTTTCCTCTCTTTCATTTTCTTGTCAAATTTCTCAAAAACCCTATGCCTTATCCCTCACACATTCAAAGAAATTCTCTTTTTCTCTCACTCCCAAAGTCCCGACGCTCGTCGTCTCAGCTTCATTAGCGGAAGCACCGGCGGCGGAGGAATTTGAAACGAGAGAAGACCTTTTGAAGCTCGTGAAAAGTAGACTTCCCGGCGGTTTCGCTGCACAGCCTATTTTCGGAACTGGTAGACGTAAAAGCGCTATTGCTCGTGTTGTCCTTCAGGAAGGTTCTGGAAAAATCATAATCAATTACCGTGATGCTAAGGTGTACACCTCACTCTACCTTCTTTAGTTCCACTTACTGTATGCTTTGCTTTGCTTTATGAAAGTTGGTTATACAGATTGCTAAGTACAATTGCAGAAAGTAGGATTGCATTGTTCTTGTTACCATGAAATTAGGTCTTGTGATAACATTGTTTTTCAGTATTTTTGTAGTCACAGTGGCATTTCTGTGTTTTTGAATTACCTTCCGATTGGTCATAGATTTTGAAGTTGAAACTTGAAAAATTGAGTTTTTGAAGATGTGAGTTTTTGGAATTTGAAGTGTGAGATCTAGAAAACCTAATGTACCTTAGTTGCCAAAGTGATTAGTATTTGATGAAATGGATCAAGAGTCGAATGCTTGCAGAAGCTTCATATAGCCGATCCCAACTAGTTATTCAAGTTGGTAATGGTCTCTAACATCTGCATTAGGTGATATGATGCTCATACGTGACACAGGTAGCCAATTGGTTTACGAGGTTTGATTCTCATGTGTCTTATTAGAAGTTACTGGTTGCTGAATTGTTCACTTTAAATCAGTGTAGATAGCAAGCTTTAGGAAGGCTGATAGTACTTCATAATGTTCTGTGAAGAATTTCATATATCAAGGGACAACTCTGTTATAATGTATAGAGATCGTAAAGAAGTAAATCTGGCCTTGAAAAGCAAATAGAACACAGAAGCAGGAAGCATTACCAATACCTTTTGAGTTTTCTAGGAAATGAATGCCTAAAATATCTTTGTGGATCATTGATGCATAACATAAGATGAGAAGAACAGAACTTCTCCGTTGCAGTGGTTGAATAATCAAATTATATAAGTAGGATGTTCTAAGTTAAAGAAGTAAACTGTGTTTAGCAGACTTGAAAACTCTAGGGATCCAAAAGGTGTGTGAAATTGTCACTTTTTCTGATGTTTCTATGTGAATAGAAGTGTTAAAATATTTTTGGATAAGAACCACTAAAATAGGTATTTAATATTCAAGTTCTCTTATTTTATATACTCAAGGCCCGGTGAAGCAAGTCATCAACATTCTGATTAACACTGCCTGATTCTTTTCTATTCATTGCTTTGTTGCTTTTGAGTTTTCTCGAAACAGCCTCTCTATCTCTATGAGGTAGTGGTTAGGTCTGCGTACATTTTTCCCTCCCCAGACCCCATTTGTGGGATTCCACAGGGTATGTTGTTGTTGTTGTTTGCTTTGTTGCTTTTGACTATATGAGACTTAACATGTGTCATGTTTTGTAGGAATATCTTCAAGGAAATCCATTGTGGATTCAATATGTCAAAACTCCACTGGCCACTTTAGGATATGAGGCTAGCTATGATATTTTTGTCAAGGTGGAAGGAGGTGGTCTTTCTGGGCAAGCTCAAGCGATTTCCCTTGGCATTGCTCGTGCACTCCTAAAGCTTAGTGAGAACCATAGAAAACCATTGAGGGAAGAGGGTCTGCTAACTAGAGATTCCAGAGTTGTGGAGCGGAAGAAAGCTGGTCTCAAGAAGGCTCGCAAGCGTCCACAATTTTCCAAGCGTTGAGGTTACACTCCTAACATTTTTTCCCTTTCTCTCTGTTTGGTATTCCATTGAAGGACACATGTGCGAGAGCTTCTAATGCAATTTACTCATGTTCTTTGCTTTCCCGTTCTAGGTCGGTACTTGCTCACTGTGGCGGCATTTGGTAGAAAGGTGTGTAAAATCATCGTACGTTATTGCTGTAGTGAGTTAAATATAAATTAAGCAAAACGGCCAGAGATGATGCTAATTTTACAAATTTGATTGTTTCTTATTAAGAGCTTTCTTGTTTATTTATACATAGTTGATTGATCACCATGAAAATCATTATGGATTCCTCAAATCATGGTCGCAAATGAATAACATAAACCAAGATTCGTGTTTGTAATCCTTTTTCTACTTTTGGTTTGCAGATTTGGTGTTTTTTGGACCCAGATTGGGAAAGAGCGTATCGATCTGATTTGATCGTTTAAGACCAGGAAAATGGTTCATATTTATCATTCAAATGCTGCTTGTAAATTTTGTATCAGTCCGGACTCAGAGTTACAATTTGTTCTATTGAAGGCATTGTGTGGAGTTTAGTTTCTTGTAAGTGGCCTAAGTTTCAATTCACATGGTAAACGTACATTCTGGAGATTCTTTTGTGCCTGTCCTGGAATGAAATGGGTCCAGAAAGTGCTGTTATCCTTTCAAATATCTTAAAACACTAGTGGATATTAGTTAGATACAAGTTTCCATCTTACTAGTATCTACACAACAAAACTTGCTACTTTTTTCCTTTTACTTGACCTTTGAATCTTCTCTCTTTACTTCCCACAGCGACAACAATTCTATATTGGAGTTCGATTAATATGATTTTGAGCTAAATAAAGTTCATTTGGAAGAAGTTTTTTCTATTAAATTTTTTTTTTCATATTCACAATTTAAAATTGATATCTCTAATTAAAACAGGAGGGAGCAGTTCCCATGTCTTTGGTGATGTAAGGTTTGTCAGTTATCTAATCTACACCACTGAGATGAATGCTTTCAGACTAAATCCACTTCGACCTCAATATAGGGCAAAAGTAGGGCTACTTTCTACAAATTTTTTGAGAAGAAAAATAAAAAAGAAACTGAGTAAGGCAAGATTCCAACTCAGAAATTTTTACTTCCCAAACTTCCACGTCACCATAGTAATAATAATGAGTAATAAAATTAACAGTTTTCTAATATATGATTAACACTCCTCCGTTAGTCTCTTTTAACACCTAAAAATAAATCCAATCACAATAATAAAAAATAAAATCCATAATAAAAAGGTAAGAATTAGTTGTTCAGTTAAATGGTTAAGAGCCTTTTCTTCTACTTTTTTTTCTTTATCCTCCACACTATTTACGGTCCACCTTCACTCTATTTTTTATGGTTAACCAATGACTAAGCAAAGAAACTATATAAGGTCAAGAATATCACAAAAGTCAAAGTCACTCTGCTTTTTTCTTTCTTAAGAACAGCAAAAAGTTTTTTTTTTCTTTTTGAAAAAACACAAATAGAGAAAGAACAAAGATTGTTTCTAGTTGGAGGGGTTACTTGCTTCCCCTCCAAAAATTCGTCACCAACATTTCCATTGGTGACGAATTTGGAGAAAAAAAAGAAGCAAAATTCCCTTCTAAATTTGTTTCCATTTTCTGCAACTTTGGCTTATTTGAGGTTAAAATAATATGGCAATTGATGACATGTATGACAGTGATGAAGATTACTATAATGATGAGTACGATGATGATTGTGATGGTGACCCAGAACCTGAATGTGATGATGATTTGACCTGTGCCAAAGCTCCTTTATGCAGGGTACACTGAAAAATTCATTTATTTTTTATTTTTTTTCCCTTTTAACTTATGCTTAGGAGTAAAATCCTCACAGATAATACTTCGTGTAAAATTTATTGATCATAGAGTCAAGTTCTAGTACGAAACATTAGTTAAAAATTATTTTTAACTAGTTTGGATTGTTTTGTCTGTTGAATGATTTTGCACTTGACAAAAAACACTTATATGATGGCATGGAGTCTTGGATGCAAATAGTAATGGAAGAAAAAGGATAGAGCAAAACTGGCCTTTCAGTTAGATGATATTTGGTATTTAAAGTGCTGAGAGTTGTGTTTTGTATTTTGCAGGTAATAAGGAAAGAGTCCCTTTTAGCAGCACAGGTTAGCACATCTTTTCAATTGTTCTTTTACTTGTGTCGGAGATGTGAAGCATTGCTATAAAATTTGCAGAAAGAAGATTTACAAAGAGTAGTGGACTTGCTTTCTCTGAAGGAACATCATGCGCGAACCTTGCTTATTCATTATCAATGGGATGTCGATAAGGTCTTTGCAATTTTTGTTGAACGAGGGAAAGAAAAATTGTATGCAGAAGCTGGTATAACACTAGAAGAGAAAGTTGAGAATCCTTCCTCCGACCCCTCGATTGAATATACATGTGAAATCTGCTTTGAAGATTTCCCTGATGAGCAAACGACGCTGATGGACTGCAATCATAGGTTTTGCAATGATTGTAAGTCCATCCTCCCATAATCTCTCTTGTTACTCCTATTTACGGATAATGTAGCCTAAAAGTAGTTGTTGTTTTCCTCAAGGTTGGACTGAGTATTTCATAGTAAAGATAAATGATGGTAAGAGTAGAGGTGTAACATGCATGGCTCAAAAGTGCAAAGCGATCTGTGATGAAGGAAAGATCAGGGATCTAGTCACTGCAAAGGATCCTAATTTGGCGGAGAAGTTTGATCGTTTTATCCTTGAATCATATATCGAGGATAATAAGAGGGTTAAATGGTGCCCTAGTGTTCCTCATTGTGGAAATGCAATTCGCGTTGAGGATGACGAGTACTGTGAAGTTGAATGTGCATGTGGTCAACAATTCTGTTTTAATTGCTTGTGCGAACTGCACTCACCTTGTTCGTGCATTATGTGGGAACTTTGGCTGAACAAGTGTGACGATGAAGCACCCACCGTCAGTTGGCTGTCAGAGAAAACCAAGCATTGTCCAAAATGTCATAACATTGTGGAGAAGGATGGAGGATGCAACCTCGTACAGTGCATATGTGGACAGCCATTTTGGTAAGACCGAACAATTTTGGCTAAAAACTCATCGTTATTGTTGCTTATCATATTAACATTTCTCCAAATGATATGTTTTGTCCTTTGTAGTTGGCTCTGCGGTGAAGCTACTGGACTTGAACACACATGGGATAGTATAGCTGGTCATACTTGTGGCAGATACAAATCCAACCATTTGAAAAGTGAGGAATCGGTAGAGGACTATTGGCGTCTTACTCACTATTATCGTCGTTATAAGGCTCATATTCAGTCATTGAAGATCGAAGCATCTGAGTCGAAGCAAAAGATACTTGATAAAGTCCGTAGCCTTGAAGCAAAAGAATTCTCCCAATTAAAAGATTTCAGCTGGGCAATGAGTGGATTGCATAGACTCGCCTTATCAAGGCGAGTTGTCGCCTGTTCCTATCCATTTGCATATTACTATTTTGGAGATCTGTTTGCGAATGAAATAACAAAAGAAGAAAGGAAAATAAAGCAGAACCTTTTTGAGGACCAACAGCAGCAACTTGAAACAAATATCGAAAGACTTTCTATGTTCTTGGAGGAGCCGTTCGCTAACTATGATGAGGATAAGCTTGTCGAGACTAGAATGAAGATTATTACTCTCTCTACAGTAGCTGATGACTTCTGCAAAAACTTGTCAGTGTAAATTACATCTAATTTGCAGCAGCGCCACTGAGAACTCATTAATCAATTTGCCTTTTTTCAGGTACGGATGCATTGACAACGATTTGCTTGTTCCTCTACAGCAAGCAACTCATACGATAGTTCGTTATAGATCCAAAGGTGTTGAGAAAGCATCAGAGCTATAGGTAGGTGCAGATATACTCTGTAATGCCATCCTAAATCCCCTTAGCTCTATGTGTGATTCGATTGATATCAAGTCTTAGCACAAGGCATGGAAACAATGTATTTGGATGGCGTCGTTTTCCGGTTGATGGCATCCATCTTCTTCAACTTGTTGTAGCTGAGCTAAGAAGAGATTTGAGGTTCAGGATCCTGTCTTTTGTTCTTCTAGTATAATGTAAACAGTACATATCACAGGCCAATCAATTCAACTGTATTTTTTCTTATCTTCTGTGTAAGTTCTGGTAAAATAGGTTTTTGTAACGACTAAAAACTTCTGGTTTTGTAAATGACAAGCATATCTATTCTTTGTTCACTGAGCCTGTTCGTTAGTTGCTGAATTAAAATGCAAAAAATTGAACTAGATTTGGTGAGGTGCGCCAGGCCTGGGCTGTAGTGCAACGCGTAGGCGACGCATGAAGACCCAAGTAGCAAGCTACTTTGATAGGTCTTCCCCCTTAAAAAATTGAGTTAATATCGTGTGAATCAATGATCCACATATCAGATATTAAACTGATAAGAACAGATACTACACTTGATCTTAGCCAAAAGGCCGAGAAAGGTATGCTTTAAAACTTTGGTAGGCGTTGTATTTTATATTTCCTGTCAGATGTCAGACTTATCTTCTTGTTTCGATGTGGGACGATGAGAATACTGCAAAGGCAGAGTGAGACCTAAACACTTTCAATCATCTATACAAAATGGAGAATATACTTTGCAGTTTGCACCAGCACTTCATTTTTCTTATAGTGGGGAAAAAGAGAAGCACAAATTAGTTGAAAAACTTAAATTAGGAGCAGAAATGTGCTTCATAAACAAAAATATATTTAATATAATTTTACAAAGAGGAGGAAGTGTCCACAAGTATTTGGAAGGGAGTTAAATACAAATTGAAGTATAATTTGTAAACATGTGCTTCATATTTATCCAAAATTCACTCTAAAATTATAGTCATTCTTGTTGGCATATCATAGTACAAATGTTTTATTCATTCTCAGTAAACAACAATGAATGTATAAATCAAATTAATAATCAATCCCAAAATAATGGCTTTATCATATTAAGATGACATTCTATTGCTGAATGAGAACAAAAAAATATTAGAAAACAACAACAAAAGATCTCTATTCAAAGAGCTTAAAAGTAACATTTTCATCTTCAATATTTTTTTAATATCATATCATCAATGATAAAGCAGTAACATTCTTTAACTCTAGAGGAAGAGCTCAGATAGTAAAACACTCTTGATTAAAAAATCTTTCTTAGATATGGACAAAATGATGGATTCAAATTCATAATTTTAGAATAATCTTTTTCTTTTTAGTTATTTTAATGATTCGAATTATAATTTAAAGAGATATTATAATAAAATTTGCCTATATTTTTATTTTAGATCCTTTTCAAATTTCACCTATAAAATTTTTTGGAATGTGTTACTATTATTATCATCAACCAATTCTCTCCGTCTCTTTTCAAGTCAGTGAATAGTAATTGATTTTCTAATTTATGATAAGAAGTAGTAAAAAAGTAACACTTCTGTTTTATGAATGCGTCGGTCACCCTTTAGCAAATACTCTGCTGAGAAAAAATTTATCAGATCAAGGGATCACACAGAAAGCTGCCGACGACGTCGTTTCGGCTGCACTACTAAATCTCCGTCTAGTCGCCGCCGTTCAATGTCGTCGTCGTCGATGCTAAACAATAGCGTCTCAATTAATGTCTCCGACGACGAGCCCGACGAATTTTCCAACAAGCTTAGGGCACGAGCACGAAGGAAGAGAAAGAAAATCGCCCTCCGAGGCAAAACCGGTTTCTCTCATATTCTTCTGAAAAAGCTCCTCAGGTGGTGGGCAGTTTTTCTGTTCTTACTTGCCGCAGGTCTTCTCTTCTTTGAAGCCTCTCGAATTGGAAGAAGACCTAGTTCGGTTGTTAAAAATGCGAATCCGGTGACTGGAAATAAACCTGATAAGGTTATTGAGAAGAAACCGCCGGGGAACTTGAATCGCCTTGATCCAGTGACTCATGTTGTCCATGGAGTTAGAGAACGTGAGTTGCTTTTTCCCTCAGAAGTTTTTGCTATATGATCTAAATAATCTAAGTGCCTAATTACCTTTTGTTGCTATGATATCAGTTTATGCAGAACGTACACATTGCTTGTATTATTTCATTACACCTCGTTGAAAGAGTTTAGGATTTTATAGACTACTTGAAATATGCATATCTGTAGTCTTTGGACAACTATCTTATATCTATAATTAGATGAATTCTGTGCTAGGCATTAGTACAATGATAAAAATCTGGTCTCTACTATGTCAGATGCTTTATTCAGAATCGTCCTCTCCCAATTGATATCCCTTGAACTTTCCAAAGCTAGAAATGGATCATTATTCCAATTTGAGTACCTCTGCAGGATAGACCTCAGCAGAAAAGAGGAATGATTGTTGGTAATTGGGATATTGATCCATGTAGAACACGAAAAAGTTGTTTTGATTATGATTATCTGTCTGATAATTAAATGTGTTTCCAACCAATTGAACGCTAAAGGACTGTTTTGGTCAATAGAAGTATAGAACACTAAATAATTGTTTTGGATACTTGCTTTGGAGAGTACTCTAATCAGAGATGTTTAAATTCTCCGTGTGAAAGCATGTGTCAATGTGAAGGTATTGATATATGTACCCTTTCTTGTGTTTTAATAACCTTGCTTTGTTTTTACAAGAAAGAGACTACATTCGTACTTATAAAAGAATATGCTTGTCAAGTAGTTAGATGGAACTGGTTGATATTGCAGCTATCAAAAATATGTAACCTTGGCCGGCCAGAACATGTCAAGGGTTACATTTCTTGGAAATACAGATAGGAGTAAAAACACCTTGCATCTTCAAAAAGGCTGATATGAATCTTCACCTTTCATTATCAATCCTTTAGGTAGTTTCATCTGAGGCAGCTAAAAGTTTACTTTTTTCATTCAGCTAGCAACTGAAATTTTCCTAAGGGTATGCTAATTGAGTTCAGTGTCTATTCACTGCTTTCCCTAAATACACTGACATTGCTCATAATTGCATAAATATTGGCCAGCATATCTGTAACTGTTCTCTTAACACAAATTATAGTAGCACCATTTAAAGAAAAATATAACTC
>JAOTQJ010000083.1:25408128-25429131 GCA_025642045.1 Solanum sejunctum | reverse complement strand
CTAAGTAAGTGAAAGCTAAAAATTTGGCAGCCCAAGTCCATCAAGTTGGTGCTCCAAAAAGGCCCAACTTTGAGGGTACGCTCAATCCTGATTAGCAACTGCACGCCTAGTTCCAGAGTATGAATAATCACATAATCAAGTGAAACACC
Organism: Solanum sejunctum; assembly: GCA_025642045.1. Taxonomy (NCBI): domain Eukaryota; kingdom Viridiplantae; phylum Streptophyta; class Magnoliopsida; order Solanales; family Solanaceae; genus Solanum; species Solanum sejunctum. The sequence goes on along the minus strand of JAOTQJ010000083.1, from coordinate 25,428,982 downwards.
CCAGGATTTACACGATTGTACCAGAATACAAATGAATGAGGAAAATTGTCCTTGAACAAAGGGACCTGTTAAGCTAAAAGGAGTAAGAAAGAAATTCAATAAAAAATGCTGAATTTAAATTCACTTGCCTTCCACTACCTTAAAGGGAAAATATTATTTTTTAGAGGGTTCGGAAAGTGGAAGAAGGGTATGGGTATTTTAGTTAAGATGCCCCTTTTCGGTGGAGTTAGATGAAATTCCCCTTGGTATAGCAAAACCAGTGGACGGGGATCATAGGTAGATGTCCCCCCAAATGAACCAATCTCATGCTATATCCTGACCCTCCAGTAGAACCAAATGACTGTGTTGCCCAGTTCTCTATCAACCATGAGAAAATCAAATCCAAATGATACTTGGAGTTATTATATGAGAGTCTAAGATACAGGAAGAGTCATAACCTTGGGTTTTAAGTGATCTAGTTGACATATGGGACAGATCATTTGGCTTTACTTTGGGTAAAATTACTGTATTCAGCATTCTTTGTGGTTTATTACATAGTTATTTTGTTTATATATATTTGACATGCTTGTCAAAGTGCTATTTGTCTGACCATCGTCTTCAATACTATGTAACAAATCATGGATCTTGCAGCTTGCTTGAAGCTACTACCAGCTGATGAACTTGAGCATCTTGATTTCCCCATGGATAAAGTACCTGCTGATCCTATTAAGCGGGTGGTATACATCACAGAGGCCAACCCTGCTTCTGTAGATGATGGTATGCCATTTGAACAACACTCTGGGGCATCAAGGTTTAATCTATTCACGGGAAACCAAACTCTCAGGCAAAGGGATGAAAGTTTTAAGGTTGTCGACCTGCATCTTGCTTTTTGGTGATCACCTATTTACCTATGAAATAATTTGTGTATCTCTCCTTCTTCTTCTTTTAACAATTTGCTGAAGCATTATCACAGGTGAAAGGAGCGGATGCATCCATCCACTGTGGTTTTTACAGTGATAAAGGAGGCTTTAGGATTTCTGCTGAAGATAGAAGTTATATGGAATCCTGCAAAGCTGTGGTGTCGACTTGTGCATTTGGTGGTGGAGATGATCTCTATCAACCTATAGGAATGTCAGAGTCATCTCTCAAGAAGGTTATTTTTTTGGGATTGCTAATGCTCATGATTGAGTTCCAATCTTTAGTTTACACTGTAAAATTACACTTCAATAAGAACGCTGTTAGGTTTGGAGATTTAAAGTGGTGAACGACACACCTTAGTTAGTATATGAAGTTGGAATTAAATGGTGCAGGTTTGCTTTGTGGCTTTTTGGGATGAAATTACACTTGCATCACAAGAGGCAGATGGCCATAAAGTTGGTGATGACCATTATATTGGAAAGTGGCGCATCATCCTTGTTCAAAATCTGCCTTTCACTGACCAAAGGTTGAATGGTAAAATCCCAAAGGTATGCTTATTGCCTGATTCTTCTCAATTTCTTGTAAACTTTTCCATTTTACAATGAGCATATCCTTATACTTATAGTGGAGCTTCTGATAATCTTGTCCTACTCCCAACAACAATATTCTTCTCCACGAGGTGCCAAGTAATATGGTGCCTTACAAAGTTGAAATGTACTGAAGCACATTGGAATGATGAGCCAGTTTTGAAGCTTAAAAATATCTGGAAAAGAAAATTCGTTGCGTTTGATTCATCCTCTTAAGATTTATTAATTGGACCATATATCATTTTGGAGAAAGTTAACATCAGGCTACGTGCATTGCCGCTATGTGGCTAGGAACTGTTTGATTTTCCATATTTGGCTCCTACTTGGGCTTCCTACTTTATCAAAAAGGGCCAAAATGTCTCTTAACGTTTTGGAAATGACTAAATTGTCTTGGATTCCAATTGCCCTTACTGTCGGCTTTCAGGTTATGCCACTTCTTCTAGACTTCCACCTTTTGGATCTAAATTGCCATTAACGCTAATTTTCGGTTTCAAATGCCCTTCCTTTTAACGGAATTATGAGATGGAATAGGTGCGTCTAGTTTATTGATTCATATGGATGTTAGACCCAACCTCATGAATAACCAGATGTGTATGAATTTGTTGGTTTGGTAATTGTTGATGCTGGATTTCTATGAATCCATCACTGTTAAAGGATGAAGAAGTTGAGCTGATCCTAGATCTGGAATCGATTGGAGCTTGTTTGCACCAGCTTTTAACCAAAAAATCGCAGCTCCAAATGATGGTAGACATTGTTATCTTTTGAATCCTTTCCGTCGCAAACATGAAGCATCGAAGGAACTGAGTATGAACAAATCCGAACTTTATGGAAATCTTTTGAAGTTTGATGATTTTTGGGTTGGATCTAATACCACGTGGATCAATAAATAAGCGCCATTTATTTAATCAAAGCCTAGATATTTCCATCTCATAATTCCATTAAAATGAAGGACTTCTTTAACCCAAAAGTAAATGTTAAGGGCAAATGGGGTCCAATAGGTCAGAGGAGGGGCATATTTAACGCGGAAATTAATGTTATGGGCAATTGAAGTCCAATAGGTAGGAGGTTATTTTAAGCCATTTGCAATACGTTAGGGGCCTTTTTTTTTTTTTTTTACCTTTTCTCATTGTATCAATAACAGTGGAAATTGCATTATTTGATTGGTTATAGTTCCGGGATTCTTTGCCTTTATTGTCAGTGGGATCAAGCATATGCAATTTCTGCTACTGTATAATGTGGCAGCTAAGAGTCATGGTCTCCTATTGTGGGTTTCAGGATGTTGACCAAAAGAAGTGGTTTTGGTCCAATGTCTGTCCCGAATTCTCTTTCCCAAATACAATTTAAAACATTGCGTATAGTTAGTACGAGCATGAACATTTTACTATCTTGATGATTTATAAGGATTTAATTCATGTCTAAAATCAGATGCTGGCCCATCGTCTCTTTCCAAATTCTAGATATTCCATTTGGGTAGATTCAAAATCCCAACTTAGGAGGGATCCGTTGGGTATATTGGAAGCTCTGCTCTGGCGTTCAAACTCTGTACTAGCTATCTCAGAACATGGGGCTCGGAGTAGCGTGTATGATGAGGCAAAAGCTGTTGTCAAGAAAAACAAAGCCACCCCGGAGGAAGTGGCCGTGCAGTTAGCTCAGTACCGTCAAGATGGACTCCCCGAGGATAAGAGATTCAATGGGAAAAAAGGTACAATTTCTCATTTCCTTGTCAGCTGAAATGAGCATACCATGATTGTTATCCACTGCATAAATATTGTACTGCTATACCTAAATTGCTCGAATGAGATGATCATTTCTTCCCTTCAAATCATTCTCACTCTCACTACATCTGTACAGCTCTATCTGAGGCTTCAATTATTGTGAGAGAGCACACGCAATCGACTAATCTGTTCATGTGCCTATGGTTTAATGAGGTGGTTCGCTTTACATCTCGTGATCAACTGAGTTTTCCATATGTCCTTTGGCGATTCAAAGAACTCAGGAATATCAACATGTTTCCTGTTTGTACTCGCAAAGATCTCGTCAATAGCATGGGCCACATAAGAAATGCAAAGCCTCTAACAGGTTGATGTATATTCATGGTTTGCCGAGAAGGATAGCTGAAAACAAGAACAATCAGGTCTCTCCAAGTTCCAGACATATTTGCTTCCTCCATTATGTGTGCTGATGATATTCGATAGAGAGGTCAGATAGGATTAGCGTATTCCTATTTATTCAGAAATCAAAAGGGCACAGTTTTTTTTTTTGGCAGCCCTAGTGGGATAGAGAGAGGCCGAGAGGGTCTCGTCGAAGGGAAGGAAAAAAAACATTGATGGTATGTTGTGCATTTGTGGTGCATACACATTACTTAAAATTCTTTTATCGGTCTACGCATACTCTGTTAAAATTGTGGTGCGTTTTATGAAATGTGAAGCACCAAGTTTAGCTCTCTTGAATTAGTGCAGAATTTGCTGTAAACTGTTGTGTAAAAGTTTTCATTGGATATTTGTTTACTTAATTGTAGATGAAAAGTTACTCAGTACTATGTTGTTCCTAGTGTACATATACACAATGAAATTCATTTACTAATTCGAAAAATATACAAAAATAAATATGAACAAAATGGACATTTTAATCATTACAATGTTTAACAAAGAGGTTTTTCTTAGTTGTTTGCCTTTGTGGTAGTGAGAGGAATCCTAGAAAGAATGAAGACACAAATGGAGGAAACAAAAACAGAAGCAGCAAAATATGCAAGGTCCAATCCATTAACCACAGGTACATTCTTGAACTTGTCCAAAACTCCCACTTGAAGTAGCATTATGAGTGCATGTCCTATTCTTGATTTGGCTTGCATCACTGATTTCATTCCCATCAATGATGGAAGTGTCTGAAAATAAAACAAGTTTTGATGATCTCCTTTGATTTTGTTTCTTGATCCCACAAACATGACATACAATCCCATTCCAAATGTAAGCATAGCAGTCCCCAAAAGAAACATATCTGGAGCAAAAATAAGACCATTATTCAGTTGAGAGTTTAACTTGATAGTGTAAAACCACGATGATTATGAATCCTGCTATGTTGAAATTGGTAGAACACAGAAGTCTTCAGTTATGGTGTATTCTTCTTTAAAGGAATCAAAATAGATTTTATAAATAATACAATTGACAGACGGAAATAATACCTATGGCTTCGATCAATAGCTGCACGACATGTCCAAGCTCTGACCTCTGTGAGAGTGCGATAAAATAGTGGACGTATGACTCTATGATTAAGTAACAGCCCTGCAATAAATCAGCATTTTTATTTTATTTAATCTTATTACAATCAATGATTTGTTAATAATAATCCCTCTATTGACACCCTATTTACTCCATGTAAAAAAGAATTTCATTTTATTATAATTACAAACAATTTCACTTTAAAAATTCTCTTTTTACTCTTAATAAAATCATTCTTAGCCAAACAAATATCTAAGGATTATTTTATACCACAAGTTTTAATTTTTTTTTTAAAACTCCGGTAAAAGATCAAATTGTGCAACATAAAAGGAGACTAAAGGAATAGTAATTAGTACTAATGTGTTACCTCGACAAAGCATAATAATGAACTAATCAATGTCCCTGCAACTGCGAAGAGACTGAAGAACCGGCAATCCAAAATACCCTGCAAAACAGAGAAAAAAACAACAAAACTTGAGCTGAGCAAAATATTAATACGTGAGTATGTAATTATTGGGTCAGTATAACTTTTTTTAAATTGTTTACACAAATAATATTTACCATGATTAATCATTTCCAGTCATTAGGCTAAAAAATGTGTACTAATCAACTAACAATGCTATAATTCTGTTTGGTACGACAACTACATTGGAAATATTGCGAGTGGAAAATATTTTTCGGAATACATATATACAATAACAACAAGAACAACATATCCAGTGAAATCCCATAAGTAGGGTCTGGGAAGGGTAAATTGTACGCAGATCTTACCGCTATCTCATAGAAGTAAAGAGGTTGTTTCCTAAAACCCTCGGCTCAAAACCCATATATACAACATCAAATGACACAAATAATATCCCAACTAAGAAAATGCATACCTTCTCTATGAAGAACTGTAAGTGAGGCAATTTTTGAAGCATGAGTTGTGTTATATTGTCTGCCAACACACTTAGATCTGAAATCTTCCATTTTGGTGTCATCGACAAAACCGCGGTAGTACCAACAGCCTTAGACGTTGCCACTGGCTTCTTCTCGCGGCCAAGACCTTTGTTGAAACATATAAACTTTAAAGAATTACAACGTTGCTGGTTCTTGCCGCCATTATTGTCACCTAACCCCATTTGCTTAGAGGTACTTAACAATCTACTACTAATTATGGCCATTTTAGTTTCATTTATTTATTTTCTGTCCATTGGCAAGTATATATATGCAATATGAAGAAGTGCAGAAGATTCGTGGCATATTAGCTAGCATTGTCGTGAAATATGACCTTTGTTTTGGCTATTTTCTCCACTTTTCTTGGAGAGGTAGGCACAATACAATGAACAATCATATTTTTCACATTCTGCATTCTCTGCCGTACACGTGGCACTTTGGTGGACTTTTATTGGTAAAGGGGAATTTAGAAAGAAGGATTCCGTTTTTGCTTTAGGTATATACGTGGTTGAATTTTAAAAACGCAGTCCTAATTCTTTGTAAAATGGAACAAATCAATTTGGAGTCCGTCAAATACTTACTTCCCCCGTCACTTTTTTCAATTTAATTTACACTTTTATTTATTATTATATCGAATTTTTGCATATAATCATTACAAAATATTTTAGTTATACTCCATAGTTATAGTATGGATAATTACATTTCGATTATAACAACGTTTATATAATTCACAAAAGTTTGTATACATTTGTATGCTTCACGATATAATTTACAGTTTTTATATAGTGTTTGTATATTTTACTATACTATTCATACACAATGTTTGTATAATTCATTGTACAGTTCGCGGTGTATGCATATTTCGTTATATAATTTGATTCACGCACAACTTTTGTATAAATCACGTGAATTATACAAAACTCAAACTGTATTAACGCATATAAATTATGTGAATTATACAAAACTAACTTATAGTTATAATTAAATGTTTATCGCAATTCATAATCAATTCAAATTATAAATTATGTTAACTAATTAATTAGTCCATATAATTTTTCCTTTCTTTTTAGCATCTTTTGATTTTAACATTTCACATTTCAAGCGGAGGGAACAAGAAAGCAGTATCCTGGTGATCTAAAAATTTTAATATTTTTTGTTAAAAAAGGAACAGGTTCAGTTGAGTAGTAGTTTCTCTTTGTAGATCCATTAAGGTAACATTTACGGATTCTTCTACTATGCAATCTGTTTAATCTTTTGATTACTAATTTTTGTTTGTCTGGGGTTATTTTGATAATTGGTTTTGATTCGTCTTTTTTTACAGTCTTCCGGTGAGTATAATTCCTCTATTCTTGCTGTGAAAGTTAAATCTTGCAGAAATGGTTGTTTTCACAAATTCGATGTTCTGTTCGATCCCCACATGGCCATTGGGCAACCCATCAAAGATTAAGCAACATTCTAGTACGGCCATACACCGGAGACGGAATTTAACAAGATGTCAAGCCAAAAGATGGTAAGATTTTCTTGTTGACATTTTGACAAACACCTGTTGTGCAATTTAAGATTTTTCACAAGTTAACTCTGTTTGACTCTAGCTGTGATTGTTATGATATGTTCAAAGAGTTAGTCCCATATGCCAAAGCGTGGTCCTGGCAGAAGACGATTGTCAATGAGAAGAAAGCACAAATTGAAAGGGATGAGGATGTTGCTGACACACTCATTATATTGCAGCATCAACCGGTTTATACGTTGGGTACTGGTAGCTCTGAAGAGAATCTACATTTTGATGTAAAGAATGCTCCTTTTGAATTGTACCGAACAGAACGTGGTGGTGAAGTTACTTACCATGGCCCTGGTCAGGTATATTTCCTATTTCACTTGTTGTAGTATGACTCTTATTTTCGATGCTTGATGTCATTGGTTCAAGGGCTTACAGAGTTTCTATTCTAAGTTGTCTAGTTAGATGTTGGTAATGGGAGGAAGTATTAGTAAATTATGAGATTTTGATGGGCTATGATTAACTAGAGATTCTACATATTTCCATATCAAATGTGGCTTTGACAAGACCGCGGTGTTATACTCCATAGGATTTGGATTAACTCAATGTGTCTGTTTGAGATTTTAGATTTCTGACATATTACGTTTCTATCTGAAATTGTAGCTAGTTATGTACCCCATCATCAATCTTCGATATCATAAGATGGACCTTCATTGGTACCTCAGGAGCCTTGAGGAGGTGATTATACGAGTTCTTTCTTCATCATTTTCTATGGAGGCTTCAAGAATTGATGGCCTAACCGGTGTTTGGGTTGGTAAGTACTGACTCCTCATATCATTTGGTTGGTTGTATCAGTCTTCAATGGTGTATTAGCAGAAATTTCTGTACAAGACTTAGATGTTACGGTTTTAGAGAACCTTTTGGTTATGTTGATAGTCATAATATATATCTTGTTGAAGATTTCCCATGTCGTCTGGTTACAATTGTAAACTGATCAACAGCTTAGTTGTACCTGGATTTATGGACTGAAGGAGATTAGTTTTCTAGGAATAAACCGTTTATAGGTTTGCTCAATGAATGTCTTCAGATAAAAGCATTCCGATTTGTTGATGTCTACTACCATTCATCTAGAATATAGTCACAAGAGTGCTTGATCAAGAGTATATTGCAACTCTCTCCCTTCCACCCACCTCACCCAAGAACCTTTTCGTCCTTTTTCATTTAATCCCTCAGCCACAAGTATGGTGTATTATAGTTGCGTCTGTTAATACTGAAGGTAGACATGTAATAGTGATCCAACACTGCTTTCTTTCAGGAGGTCAGAAATTAGCTGCAATTGGCATTCGAGTATCTCAATGGGTCACGTATCATGGCCTAGCGCTGAATGTCACCACAGATCTGGCACCCTTCCAACAGATAGTACCATGTGGAATCCGTGATCGTCAAGTTGGAAGCATAAAAGGATTGCTGAGAGACTACTCGAACTCTAATGGCTGTGGTACAGAAAACCATCAGGATATTGATGATGTCCAACTTATTGATATTACTCATAAATCATTAGTTAAGGAGTTTTCTGAAGTTTTTCAAGTTGATATTCAATGTAAACCTTCACTCCTTTTAGTTTCTTGAGAAAATCCTTCTCTTGGCTTGTTTAAAGACTTATTCTTGGAAAGGGAATTATTCAACAGATTATACAGGAACATCAAATTTGTAGCAATGTTATTTTCAAGTGCATTTGTCTCATTGATCCAAATTATATGTTGTAACCTCTACATCTGATAATCAACATCTTCATCTACAAAAATTAGTAGTTCTCAGAAACAGGTCTGGAAGGAAAGAGCCTTAGAAGAAATGTAAGCAAGGACCATAAGCAAGTTACTCCTAAAACTTGGAAAGTCACTATCATAGCTACCACTGCTCCAGTTTTGTCGAACAACTCGGGGGTGACAGATGCTCCGTTCACGGCAAACATCAACTTCTCCAAGAAATGGACGGATCTGGTCAACTGATATATCCTATAAACCTGCAAAGATTCGAAATTCTCAATCCCATGTTTACTTGCCTTGTACCCCGAAAAGAAAAGGAAAAAGTTGGCAGTTTGCATACCTCAAAAATAATTGGCACCAAGGGCCAAGAAGATGATCCATTTCTGTCGAGAAATCTCTCCAATAAATACTGTACCAAACAGCCAACAAGATAAGGAGCCACTGCAACCAATCCTGGCAAGCCAAGAGAAGGCCAGGTAACATAAAGAGCGAAGAGTGGGGCGAAAATCTTAAACCCCATTACAAAGAAAGCAGATGTTATATATCCCTTTAGCCCAGTAATGAGGCTCCATCTCTTTGCACTGAATTGTAGATATGGCTTCTGAACGTTGTCAATGACCCGAAGATATGTTGCAAGGCCAATATAAAACATGATCTCGGAGAAAAATGAAGAAACAATATCTGCAGAGACAAATGTAGATTTCCGTAATTTTCACATGTATAACTGCAAGTGCAGCTGAATCGTATGCATCTAGCTATAATTTTCACAATCCTGCAGATCATACAATTTGGAAAGTTTTTGTTCTTTCCAGTAATGGTAAAATGGATGAATTCTATTACAAGGTTAAACGTTTCGACCAACAAAATAACTTTTGGGGGAGAAATTAACTCTTAGACTGTTATTCAAGATTCGTAACTTTGTTGCTTAACAACTAAAACAAGCTAGCTACACATCAACCTAGCTGGCGGATTGAAAACTATCATAAAATCTATACAGGTAGCCCAAAATAACACTTTAACCTACACTTCAAAGTTGCACATTTTCACTACTACTAACATTCAGGTGAAACAAAAATCAATTCATAAGAGTAAGGGAATCTTCTGAGACGTCAAATCTTATTTTTCGTCTGCTTTAAGCATACTTCAAGTTTCACCGAGTGTGGCTGCATCTTTTTTTTTTTTTTAAATGCATTATACCAAAACAGATGGACAGTCCATGGCGGATTAAATCTCCCTTGAAAATATCAATATATATCAGCTAGATAACCACAAAATTCTAGCTGAAACATCAACCTAGCTCTGACTTTTTTGTTAATAACAAACTAAAATAAATTGTTCATTATCCGAAGGTGAACAATCCTAAATTAAGTTAAGAACGTGAACTAAATCAGTCCTCACTTCAGGGAATTTACATATTCAATCACCAGATTAGTCAACGTCATCTTCTCCGAAATCGTATAGCAAGTTAATGGTTACAGAAACAGCATGTAGAAAGTAACAGCCAACTCCAACTCTACTTTCACATACCTGCAAAAGTTTCATTCTTGATCAAGTCATCAACAGCAACCACAATGAAGAACCGAGGAAGCACCAAAGCAGAGATCAATGCAATAGGAGCAAGAACCCATAGAAAGGAGCCTCTTTTTTCCTCAAATGGGGCTGACACCAACTTACTTTCTTCAACCATTTGGTGAGTAATCCCGTGGAATGAAACAGAACCTGATTTACCCCGAAATGGTTCAGCCCCGTAACTGGGGATTATGCTCACATCCCTACTTTCCCTGCCATCATAATTCAATTTCCCTGGGTGACTGGAATTAGAGGCATACACTATCAATCCCCTCTTCAGTGACGGAGTAACTGTAGAACAAGGAAGCATGGCCATATTTAAAGAAATATATACATCCTCGAAAACAGAAATTGGAAACAACTCGAAAGACTGTCCTTTAGAAGTCATATAGAAGTACCCAAAAGAGGAAACTGGAAGAAAGCGTGGCTATCTAAATTTCAACCAAATACTATCTTTAAAGCAATACATATAAAACCCAACAGAGCAAAATTGGAAACAAAGCAAAAGATTACCTTTTGAAGCAATGTAGAGGTACCCAACAACAACATACCCAGTGAAATCCCATGAGTGGGGTCTGGATTGGGTAAAACGTACACATACCTTACCACTACCTCATTGAGATAGAGAGGTTGTTTTTGAGAAACTCTCATCTCAAAAATCAAGTCCAATAAGCAAAATATACTAGATATGAATTAAATGGGGAAAAAAGGAAGAATGACTAATAATGAAAAACAAAACATAGTACATAAATACAGAAAAGGAACAAATATAAGACGGATAATGACAATTACGTATATCATAATTTCAACCCAGAAGACGAAATTGGAAACAAAGATGGATATCATAATTTCAACCCAAAATTCTATCTTTAAAGCATTATCTCACAAAACCCAACAGAGGAAATTGGAAACAAAATCAGAATTTCAACCTAAAATTCTATCTTTGAGGCATTTTTTACAAAACCCAACAAGAAGAAATTGGAAACAGAACGAGAAAATTTACATTTCACACCGTTCTGAACCAAAGGGGTTCTTTTATCCAATCGAACATAGCTTCTACTATGATTCTTCTTCACCACAGAAATCTACACAGAATTAATAAAATTTATAAGTGTATATACAGATGCTAAAAACAAATTTAAATGCACAGATAAATGAGAAGGAAAAAATGCTTACATTGCGAAAGTGGAATTGAGAAATTTTGGGGATTGAAGCTTCATGCTGAAGCAAAGAACAGGCAGATTGAAGGTTCATATTTTTGTTCTTGGATTACAGTACTAAACCCTAAAACCCCTTTTGAGCTCCTTTTCTTCTTCTTTTTTTCGTTTAAATTTCAAGTTTTTAAATGTACGAAACCTCCCCTACATGTTTATTTTAATGACACATACCTCGTGTAGTTTATAATCGTGTTGCATAGAGCCCCATTAAAATATGTGGCGGATATGAGTCGAGCTGATTAATTGAATTAGTTAAGATCGGTAAGCTCTTTAGTTTTTAGATGGCAACGTTCTTAGTTGCAATAAGTTGTAGTTTATATATATGTCGTTACTCTGAAAAATAATTTTTTTAAAAAAAAATTTCAATGCATGAAATTTTAGAAAGATTTTGGATAAGAGCAATGGTGAAGTCAATTTTTTTATTAGGTGATCTCAAAATATGAAGAAAGACATACATAAACTGATCGAAGGGGTTCATAGTATATGAGTGGCTCCTTGAAATTTCAGAAAATATATAATCGTCCCCTAAGATAATACATCAGCACATACATTATAGTCTAGTCCTATGATATTATGAATAATTGAATTGATGAAGTCAGATATGTATTTATAAATAGTTTAAGAATTTTTAGGCAAATATTTTAACCTTAAGAATTTTTTCATGAAATATGATTGTTCAAGGAATTCATAAATAACAGTTTTTTCCCATCATATTTGGAGCAAACTATTATTCAAGTTCACAAAATTCACTTTATATTTTTGAAAAATATAATTTTCTCATTATATCAGAGGTTGTGGATTATTTTCTCTCAAGATAAAACAGATATATTTATTAAAGAACTAAGGGTACTTTAAATTCAATAACTTTAGCAAACTCAAAAAGTATCGACGAATCACACAAAAAATCTATTCTGTTTATAAAAAGAAAAAATGTATGCAGAAAAAGAAAAAAAATCAATACTTAAAAATGAGAAGAACCCTCTATTTATAACTAACAAAGAATGTTTATTGCGTCTTATCATAAAGGTGTTAACTCTTTGAATAAGTCACAATCATATTTTATGAAAAAATTCTTAGGATTAAAATATTTATCTAATAATTTTTAAGCTATTTATAAGTATATATTTTTTTTCAATTCAATTATTCACAATATCATAGAGTTAGACTAGAAGATTCTTAAAAAAAAATTAATGTACGTGATCAATCTTAGGGCGATTATATATTTCTTGAAATTTCAAGGAGACCCTCATATAAAATGCTACACAATGAGCACTGCCCTTAACGTTCTTGCAACATTTGTCACCAATGAAGAATGGCAATTAAGACAAATTCAATAGACAGATGTAGTAATTAGACCATAACGCCTAACTTCAAACAAAAACAAGTGATTGGAAAATATTGAAGTAGGTCCTAGGATTAATTCCTATTCCAAAAGTTAGCTTTTGGGGTGTGAGTTAGGCTTAAGATTTTTTTTCAATATGGTATCAAAGCAGAGTCTGTTTCATTCAATGTTGAGTCTCTGAAAAATTGTTCATGCACCAGATGCTAAGCACTGGACATGAAGGGGTGTTGAGATACAAAATCACATATTGATAATTAATAAGATGAATAATCTTCTTATAAGATTTAGACAATCCTCCTCCCTTTAAATTAATTTTTGAAGTGTAAGTTAAACTTAAAAATCTTCTTGTAACACAAAAAATACATAAATAAAATTTAATAATATTAAAATGCTCACAAGAAACCAACAATCAATAACATCAATTTTCCCGTTTCTTTGTCACGATTCAATCATACAGACTTTTTTTTTCAATTTTCAAAGTATATATATGAAAATAACAACAAAATTGGCACTAACTCTCATGCAATTGTATTTTATTACTGTGAAATTAACCTGGGGCTAGTTCACATTAGGCTACTACTACACCAATCTTGAAATGATACGAGGACAAACTTGTAATTTTAAAATTTAAGATGAAAGTTTTTGTTATTAAAATAAGATGTTATATACTTAGATTTTATTTTTTCTGTCCATTTTTATTTAATCCTCATATTATTTTAGGGTGTCTAATAATATTTGTTTATTTTATAAAATGAAGAGATAATTTTATGTTTACTTTCTAATTTACTCTTATCATTAATTATAGTTATTTTTCAATTATATTTTTTAAGACATAATATTTATTATATTCAAAGGATATTTTGATAAAATTATCCCATCATTCACTTTTTCTTAATCCCTTTGTCAAGTCAACGAGAGCCAAATAAAATTAGTCGGAGAAAGTATTACAATATCTTTATCTTCAAATCCCTTGATATGATTTAATTAACTTTTCTCAACTAAGTACTAGATACACCTTTATCTTACTTTATTAGGCTAAATCAACTCAAAAATATTTTTAATGTAGTAATGATAATATTCGTTCTTCACAATTTCACTCAATTGATCTTGGTGTTTCTATATATTTTTGTATGTCGCTCCCTAATTTATTGATCAATCACTCAATAATCTTTTCCTTAAAATCATGCTAGTGTTTAAGACTCAACTCATGTCGTCACTCCATCATCTTTACACACAATATAATCTATTCTATTTCATTCTATGTAATATTTTTAACTTGATATGTAATTTAAGAATTTTTAAAAAAAAATTATAGTCTAAAATTATTTTAGATATTTATATGGCAAAAATTTATTCATTAAAGATAAAAGAATAACTTAAATTATTTTTAATAAGATGACATTCATTTTGAAAGAAAGATCCTCTTCATTTCTTCTCTCTCTATTTTTTTATTTCATATTTTGATGGATGATGCAAGACATAAGTTAAATGTAACGAATAAAATTTAATTGGCCAAATACAACACTAACATAGTTTGATTGAATTTTAGTCATTAAATCTATCTTATGTCATGTGTCATCTATAGGAGCGACAAAATTAAATCCAATCTGTCCATACCACTCATTTGTTAGCTTAATTCATCTCAACCCAAACAATTTCAATCTATTTAAAAGTAGATTGATATGCAACTTGAATTGACTCGGGAGAGATTTTGGCAAAATATTTTTAAAAATATTTTTTTTTAATTTGACATGTTTTACATAATCAAAATTTTTTAAAAATATATAATTTAATTAAGTATTAAAATATTTAAAAAGTATAAATAAAATAAGTAAAATTTAGTAAAGTTGGGTAGGATTAGGTTTTGACCAGCTTTATAACTTATTATTCAATCCATTTTGATTAACTTCAGTTTGATCTAAGTAAATTTGGATTGGATTGGATCTTGATCTATTATTACTCATTCAAATTTGACTCAACCCGCTTAATTAGCACCCTTAGTGACTCATCTATCACGATCAAAATAAAAACTTATAAAAAATAAAGAGAGAGAAAATGAAGAAAAAGATTCTCTTTTTTTTATAAACTAAAGAAAAAATAATATCACAAGATAGAAAAAACAATATAATATTATTCATTTTTAATGAAGTCAGTATTATTTTTAAAGTAGTACAAATTTCAGATGTGATTTGCGAGACTATGTAGTATAGTAAGGACGGTAGTGGGAATAAATTACGGCGGCGGCAACAGCACAACATCTAAGGTTTGGATCAAAATGTTTGACCCATGCAGTCTTTGACTTCCGTCCAACAACACGTTCACAGGTCAATTCAACGCCGTCCAGATGGAAAACGGACAATTGGGCTAAAATGTGTTACACATAACCAAATTTGTTATCAGAAGAGTGATTTTTACGATTCGCAGTCTAAAACAATTTTTAAAATTATTTGATTATAGATAAAAAAATAAAATTAAATTATTTTTTATATAAAATAAAATAAAGAGAGATAAATTAACTAATCAAAACATCGAAAAATAACATTAGGTGAATTATTTAATTTATTTTTCTTAATGTTAATGCAAGCAAACTCCAATGACAGGATAAATGTAACTATAGGGAAGTTATTAAAAGATGAAATGAAGGGGAAATGCTTCTTCAAATGAATAAAAGTATTTTTGTGTTGTTAATTAAACATATTGACTAAAGTATTTTTTTTATTATAAAAGAAGAATGTCATCAACTAGTCTACTTTTGGAAACTTAATATAATAAAATGTTCTACCATATGACTATTCGATTTGACCAAAATCTTTGTGTTTAACGTGAAAGCATTACTAGTTTATATTTTAAGCGAATTTGGTAAAAGTGTTTCCTAATCACCTTTTATTTTTTTAATCTTCAATGTTTTTTCTTTTTGTTTTTTCCAGGTCAACCTTTGTATAGAAAATGGACCATTATTAATATAAAATATTAAATCTACAATTTTCTTTACAAGTGTTTGTCCTTGTCGAAGTCAATTTTTAAATGAATACTTTTTCAAGAAGTTAAGTTAATTATTTTGAAAATAGACCAAAATGAGGAGAATTGAGATTTTTCCCTTAGTAATTTTACTCGTCCAATCTACTAACAATAAGTTTTTGCTTTTACTTATTTTATTTGTAAGATTAAGAGATAATTTATTTATTTAATTTAAATTTCAATTTTATCCCTATTATTTTAGTTATTTAATCACTTTTTAACTTTAGTTATTTCTTAATATATTTTCCAAATTATTGAATTTATTCTTTTGAAAAAGTTAAAGAAAATTATTATTTTATTTATTATTTATTATCAAATAAATTTATTAAATAAATAAAAATAAACGAAGAAAATATCACATTACATGTTTGATTAGAAACTAGCAAAATAGCAACAACCACCCCCCAAAAATGCAAATTTGACAGAAACCACATGTCAAAGTGGACGGAAAACGAAAAAACAAGCCAACAATCACAAAAGCAAGCAGTATAATATTATTAATTTAGTGAGGAACAAGAGGAATCAAAGACGGTGGCATGATTTACAAATGAAACACAAGCAAAAATAATAAAAGTACTAGAGAAACCCACGCGAACGTGCCGCGTTATTTTCATACAAATAATTTTACAATTTGTCGCACGCTTTTGTCATGAATATTGTGCCATTAAGCCCACCCTACAAGCCATAAATTATCCATGATTAAGCGGAGTCAGAATTTTTTTTAAGAGTGTTCGAAATTCAAAATATAAGAAGACGACAAAATAAAGTTTAACATTGTTGAATTAGGTTTTAGACCTAACTCATACTCCAAAAGTTAGTTCAAATAAAGGAAGATTGTCTAAACCTGCCTAAACCTTATAACACCCTCTTCACATACAGTGCTTAGTATCTAGTGCGTAGACAATTTTTCGAGAGTCCAATATTGGATGAGACGGACCCTTCTCTAATACTATGTTGAAGTAAGTTTTAGGCCTAACTCACACTCCAAAAGCTAATTCAAAAGGAGAAGAATTGCCTAAACCTTATAAGAAAATTACTCATCTCATTAACTATCAATATAAAATTTTGTGTCTCAATAACCATATATAAAAATAATTTTAACTATATAGTGAAAAAGGTACAAATCCCCTTGATGCTACCCGGACCTCAAATACCATCACCCCTCTTATGACATCACACATTTATTTATAGGCAAGAGTACCCAAAGAGATTTCTCATTCTCATTCAACTCCATTGAACTCCCCTTCTCTTGTTGAGGAATAATCCAAGTTCAATTCTTGATTTCTACCAGAAATGGCATCAACTTCTCTTGCTCTTTCTTCTTTGAAGCTACAATTCCCCTCACATAAATCATCATCTTCTTTCAAGAAATCATCGTCTCATCGAGTTATGATTTGTCCCATTCAAGCTTCTGTGTCTGAGAGGCCACCTTTCATTTCATCGCCACCCGTTAAGCCTAAGAAACTCCCAACCAGAGAAGTCCCTGGAGATTATGGGCTGCCATTGATTGGTCCATGGAAAGACAGACTTGATTACTTTTACAATCAGGGGAAAAATGAGTTCTTCAAATCTCGAATTCAGAAACATCAATCTACTGTTTTCCGAACCAACATGCCACCTGGTCCTTTCATTTCTTTCAATCCAAACGTTGTTGTTTTGCTCGATGGTAAAAGTTTCCCTGTCCTTTTTGATGTCTCTAAAGTTGAAAAAAAGGATCTTTTTACTGGTACTTTCATGCCCTCCACTGATCTCACAGGCGGTTATCGTGTTCTTTCTTATCTTGATCCTTCTGAACCAAATCATGCCAAATTGAAGAAACTCATGTTTTATCTTCTATCATCGCGCCGTCATGAAGTTATTCCAGAGTTTCAGAATAGCTATACTGAGCTATTTGAAACTCTAGAAAATGAACTTTCCACCAAAGGAAAAGCTGGGCTCAATGCAGCAAATGATCAAGCTGCATTTAACTTCCTGGCTCGATCTCTATATGGCGTGAATCCTCTAGATACCAAACTTGGATCCGATGGACCTAAGTTGATTAGCAAATGGGTGTTGTTCCAGCTTCATCCATTGCTAATTCTTGGTCTTCCAAAGGTTCTTGAAGACCTTGTTATCCATACTTTTAGGCTTCCCCCTGCTTTGGTGAAAAAGGACTATCAGAGGTTATACGATTTCTTCTACGAGAACTCAACTTCCGTTCTTGATGAAGCAGAAAGAATTGGCATTTCACGAGAAGAAGCTTGTCACAATTTGCTATTCGCGACATGTTTCAATTCATTCGGGGGAATGAAAATCCTTTTCCCCAACATGTTGAAATGGATCGGCCGAGCTGGAGCCAAACTCCACAACCAACTAGCTGAAGAAATTCGTTCAGTCATTTCATCAAACAGTGGGAAGGTCACAATGGCTGCCATGGAGAAAATGCCATTAATGAAATCAGTAGTCTACGAATCCCTCAGAATTGAACCCCCAGTAGCATCACAGTACGGCAGAGCAAAACGAGACATGGTAATCGAATCCCACGACGCCTCATTCGAGATCAAAGAAGGCGAACTACTCTACGGGTTTCAACCATTTGCAACAAAAGACCCAAAAATATTCGACCGAGCGGAAGAGTTCGTCGCCGATCGGTTCATCGGAGAAGAAGGGGAAAAGCTATTGAAACATGTTCTATGGTCGAATGGGTACGAAACAGATAACCCATGCTTAAACAACAAGCAGTGTGCCGGAAAAGACTTCGTCGTTTTAGCTTCAAGATTGTTGTTGGTCGAATTGTTCCTCCGATATGATTCCTTTGAGCTTGAGGTCGGGACATCTCCTTTAGGTGCTTCAGTTACCTTAACTTCGTTGAAAAGAGCAAGCTTTTGATTAACAATGGCTTAGTTAAGCAATTAGTGAACGTAAACAATGCATGCCGATCGCCGGCGGGAATTGAGGAAGAGGCCGGTGATGGAAGAAGGGGAGGCTTTTTTATATTTAATATTATCTAATAGTGCTGTGTATAGTTTAGCATATAGTAAATTATTTTTGTGTTGGAAAATGGAATTTTTAACTATTTTCAAAGATCAATCTATATGCTGTTATCACTAAATACAAAAAAAAAAAAATTGAAATAAAAGTGCATAATTAATGTGAAATATGTTGTTCTCACTAAATACGAAAGTTAATTTTTGAAATAGAAGTGCATAATCACTGTGAAATATGATGTTCTCACTAAATACAAAAAGTGAATTTCTGAAATAAAAGTGCATAATCAATGTGAAATATATTATTCTCACTAAATACAAAAGTTAATTTTTGAAATAAAAGTGCATAATCAATGTGAATAAAATAAGAATGATATATATTGCCTGTGAATAAATAGTGATTAAATGAATATAATTGTAAAATTAAGTTTTGATCTAATTCACAATTCAAAAGATAGCTTAAATAAAGAATGATTATCTAAGTTTTATAAAATAATCCCATCTTAATTAACTATCAATATAAAACTTTTATCATTCTTCAACAATATTAAATGACTAAAAAAATGACTAAATCATAGGAAGCAACTTCTGTGAACATATGTTGAGCAACATTTTAAAACTCGTTGGATTGTATCTCGAAAGTTATATCCTTGCATGCTTAAGATCGAAGCGAATAATATGCATGAAAAATTATGTGAATAAATAAATATATATTAATTAATTAGTTAATAATTATAATTTAGCTAATTATTTGTTCATTTTATGGTATGAATCTCATTCAACGTTCAATTCCTGCATTGAGATATAACTGACTTCAGTTTCATAAATTGTAGAGTTCATATCTAAAAAAAAAAATACTCACTACAAATATCTCTTCATTCTCAAAAGTTTAAACTCGAAATCTGTAATAAAATATAAAATAATTCGAATCATCCTATCAAAATTCATATTGATTACTCCACAAAGTTAAATGGAAAGCTCAATTGGTGTTCTATAGTCCATTCCGCACATCTTTATGAAAATATGAGAATATATTTAAGTTACATATGTAATATATTTTATGCATAAAGTAATTTCCACTTATATGTCCCACCATCTCTAAATTTATTTTGGTGTGATGGGGTTGACCATATACTAAAAAAATAGCCTATCTTTTTTGGGGTTTCATAGTTCACATGTTATATAGGACCCAAAATCTCTGTCAACTATGGTTCCACCAATATTAATGGCCCCATTTTCTTCACAAATATAAAAGTCTTGTAATCCTTTATACCCTGCCATCAAGTATTTGCTATCTTAGTAATGTCCTTCATATCTTTTCTACTGTACTACTGTCACTTAATACTCGATGAAACTTTGTGTTCTTTTTAGACTTGATAGAATTCAAACCATAATCAATTTCAATATTCTTTTTACCCCTTGGCGGAACTAACTGTTAAGACACAAAGTCCCATATTAGTGATTAATGGGATGAGTGGCCTCCTTATAAAGTTTAGGCAATCCTCCTCCCTTTAAGCTAACTTTTAGGGTGTGAGTTAGGCCTAAAACCTTCTTCAACATGGTATCAGAGCAGGGCCCGTCTCACCCAATGTCGGGCCCCCGAAAAAATTATGGACGCACCAAATGCTAAGCACTGGTCGTGAGGGGGGATGTCGAGACACAAAGTCCCACATTGGTGGTTAATGGGATGGGTGGTCTCCTTATAAGGTTTAGACAGTCCTCCTTCCTTTGAGTTAGCTTTTGGGATGTGAGTTAGGCCTAAAACTTTCTTCAACACCAACTTTAGAGCTACGGATGAATTCGATAAAACTCAACAATTTTAGTCCAAATCTTAAATTTATAT
>JAOTQJ010000083.1:25377784-25388236 GCA_025642045.1 Solanum sejunctum | reverse complement strand
AATTCTTATTTTAGGCTGGAGAGTGGGATTTAGGTGGCCTTGCATGGCAAGAGAAATGATAACGAAATGTTGTTGCTTCATTCTGACGAGTAAATTAAAATAACTTTTAAACAGTTTTACAATATTTAAATAAAATTAAAAATATTTAAAAATACTTTTTTTTTAAAAAAAAAATAAAAATAAGTTGAACTTATGATTTTTTTTACTTATAAGTCATAGCTAAAAACTAATCCAAATGGGTTGTAAGAAAATTTAACTAATAAAGCCTTGAGAGAAAAAATCGATCCATGACTCTATTACACTAACTCAACCACCACGGACAATAGACTTTTTGGCCACTTTAATTTGATTTTTTTTTTTAAAAAAAAAAGTATGATTGAATTTTTGCCCACGTTTTCTCATCACTACCAGCACTAAAAGATTCTCCAAAGGAACAAATCAAGAAAATATAAGCTAGACAAATTATAAGTGAATTTACTAATATACATGCCAAACACGTACATGCACGTTGTCAGATCATGAAATCTTTATTTTATATTTAGAAACATAACCACCATATCCAATATAATTATATTTACGAGAGTTGAATACATACGGCCTCAACCACTAGCTACACAATATTTTAATTACTGTGGAAGACATAATTAAGAAAAGTTAAGCTTGTTCTCTATAAAAGTATCTTAAATTATTGGAGGATGAGTTTATCATACGTTTTAACGTGTAATTGTTAATTCGACTAACCCATTCTAAAAAGTTTTCCACTTACAAAGACTACTTTTGAGCTTTGACCAAGTTCCTAGCTCTTTCTTCTTTTTTCAACCCATTCTAAAAAGTTCTCCACTTTCTTCTTGGAATTAGATGATAAACAAGAAAGATGTAAAGAAAGGAAGGAAAAAACAAACAAACTAAAGGGTTCCAACAAATTTGTTTGTTTAAACTATAAAAATGCTAAACATTGCTCACATTTTTCTAATCTAATATGTTGAGATTAACAACTGCTGTTAAAATAGCATCTATAGAAACTTTAATATTGCTGGCTAAGTAAGGCCACATGTTCATTAATTCATATGATATCAGAGTTGGGCTCATATTCCAAGTCCTGGTTTACTCAAAGTTCGACCTGGTCCACGCTCCAGTTGACAGGCTCAACTCGCGAGGGGTGTTAAGTCATCCCCATCGGTGTATAACAATATCAGCAGATGCGAACTCAGCATCCAATTTTATCTCCATGAAAAATTACAAGGCTAATTGTCCTTGCAAACAGAAGTAAAAAACAGACATCAGATTGAATGAGGAATGCGTATAAACAAATGCTGGATTTTTGAAACAGAAGGCCAAAAGATGAACTATTGACTCCTGTGATAGTCTCCATTGCACAAAACATCTTCCCCGTTACAAGAAAATAAGTAAATTTCAATTCAGATAGCTTCGCTAAAAGGGTTCAAAGAAGTACAGAATATGGAAGAATGAACTTGCATTTATGCACACTAGAAATGTGATATATTGAGTAACGAGAAAACTTCGGATTGTACAAAAAAGGACTAGAATTGTATGACAATTTTCTCTTAGGTTGGAGTTATTCATTATAGGGCGAGTATGAAGGGAAAATGGCTACAAGAAGATCTAGGATTCACACCACTCTTAAGTAGAAATCACTTTCTGATAATCCTAGTAAGAGAGCCTGCGAGAATGTCTGTTTGACACAGGATGGTTTTTAGAATTTGGTCCCTGCATATAACCACTTCTACTGCCAAATGAATTTGAGTCAAGAATGGCATTGTCCCCTTCTAATATTTTAAGTACCTGAAAATTTAAATGAAACAACGAATAAATTTCTCACGATGCATCAGGTACATTAGGCCTACGGAATGGAAAACAATGCATACATCTCTAATATAATAATAAAAGAAGAAAAAAGAACCTTTGAAATGGGAGGTCGCAGATGAGGATCTTCCTGTAGACACATATTAGCAGCATGACTCATTGCCGGTAGTTCATAAGGGAAGTTTTCAAGTTGAGATGAGATCAAGTTCGTGTCGAGCAACTGGTTTTTAAATGATGAAAAATATGGTCCCTTTCCAGATGTAGGGACAAGGTCTCCTGGAAGAAGGTGCTGACCGCTGTAGCATTGCAAGTCAGTGGTTTTTCTACCAGTTATCAACTCCAACACCACCAAGCCAAAAGCATATACGTCAACCTTCTTTGTAACCTTTCCATTATTGGAGTATTCTGGGGCAAGATACCTGAAAAACAACTCCAAAATAATCTTCATCAGGTAACCATCAATCTATCCGTCAACTTAAATATAGAGATGATTCTGAAAACGAAAGTAAAACATAAGCAGTCTTAGAGCTTGGGATCTCTGTTTAGATGCATATGACCACTAGACCGAAAGTGCTAGTCTATTGATAATAATAAGAAACAATTAGGTGAAGATTGAGATGTAGGTAACATAGACATCAAAATAAAAAGAAAGTACCTTGAAGTTCTAATAAGATGTTCCTCTTCTGAAACTTCCCATTCATTGTACAATTGTGCAAGCCCAAAATCAGCAATCTTAAATAAAAAACAATTTGATCAGGTTTTATTCATTGCTTTTTACAAAAGAATAAGTGTGTTTATCCACAAACTGAATAGTTTTTCTCATCCAAATGGCGCGTGTATGGATTTGATCAATATATGCTGTACCTGGCACTCAAAAACTGGAATGATAAACATGATTGACTAAAACCACCAGCAAAACTTACCAAAGGTTCAAAATCGTGAGTTAAGAGAATGTTTTTTGGTCTGAGATCCCTATGAACTATGCATCCCACTCTACAATCTTCATGAAGGTAACGTAAGCCTCTTGCCGTCCCAATAGCTATCTTAAGGCGTGAGCTCCAATCTAGAGCTGTTTCTTTCGTTCCTGCAAAATTTATTTGAACATTAAGGTGTTTCACAGTCCAGTTGATTGAACTTCATATAAAGCTGCACCATAGGTTGTATTGCAGATGGACTTTAAAGAGAAAAATTAAACATAAAATACCATGCAAATGGAAGTCCAGGGACTTGTTGCATATAAACTCATATACAAAGAGTCTCCTATTTCCCTGAATGCAGTAACCAACCAGCAGCACAACATTCCTGTGCTGGGCACAGCTTAAAACTCGAACTTCTCTACGAAAATCAGCGTCTGCTTGAGGTCCAATAAACTTCAGCTGTTTAACTGCAACAACCAATCCATCCCTTAAAACCCCTTTATGGACTAGACCGAACCCACCTTCCGCTAGTAAATTTGTGTCTGAGAATCTATTTGTTGCTTCCTCTAGCTCTTCATAGCGAAATTGTTTCGGAGGCTTTCCAAAAGATGGTGCTTTACTTTGACAGAATGAACATAGAGGAGGCGGTATTGAGGAAGTTCGACCTAATGAGACTGCTTCTCTGATGCTGGAGTTAAGATAGTCCATGTCAGTGTCTCGATTTAACTTGCTTCCTTGGGTACTCAGGTTTCGGTTGTACTCGATAAAATTCTGATTTTCATTTCTAGAAGTGACAGAATTCGAGGAGCTTTTGCAGTTTTCTACAGCTGAATAGTTGTCAGCAATAATATTGTCCTGTGGAATCCAAAGGATTGTTTTATGATTACGAGTTTGAGATTTAGGAACAGTAGAAAGTGTTATTATCCTTTCCCCAAATGAGTGCAGCTCATTTACTGGATGATCACGCCCGCTTTGCTTGTGGACCGGTGAAAATGTATCTCTATCCAGCCCTTCATACAGGGGATTCCGTTCATACAGAAGGTATGTGTCTGGATCCGTCAATGAATTCAGTAATGAAGTTCTCATATAGGAAGTCCTTTGATCTTCAGGACTGCTCACTGGAGTAGAATGCTTCATTCTTTCATCCTGTAACTCTCTACTATCCAAAACAGGAGAGGAATTGGCAGAAAAGAAAGGAGTTTGTAGTTCCTCGGATGATCCTAGATTTAACCTGAGAACTTTCGGTTTGGAACCCTTCATCACTACAATGTTGCAACGAAGTTCTTCCATGCAATGCTTAAGCTCTAACTTCAATTTCCTGTATAACAAAAGTTATAAAACAGAAAGAAAATGAGTCCACTTAACATTGAAACATGGGAAAGAGAAAAGGAAAAGAAACAGATTGCCTTATGCACAACAAAGAACAATGAAATAGCTTCATATAGAAAAGGTTGAAAAAACTACAAAAGCAACAATTACAACTACAGTATCCAATAAGGTATATGGAGAACATATAGAAGTAACATACACCTACTATGAAGTAACAACATATGTTCTATTTATATTTGATACTTCAGCTTTTCCACAATCCAGCAATATGCATGCAAATCAACTTGAAGTTACTGGAAAAAATCCATTTCACGTTGGTAACAGAGATGAGGCTAGAAGAGAAAACAGATTTTAGGCAAAGATGCGTAGAGAGTGAAAAAGGATATAATTCATTTACATGCTATTACTTGTCCAAAATGACCCAGCTGACTGCATTGCTTTTCGCTTCAGCTGCCACCACACCAGCACACAAAGCTGAGACGACCTTAATTCGCACCCTAACCTACAAACAGAAGATGATTTGGATTACAATTTCATTATTGTTAAGCATGCTTGTTTGCAACGTTATTATCATTTTTGTCACTGCAATAGCTATAGTTTCTGTCTCAACTAGCATAAATCTCAATCGATTTCATAGTTTTCTCTTAATTTCGTTAGTCCAGGAAAAGATAAAAGTCCAATGACACAGTGTAGTACTACTGATTAATCAGCAAACTTATCACTGAGTTATCATGCCTAAATCAGCCGAAGTACAAAAGATTCCTTCAATATTTTATTATCTACCAGCCATTGATTCTGGAGAGCACATGCAACCCCTTACAAATTATTAGCTTCAAGTAACAGTTCACATTGGATCTTGACAAGCTTAGAATCTTCTGTAATCCATAAAAACCGCAATCATATGCAGAGATTGAAGAATAAATTAATATGTGATTAACTAATGAATTTTATTTCTATCCACTACAGTGTAAAAAAAAATTCTCCTACAGTATATGTAAGTATGTTTAATCTACACAGTTGTTTGCAGTCGATTTTCAACTTACACCTAACTCCTAAATGTTCTCTACACATTTACCTGGAGCTTTTTACCTCCGGTCGACTAGAACGACATTGTTATACACATAAATTCTATCTAACATAGGGTTAAAAGTTCAAAAAAATTCTCTCCTAGTAAAGCAAATGCCGTTTCCATAGAGACGGGAAACGATTAAAGCAGAGCTAACTATTGGTAAAAAGATAGTAGTAATAAGAAAATTTGAGAATCAAAGTTTAAAAGTTTGAATCTCGAATTTTTAGTTATGATTGAGATTGGGACAGAGAAGTAGTAAATTTTACTCACATCTATGTGATCGTGAAATTGAAGAACCATCTGAGAACAAGACTCAGTGATTTGTCCAATCCGATCATGTGAATTCGTCCGTTCGTTACTCCGGCAGTCTCCTCTCATCCTCGGAAATCCCCAGAATCTTCTTCTCTCTGTAAAAAAAAAAACTAAAAGGTGAATCTAAACGTTTCATACTCATAACTAGCTAAATTCATCGGAAAATATACCTGATTTCTCATCGGAAAACACGGCGAGCAACGTAATGCAATCTCCAGGACTAACAACGTGAGTTAGAGCCCAAGCTAACGAGGTCTTAGTAATCATATTCTCCGCCTTCACTGCGACGATCACTTTATCGGCCAGATTAGGAGAAACGCCACGTGGCATCGACTGAGTCCGTCGTTGTGGTTTTGGCGGGAACATTATATGACGTCAGATCCCGGCGACCGGTGAAGCTTATACTACGGCCGAAGCGAGAGAAATTTCTTTCGCAGTTGAGCGGTTGGTTAACTTTGCCGGGAGAAGACAGCTTTGTGGTCTATATTATGGGGAGCTAAAATGGTGGGGCTAGCTTGATTGTGATTTCACTATATGTATATTACAGTTCCATTAAATTTTAATTTAATTCAAAAAATTTATTAAGAACAAAGTACATCATATAAAAGTGATAATACATTTAAAAAATATATATGAATTCAAAATTATCATCTATATTATTTAGCTTGACTATTAAGTAAGAGACCTCAAATGGGATCCAGTTCATATGCTAATGGTGAGAGTACACAGTGCAAATTTAAATTAATTAATGGTTGAGTATAAAATGATTAACTAATAGTGAACGTATATGGTACAAATTCAATTCAGTGAAGTGTTAGTTAATTGAAGTGTCATCAAAAGCTATTAATGTGAATCGTACAAAATCATAATTCTAAGAATTGTGTTGATGACCACTTCTTAACGTTGGTTTTATTTATGAAAATAATTTATTTCAATATCAAACATAGATTTAACTTCTAAGCAAGTTCTCTAAAATAAACTTAGCTAGTTGCCTAAAAGTTTGGTCTCCGCATTCAACAATAATTGTTCATTATTAAATTAACATAGAGATTAAAAAATAATAAATATAAATTACTTTTTTAAATATAATAAACACAATGTATTAAAAAATATAATAAGAAGATGATTATAATTAATGATAAGGACAAATTAAGAACTAAGTACTCCTGTGTTTCATATTAAGTTAATTGTTAGGGAATTTTTAATGTTTCAAAATAAGTGAATTGTTCACTTTTCAAAGGATGTGTTAAAATTTTTTTTTTCCAATTTTACCCTTCAATAATTAGGTTTCTAAGGTTGAGTTTTGTATAAGAAATAAATGATACATTAAATGAGTGTGTGGTGTTTGAAAAGATTAAAAATGGAAAAACACAATTAAATTTTGTCATTATTTCTTTTTCTTAACATGTGTGAAATGACCCAACAATTCATTTAATATAAAACAAAGAGTATAAAATTATCTCTTAATTTCATAAAATGGATAAGTACTACCTTTTGTTCTTTTTATATGTCACTTTTTGTGATTGCACTTACATTAAAAAAAATTACTTTATTATATTTTTGCCCTTATTTAATGTACACTAATTATTTTTTAGTTCTTCTAGTTGGCCAAATATATCTTTTCAAAGCTCATTATTTATCAAGAGTAAAGGAGGAAGAACAATGTCATTTATGTATTGATTTTGTGAAATGACATATATTAAAGATCATCTATTTATAGTAAGAATGATATATTAAAAGGACAGAAGAGAGTATTATTTAATATCTATTTTTAATATAATAAATAAATAAAAATGGACAAAAAAAATAATATGTATTGACATAAGAAAAGTAAAAAATTAACTAATCAACTCTGCGTAAACATATGTAGTACATTTTACGTGATATGCGAAAGGTCAGTGGATTAACATAAACAGCCAAGCAAAAGGGACTAAATTGTGAGTGAGGTGAATAAATCCACGAAAATGATGTGTGGAAGACAATGTAGGGCTGAAATGAACAACTGATGAGAATACTTTAGTGTGTATATTTGTATTTATTGTTATGAATAGTAGTAATAAATCAGAATTGATCATCAGCCTTCAGAATAAGGGAAAATAAAATAGTTGCATTGGCATGTTATTGTCAAGACAGCTAGCTCAGCTCACACGAAAAACCATGTGATTACACTTATTATGCCTTTCATTCTCCTACATCATTATTACTCAATCAATTTCCTAATCATACTATAATTTTTACCTACTCATTCCAAATCTCTCAATTAGAGAAGTATTCCTTTGTACGCAATAGTAATTAATTACTCATACTTTCACTGTCTACCTATTATTAATTTGACATATAAATTAAAAAAAAAAGTAAATAATAGGGATACTTTTATCAATTCACCTTCTAAATATAATAAATATAACATCTTAAATAATGTAATAGAAAAATAATTATAATTAATGATAAAAGTAAATTAGAAACTAGGTACTAAATTATTTCTTATTTCATAAAGTAAACAAGTATTATTAGACATGTATTTTTAGTATGACGGACAAGCTATAAAGATGAAGACCGCAGATTTCAATTCATTGCGTTGAAAAGTTCCATCTTACATAGAAAAGAAAATGTGTGATCTCCTTAATTACTTTTTCATTTCATTTTTATTTGTTATTATTTCACTTTCAAGGTCAATTTGATTAAATTTGAAAATTAAATTGTTCAAGTGGATTAACTTAATATTTAAAATTTAAAATTAATATGATAATATTTGACAACTATATGAGAAATCTTATAAATTGCAATTCACCTTATATTAATATGATGAAAAAAATACGTAACACTCTGCATCCACTCTCGATTTTATCTCCTATCAAGCATATTCCTCAGACATAAACTACATATAAGATAATATGTTTGAAAAAAATAAAAAATATCACCACTTAAAGTGATCCGTAAAAATTAAATAAAATTTATGTTAAACGAATAGAGTAGCCAAGCAGAAAAAGCAAGAAGCGATTTTTCGATCGATAAGTAGTTGATTAAACTAGAGATAATGTTGTTCAAGACTAGAAGGCATCTTCAAGACTAATGGGCCATGATACACTATTGAAAATGTGATAACTATCACATGAGGGCAGGCTGGCCTGGCCATGAAAGGGTCAACACATAATGCAAGTCATAAAAAACTTACCCATTTTCCCAAGACTTGTAGGTTTTAATTTTGGTTTCCCTCCCAATGCTTTTGCATTATTTATGAGCTATCAACCAATTGAACACCCTGCTGGAATATCCCAACTAACTCTTCAAGTTTTCATATATATGAGTGGCTAACATGGTGGTAATACGATAAATATTTATTCGCTTCAAATATTTATATTAAACTACATAAGTCATTCAATCTTATATATTAAAAACCTTAAGTAAAAATACATTATTAGAACTATGATTCAAAGATAAAGAGTATATATGCAAGTCATGATAAGTATAAAGCAAGTAGAAGTCACAGGATATATTGATTTATCTTGCATTTATTGATTTGATTATATAGCTAGTGTGAATAAGTTTTATATTAGTTTATTGGAGATTAAAATTAAATACTACCAATGTATAATTTCATCGTATTAGTTGATATTTTGATGGATAGAGTTAACTAATATACATATTCTAGTGAAACAGATTATTTTTTGGATCGAAAATAAATAAAAACGAAAAAGATCAATTCACAAATTTAGAGCAACACATACAACGTGAAGTTGTTGGTGGCCTGTGGAAGTGTGGGGGGTGGGGTGGGGGGTGAGGAAATGACAAGACTGTTGAGGCCAAAGGATTAATTGAGCGTTGGTAAACACAAATTTGAGAGAAAAATTTCTTCTATTACTTACAAGAATAGATTTACAAAACAACTCTCAACCTCACACATTACGCTCTTTCTTGGTGTTCTTGGTGTTCTCTAATGAAGGAGCTCAGCAACTCCTTTTATAGGGGAAATTCTACCCCCATTGATGTCATTGACAACATCACAAGGCAGCCATTGTTGACACTTGAATATTTAACAATGGTGGCCGGTGGTTGTTCACATGGTGGCTGGAATTCTTCAATTCTCCCCCTCCAGCCATATCCGGAACAAACATTCTGGCTATATCCTTGCATAACTCTAACTTCTCTTGAGTCACCACTTTCGTCAACACGTCAGCTGGATTCTCTTTCATATGGATCTTCACTAGTCTTAATAGTTGTCGATCCATCACTTTGCTTATCCAATGATATCGAATATAAATATGCTTTGTACGAGAATAGTACATGGAGTTCTTGCTAAAATCTAGAGCACTCTGACTTTCACAATGTACTTTATATTCCTTTTGCTTGATTCCAAATTCTTGGAGATAACGCTTTAACCACAACATCTCTTTTTCAGCTTCTGCGGCAGCAATATATTCTGCTTCGGTTGTGGATAAAGCAACACACTTCTATAGTTTTGACTGCCATGAAACAGCTCCCCCTACAAAAGTGAAAATGAATCCTGAAGTAGATTTTCTACTATCAAGATCTACGATCATATTTGCATCTGTATAGCCCTCCAAGATTGGATCAACTCCCCCGTAGCAAAGACTTAATTTCATTATACCCTTAAGGTACCTGAGAATCCACTTTACTGCCTCTCAATGCTCTTTCCCGGGGTTAGAGAGAAAATGACTCACCTTTCCCACTGCGTGAGCAATATCTGGCCTTGTACACACCATCGCATACATCAGACTTCCAACTGCTGAAGAATATGGTACAGACGACATCTCCCCAACACGATCTCTTGCTCAACTTGAAATGATTGGCTAATGGAATGCTAACAGGTTTGGCATTGTTCATGTTGAACCGTGCAAGCACTCGTTCAATATACTTTTCTTGAGATAGCCATAACCTCTGGTTCTTCCTGTCTCGGGTGATTTGCATTCCCAATATTTGTTGAGCCGGTCCTAAGTCTTTCATGTCAAAAGACTTAGAGAGTTCCTTCTTCAGCTGGTT
>JAOTQJ010000083.1:25327623-25347509 GCA_025642045.1 Solanum sejunctum | reverse complement strand
AAATAAAACTATATTTTTTCTTTATCATAAATAATCCCTAAAAAAAGATAAAGAAAGGAGAAAATAATTTTAGAAAAAAAAGAGCAAGAAAAAGAAATGAACGAAAGAAAAGAAAAAATAGAAAAAAAAATAAAAGAAAGAAAGCGCAAGAAGAAAAAAAGAACAAAAGAAAAAAATATAAATAAAAAGGTAAGAGCAAACTGATATAAAATTATAAATAAATATTAAAGAAAATAATAAAATTATCGGCAAACTCATGTAAATAACTTTTAAGACAAAGCAAAAAATAGAAAAAATAATTTACAACTTTTAAACTTTTTTAAGCTATTTAAAATTTATTTTTAATTATTTAAAATCTATCCAATACTTCTAAAAAGTTAAAAATAGCTTAAAAACATGTTTCACCACCTTCATAGTCACCAACTTTAGTCCATAAATTCAGCTTTCGACTTATAAATTTTCATTTTTTTTCTCTCTTGTTGTTCTTGAGAACAGCAGTGTAGATGGATGCAATTTTGAATCTTCAAGCAGTACCATTAGGACCTGCTCTTACAGTGGGTGGTCCAGTTGTTGCTCTTGGTGGGATTTCACTATGGTTCCTTAAAGAATATATCAATGATCAAAAAAGGAAATCTTCAAATTTTCTCCCACCTGTCCCAGGTAAACTCATTACTTGTTTTCGATTCGGAAAATCTTGGTAGCTGAGTCAAATGACCGTTTAAACTTGTTGGTAAAGGTTCGATTTGATCCTCGCCTCTGAAACCCCCTCCTCAAGTTTTAGGGGAAAAAGTATTCCGTTTTGGATTGAATTTAATGGTCTCAACACATGAAGATTCAGGATTTGAAGTTTATAGGTTGTATAGAGACCTCAAGTTAATATATAATAATAATTATGTTCATAGTAAAATGTTTATAAATATCTACAGTAGTAGATTTCTTAAAACATTTAGGATTGGGAAAAAGTTATGGTTCATGTGAATTCATATAAGCAAGGTGCATCCCTGCCTCCAATACAACCGAGTTTGTTGTAAGCCTAACAAATAGGCAAAAGGAGCAGTGATAGAATTAGGATTTTCATTATGTATACGGAAAAAAATGATTTTGACTGTGTATATATAGTATAATTTTTTAATGATAGATCCCCTAGCTCCATCCCTGCAGGGAGGATTCATAATTTAAATTTGATGGTTCAACCTTCAAAATTTTACACTTAATCTTGCAAAATGGTTGGAACTTTTTGTAATTTTCTACATATATATCTATGTTCTGTGTCGACGTGAGCTCTAGCTACCTTTGCATATAGCATGTAGATAGGTAAATGCTGATGAGAAGTATGTGTGGATTTGATGCAGAGGTTCCAGGGTTACCAGTGATTGGAAATTTACTGCAGATGACTGAGAAAAAACCCCACAGGACATTTACAAATTGGGCGGAAACTTATGGACCCATCTATTCCATCAAAACTGGCGCAAATACCATTGTTGTACTCAGTTCTAGTGAACTCGCAAAGGAGGTAATCAGAATAATCACTGTCAAATCTCTTTTCTATGTTAGTAAGTTAGGATTCAAAAGCATTAATTAAGCTCTAAGATTTTCGTTAAAGTAAACCTTATTTGACAATTATCCATTTCTTAGTTGCTTGGTAGCTGCTTTTTTCTTAATTTTGTATAATGTCAAAAGGTTTTATGTCCTATTAATCTCTACTTTTAAGTCATAAAATGATCCAATCTGGTATTTCAAGTTTTTCTAGCTAGAAAGATACTAATATATGAGATAGGACACACGTAGTAAACATTTAGTTAAAATGGTAACCAGAAAGAGAGTGGCTAACGGAGAAACGTAGAAAGAAATACGTGGTCCTTCACGACCACACAATCTAGCAGGAATTGGATATGTTTTTTAAAGTAATTTGTAGTGAGAGTCGGAGATATTTCACTTTAGTCTGACTGGACCAGGTGATGAAACTGATATCCGACTAATGCTGTATACGATCCCCTAAATTTACTGATGGCTGCAGCTGCATAGGTTTTGGTACTATATAGCTCTATCTCCACTTGCCTATAGGATCTAACTTAAAGTAAGTGTCCCTGCCTCTTCATAATCACTAAACGGATTGTATTCCTTAGTTCCTCTTTGTAAGGACTAGGGCATACTACGAAGGTGAAGCAGTTGGTGATTTAGAAAACTGCTATTTCCATATTTGGTTTCTATATATCC
The DNA here is from genome assembly GCA_025642045.1 of Solanum sejunctum. NCBI lineage: Eukaryota > Viridiplantae > Streptophyta > Magnoliopsida > Solanales > Solanaceae > Solanum > Solanum sejunctum. The sequence goes on along the minus strand of JAOTQJ010000083.1, from coordinate 25,345,292 downwards.
CTGGATTAATGTTGGTTGCTCTCTGGAAAAGCTTCTTGTTGTTGTGGTTCTAAGTCACCATACTAAATATGATAAAATAGTGTAATGTTCCGTCTCAGTCGTGGCATAAATTGGCTATGTACCAGCAAACTTCCATTTTCACTATACAGATGGTTGAGGGTTTATAAATTTCTGATATCAGAGAAAATACAAAGAACATGAAGCTCTTATTTACTAATGTTGAAGTTAGATGACTAATCGCACATTGTTGCACTAAGCTTAAAGTATTTAGCACCAGTTTTCCTTGCAAGAGGAGAGCTTGGGATAAGGCATAAGAATATTGCAAAGTTCAAGGTATCGAAGTTCTTTATCATGCAGAATAATCATCAACACCATAGTAATAACCCGCGTGTAATATCGACACTACAGTGGTGCTATCACCAATAGGTTGAGGTATAAGCTGATAATAGAAAGGCATGTTTGATGCTTACATTTTAGATCATTGTTGTGTCATTTGTGTCGCTTATCATATCTGTCCTCGCAATACTTAAGATAGATAAACAAAATTGGAATTTTGATATTGTACATGTTCGTCTTTTTAGGCTATGGTGACTAGATTTCCATCCATCTCAACCAGAAAGCTAACAAACGCATTGAGAATCCTTACTTGTGATAAGAGTATAGTCGCGATAAGTGATTATGATGAGTTTCACAAGACAGTGAAGCGCCATGTACTGACCAGTGTTTTAGGACCAACTGCTCAGGTTTGTCATTTAGAAATTGGCGTCTATATTTTGCATTATTATTTAGTTCTCTTCATTTGTTTCATAGACTCCATATCTCATGGAAAGTTTTGCTACTTAATATGCAGAAACGCCACCGCATCCACAGGGACACCTTGATAGAAAATGTGTCTAAGCAACTACATGATTTGGTTAGGAATGATCCTAACGAAGCAGTTAATCTCAGGAAGCCATTTCAGTTAGAACTTTTTGGTTTAGCATTGAAACAAGTGAGTTTTTCAAAATTCAGTTTCATCAGTATGTTATTATTCTGGAAATTCTTTTCTGTACGATCATTTTAGAAGTTCAACTTTATTTGCAGGCTTTGGGAAAGGATATCGAGGCAATTTATGTGGAGGAACTTGACGCCACTTTGCCAAGAGAGGAATTACTCAAAAGCTTAGTACTTGACATAATGGAAGGTGCAATTGATGTGGACTGGAGAGATTTCTTCCCCTATCTAAAATGGGTTCCTAATAAAAGCTTTGAGCACAGAATTCAGCGAAAACATCTGCGCAGGGAAGCCGTGATGAAGGCCCTAATAACAGGACAAAGAAAACGTATTAATTCAGGAGAGGTGATCTTGTTCTTCCTTTTAACCACATACTTATTCCACTCTATAATCATGCATTTGGACCTTGGCTAATTTTTTGACGTAGCGAAATCTATATACAGGAACTGAACAGTTATATCGACTACCTGTTATCTGAAGCCAATACATTAACTGAGAAGCAAATTCTAATGTTGCTTTGGGAGGCAATTATTGAAACATCAGACACCACAGTAGTAAGCACAGAATGGGCTATGTATGAATTGGCCAAAGATCTGAAACGACAGGTAGTGTCATAATCTTGCCCCTTTCTTATTTGTGTGTTGTTTTCCTCTTAAGTTTGGTTGTATCTCATGACTGTCAATCGCGTAGGAACAACTCTTTTTGGAAATTCAAAATGTTTGTGGATCTAAGAAGATCACAGAAGATAAACTTTGCCAACTTCCTTACCTATGTGCTGTTTTTCATGAAACATTGAGAAAGTATAGTCCTGCACCTATTGTTCCTCTAAGATATGTTCACGAAGACACGCAGATAGGAGGGTACCATATTCCTAAAGGAACTGAGGTAATTAACCCTTTTCCTTACTTGTAAATTGAAATTTTCTTTCCTTGTTATCAAGTGAGCAAACTTCGCATGTGTGAGCGTTGCTTACATTGTTGGTCCCGAGCCTGAGAAGGGTAGTGGCTGGTTGGTAGCCAGTGTAAAACTCTCCAATGTAGGATCATCCTATACATATATCGTTGGGGCGTGCCATCTAGGCACACATTTATGAAATGAGCTTAAATAAAGAAGTGGGAATTCATGTTTATTGTTGTTATTTCTTATCAGGTAACTGAATTAGTTGTCTATATACATTGTGTACGCAGATCGCTATAAATATATACGGTTGCAATAGGGACAAGAAAGTGTGGGAGAGTCCTGAAGAATGGAAGCCTGAACGATTTCTTGGCGGGAAGTATGATCCAATGGAATTGCAGAAGACAATGGCGTTTGGAGCTGGAAAAAGGGTGTGTGCTGGTGCTCAGCAAGCAATGACAATTAGTTGCACAGCTATTGCTAGATTGATACAAGAGTTTGAATGGAGCTTAAAAGAGGGAGAAGAAGAAAATGTTGCAACAATGGGTCTGACTACTCATAAACTTCACCCAATGCTGGCTCATATCAAGCCTAGAAAATGATGTCTATGAGATTTGAAGGGAAAAACCTTGGCATAATATGTAAAATAGTTGTTATGTAATCAGAAGATCACCGTTACAGGCCATAAAAGTAACCTCTTGCAAAAATGCAGGGTTTGACCGCGTATGATAAACTCTTGTGGTTCAATCCACTTAGTGCATCGAGCTGTCCAAAATATGAACTTTCTACTCTGTACTAGGAGAGCTAGTTAGTCTCTGTTTGATACTTTTTTGTTACTTATAAGTTAATGAATCTGGACATCTTTTTTCAACTTATTTAGTTTGAGCTTTGTCCAAGTAAATTTACTGCTTTCTTCGTCTCATATTAATTGAATTTTTGAGAGTTTTTTTTTTAATGTTCAAAATAATTAAACTGTTCAAAGTTCAAGATGAATGTTTGAATTTTTTTTCATATTTGTGTTTCATTTAGAAGTTTTATATTTTCTAATTAATATTTTACACTACATATTTATAACTTTACAAAAGGTAATAGTAAAAAATATGATTTAAATTTTATCTTTAAATATTTTTTAGTATATGTGTGTTGCCTAAAAAATGCAATTAATTTGGTACAGAAAGAGTGTTGTTATGATTATAATTTTAGCATATAATTACACAATTTTTCCTTCAAATAGGTTGATCTTTAATTTTTGTCTTTAGTTTGGCGTAATTTGTGAATGCAGTGCATTGAAATTAATACACCCCTTTATATTTCAAAAATCAAATATCAAAACAACCTTTATAATGAAAATCCTACATAAAAAAGTATGTACTTTTTAAATAATTTTTTTTAATTTTCTTTATGTACTGTCTAACCAATATAACGTAGACAAGATTTTCATTAAAAATAAACATCCTATTTTTACACAAATTAGGGAATAAAAAAAATTTGAGGCAGTAATTTATGTCGTATATAAACAGGTGAAAGTGACAAATGCGTTGTAAAAGTAAGAAATGAAAAGTCTGAATGGGTTGTGAAAGCACAGGGAGATCACATCAGATGAGTGACTGATTTTGTACTATTATTTCAGGGATTAAAGTAAAGCTTTTTAACAACAATAAGTAATTCTGAAACAAATCGACACACAGAAACTAGTTACAATTAAAATTGAACATAGAGTAACGAAGAGTTTGTACTGTGTTGAAGAAAGTCTTAAGTGTAAGACATATTTCAAAAGCTAGCTCAAAAGGTGAAGAATTATCTAAACATTATAGGAATATCACATATCTCATTAACCATCAATATGGGACTTTGTGTCTCAACACCCTCTTACGTTCAGTATTTAGCATTTGGGTGTGTGAACAATTTTTCGGAACACTTAGTGTTTAGCATCTGATGCTTGAATAATTTTTCGAGGGCCAACATTGGGTGAGATGAGTCCTGCTCTGATACCATGTTGAAGAATGTCTTAGGCGTAATTCACACCCTAAAAGTCAGTTTAAAGGGAGAAAAATTACCTAAACCTTATAAGGAGATCACTCATCTTATTAACCACTAATATAAAATTTTTTGTGAATTAGACGTAAGATCTTTTTCAATATCTTGCTCGTCGATTTAATTTGATTGAATTCTATTCAATTTGATTTATAAATAAAAATTGAAATAGCTAAGTAATTTTTTGCGAGCATCGATTTGATATTGAAAGGATGAGTGGAGTGAAAGGGGGACCCAGTCATTGCTTCCCACGCTAAGCCGACAACCTCAATGATTCTGTCGGCTTTTCAAATCCCAAAAAAACATAAAATCTCTTATTATTCCCATGCGTTTTTCTTGGTGCTCAAGGACTCTTTCTTACTTCTCATTTTTCCAATTATTTTACTTTGCCACACTTAAATAAACCAACATTACTTTATCCATTAAAATGAGATTAGAGGATTTTCTGTGGGAGTACATATGTAATGTAACAATAATTTGGGACAAAGTTAAAATATGTTTTATATCATGTTAATTATTAGAAAATTTTTCATACTTTAAAATAAATGAATTATTTATTTTTTAAGGAATATATTAAATTTTTTTTTAATTTTATTCTTCACTAATTAAATTTCTAAGATTAAGTTTTGTTTGAGAAATAAATAATATATTAAATAAGTATGTGGGGTTTGAAAAAGGTAAAAATAAAAAATATGATTAAATTTTATCTTTGTTCGTTTTCTTAATATATGTAAAATGACCCAATAATTCACTTAATATGAAACAAAGAGAATACCTCTTTTTAACAAGTTTCTCTCATTCTATCATAGTTGTTATCTATATAAAAAAATAATTATTTTTTATCTCATTTTGTGTGACTTGATACAATGTTTAGGAAAAAAGAAAGAATTTTAACATTTGTAGTCTAGAATCAATTTTGTATATTTCTGTAGCTAAGAATAATTGTATTAAGGGTGAAATTTTTTTTTATAAATAAGTTATTTGTAATTAGCATAGAGTGACCTTTCCATTATATCTTCTCTCCATTTCCTCCAGTGCATATTTAAATGAGTGACATATGTCATATTTAAACTTTAATGATCTAGATTAAATTAATTTAATATGTCTCTTGATTATAATTAAAAAAATAAGAAAAAAATATCAATTTAAGAAAAATCTCATCTTTCACTAATTTTGTTTCTTTATTAATATCTTTATTTTTATGATATACATATATTTACATCACAATTAATATTATTTTCTTAATATAAAGAACTTAATATATATACGTGTTCAATTTAGTCACATTAGTTTTTGAATTCGGATATTTGAATTATACGATTGATATTTTAAAAAAGTTTTATGTATATTCTGAAATGTATATGTTAGATAAGTTGACTATACAAAAAAAGATATGTCAATAGACGTTACTTGTATATATATCAGTCGCAATTGAAATAAGCCTAAGATTTTCTAGTATATTATTTTATTGAGTATGAAGACTGTGTGCATAATTGAAGGAAACAATATATTTTAAGTAAACGAAGATTGAAAGTTTCACGAGGGGTTCATTCAATTTTTTTTGATAAAATATTACTATTATATCTATAGTATTTTGAATTTTTTAAATATAAAAATATAATTTAACTCGTTAATTTAAAGGGTTTAGAATTCATTTTAAAGTTTTAAAGTATAAAATACAAATATTAACGTCAATAAAATTATCTAATAAAAATATTTTATTATAATTTAAATACTTGATGGAAAGAAATTTAAGGACCTTAGATACACTTTGACTTATTTTCTAAGTCTGTTGACTTTGTAAATTTTTTTGACTTTTGGCACTAAATAAGCTCGTTTTTTTATACGCTAAACTTTCCAAATTAATTGTTTTTAACTGTCATTTCCTTTTGACTTATTTCCCATTGAAACGGTTTCTATTTTGCCTCCTTCAGCACTTTTTTTCTTTTTCTTTTTCTAAAAAAAGGGAAACTTACAATATATGTTATATTTACAAAAATATTTATCATCCGTACTAATAATAAGTTTTTTCCTCAATACTTATAATATATTTATAATATAATTTTATTTACATATTAGAAAAATTATTTATAAAATATATATAGCAAATTTATTGATGAATAATACATTTATCACACACTTTAATATATATTGTGTCAATTTTTTATCGAACAAGTATAATATATTTTTAAATACTTATGATATATTTATATTGCACGAATAACTCAATTTTAATATAAATACAAATTTATAATAATATTACTGTGTATTACTATAAATGATAATAAAAATAGTATCAATAGTTATTTTTTAAAAGGACTCACCAAATTAATTTTTCCTTTTTCGAATTCTAACTTGATAGTGCAAATAGTTATTGAATTTTTTTTTCTATTGACTCAATTATAATATATATGGAAATAATATTAAATATTTTTTAAATGATGGTATTACTTGTTAAATTGTAGAATGCTTACATAGTATAGTATACTAGGGCAAGTTCGACGCATTGAAGCTCCTGTGATTTACGGGTTTGGAGAATAATCCAATTATAAGAGTTTATTCTACACAAGTTTATCTTATATTTCTGTCAGAGACTATTTTTAAAATTTGAAGCTATGCCCTAATTATATGATAGCAACTTTATCATTTTCATATGAGAAAATCACATATTTTTTCACTTGATATATAATTTTGTCACAAACAAGACAAGGAGAACATAAGAATTTTTCAAGAAAAAACTTAGCATGTGGAATAAAATAGTGGTAGATATGCATAAAAAATGCGCCGCTAATATCAAAACAATCACAAGTCATGAGAGCAACCAATGGTGCGCGCAAAATATCTCCACTAGTTACTATACAACTATCATTAAAAGCCTTTTAGCATTACATATAACACTCAAAAGTTCAAATACTAAATTGCAAGTGACGGAGACATAATTTTAATTAAAAAAGGATTTCAAAACATATATTTCAAAGAATACTTGAAAGAATTAAAAAGAAAAATTAATATCTATACAATATATTAAAAGAATGTTTTGACGTAACAGATAAAATTATTATCATATCATCAGAAGGTTATAAGTTTAAATTATGAAAACAATACATAAATATATATTTGATTAACACAGTGTAAGGATAAGCTTAGAAAAAAATGCTTATACTATTTTCGTATTCATAATTTAAATTATTCGAGACATACATATATGAGTAGAAGTGAAATAAGTAGGTTGGCACCGGTGATTTTGGAAAATCAGTCTACTAATTTCAGCATGTTCTAAAAGTAATGTTTGTTATGATTTGGAAACATCTTGACAATTGATAGATGACTAAATAACAGTAGCTCGTGGCTCATGCCATAATTTTTCCTCGTCTGTGTGACCCATAATGCCCACCAAAACCAACCCAGTACCGTCAAAAGGGAAAAGAAACATATTTAAAAAATTATTCGTAGGAGTATAGTATAATAGTATAATAACCCCATAAGTGACGTACTCCAAAGGTATGAATACTAAGAATAATAAGTCCGTGCATGTAATATTTACATCAAGTTAGTTTACGTGACTCATGTTTTTCTTTTATTTTTTTAGTACTTACCATGGTAGACTAAAACACGTGGTTGAATTTGTGAATATTAATTTAGATAAATTTGTCTTCATCATATAGTGAAAATTTTGACGTAGTACTTTGTAATATTTGTCGAGGACTTCTTGAATTAATTAATTATTTTATTTGATATGCTTTATTGGTATCAAGGGTTTTAAAATAACTTTTCCGCATTCATAAAGGATAAAAATAAAATTACATATACTTTATGCTCTTTTACTCTTTTTCATAAACTACATTAAATATATTTTTGTTGAATATTTTATTCACTCCAATAATAACATCAAAAATTCTATGAGTAGAGTTTGGATAGGGTAAAATATATGCATACCTTATCACTACTTCATACAGATTAGAGAGATTATTTTAAAAAAAAAATCCTCATCTCAAAAATCAAACCCCATAAATAAAAGATACTAAATATGAAAAAAATGATTGATAATAAAAAAATGATAACATGTCGAATAATAAGAATACTAAATATTTGTTGAAGGAGGTCTTAAGTCTAACTAACACCACAAAAGTTAACTCAAAAGGAGAAGAATTGCCTAAACCTTATAAGGAGACCACCCATCCCATTAAGACACCTCTTCACGCCCAGTGCTTAGCATTTGGTGCATGAATAATTTTTTGGGGGCTCAACATTGGTAAGACGGATCATGCTCTGATACCAAGTTAAAGAAGGTTTTAAGCCTAATTCACACTCCAAAAGCTAGCTCAAAAGGAAGAGGATTGCCTAAACCTTATAAGGAGACCATCCATCTCATTAATCACTAATATGAGACTTTATATCTCAACAATATTACTTATTATTAACTCAATAAATTTTAGTTTCCTTATGGGTAAATTGTCTACTTGAATTCATTATGTTTACACAAGATATTTCCAAGTGCTTGATATAATTATGACAAGATGCTAGAAATGTTTATAGTAAACAAAAGAATGACCTACTGTATAATTTCAAAAGCTTCACCATCCATATATATACAAGAATCCCACTATTTCACGCCAAAACAAAGATTTTTCTTTTTCTCTTTTAGCTCTCTTTCTTTCTCTCTCCCTTAAAATCAAATCTTTGTCCTCTTTTAACGTACTATCTTCCTTAAAAGAACTTCTCCTTTATTCACCTGAACAAAACAAGCTCCAAAAAAGAACAAAAATGTCTTCAGAAATCGGCGACAGACGTCCGGCGAGACTGCCGGCGACGGCGAACGGGATACGGCCATCGGAACCTGAGAACTTGCCGTGTCCACGTTGTGATTCTACAAACACAAAGTTTTGTTACTACAACAACTATAATCTTTCTCAGCCTCGTCATTTCTGTAAGTCCTGTCGCCGGTATTGGACACGTGGCGGCACTTTAAGGAACATTCCGGTCGGCGGCGGCACACGGAAGAACTCCTCCCATAAACGCCCCCGTACCACCTCCGTTTCCGGCGCTGTTCAAGAACAACACCACGTACACGCCCACTCGATTTCACCCATGATGGGGTCGGGTTCCGTTTCGGGTTCCGGGTCGGGTCACGTATCTGGGTCGGGCTCGATGTCGATGATGGGTTGTGAGGTGAACTTGAATGAATCAGTGCAGGAAGGTGGAAATGGAACGTCGTCGTTTACTTCTTTGTTGACAGCTCCGGTGGGTAGTGGGTTTCTGCCTTTAGGTGGATTTGGGCTTGGGAATCTTGACTGGCCCATGGAGCAAGTCGGCGGCGGAGGAAATGGCGGCGACGGCAGTGAAAATGACAAGTGGCAGCTGAGTGGCGGTGAGATTGAAGGCGGCGGCGGCGGTGATGATGATTGTTTTGGGTGGCCTGATCTTGCTATTTCAGCACCAGGGACCAGTCTCAAATGAAGTAGAAATAATATAATATTATATTATTGTTATTATTACTATATTATATACTTTAATAGTTTCATGGAAGAAATCGAAAAAAAGGTAGTGTTTGTACTCTTTTTGCTCTTTTGTTTCTCTTTATTAAAAATTGTCTTGTCTTTTTGCAAGTTTTTGGGGTTCATGGATTGGTTTGGCTGTAGGAATTTTAGTAAAACTTCTGTTTTGTTGTTGTAAATGTATTTGGGAGTCTTCCTTTTTCTTTTTGACAGAAATAGGTCCCAACTTTCATGAAATGAACAATATATTTTCTTTGTTGTTTTCATGAATGTTGTTTGTATAGTGTATGGTTTTACAATGCTATTAAATAGAGTAACATGATTCATCTACTCGATTTAACTTAGTAACTTCAAATTTTGAGTATACATGTTATTGTTGTTTACTTGAGTGTTACTGTTTTGTTGTTTCTTTTGCCTTTATCCATGGTTTATTATGTTGCAAAAAGTATGGTACTTTTGGGATTTAGTTGTTCTTTCTTCTTCCACTGACTCTGATGGGGGTCCTCTAGTTTTAAAAAAGAGTTCCTATTAATCTAAAAGTATATTAGGGAGAAAAGGGGCCTGGTTAGTGTCTTGGAATTATAAGAGCCCTTTTTTCCTGATTTGAAGGGGGGCCTTCCCTCTCCTTTCGACTCCTGTCACATGATTGTCTAAAGTGAGTTTTTAAAACTCTCCTGATTATATTGACTATCTTTTTGTTTAGTGTTAATAAATGTTTTGACTGAGACTACTATATACGTCTAAATTTATGAAGTTGGTTGAAAATAATGAAATTTAAAAACGAGATTATTTTGTGTTTAATTTATTTAAATCTTAATAAATAAAGATATTCAATAATATAAATTTTGATAGACAAAATACTCGGTGATAAATAGTAATGGTCCAGTAGGATACTGTTTTAATTGAGAAAAAGGGGCAAGGGATGGCGCATTTAGCTTTAAATGAAGTGTCAGCGCAGAGGTTGACATGCACCACCGACCGTGGCCGAAATTATGGAATTGGATTCCCAATCCCAAACGAATTTATACTTTTTGCTTCTCAAGTCGTCCACCGGTCCTTCCTTCTTACTCGATGCAAGAGGTGGTGCAGGCATCATATGATCGATATATTACTACTTAGATATCGGAGCTCGCTTGCATGGGTTGAATATATATTTTTTTTAAATTTTGATTTAAATATTTTTAATATATAAAATAAGACAAATAAGTTACAGAAAAAATTATAAAAAATGATGGATCAATCAAGTATATCGACTTATTGTTTGATCAATTGAAATTATCGAAGTAGCCCTTGGCGGCAAACTGGCATGTCGACTGAAAGTTGTTTCTATCCTGCTGCCTATTTGAGCAGCTTTAATTATCACGGTAAGCTACATTTTTAACGCAAAAGATAAGACAAACAAGTTACAACGAAAGAATCATAAAAAATTATGAATGCATCGTCAAACTGCTCAAGCAGACATGTTGATTTGTTGTCTACTTGACCAACTGAAATTACTGGACTAGACCTTGGCGGCAAACTTGCATGTTGACCGCAAGCTGCTTCAACCTTAATGTCTGCTTGAACAACTTTAATTATCACGATTAGCAGCATTTTTAACACAAAAGATAAGACAAACAAATTACAATAGAAGAACCATAAAAAATTATGAATATACCCTCAAGCTGCTCAAGCAGTCATGTCGACCAATTGTCTTCTTAAGCAGCTTTAATTATCATGATTAGTAGTATTTTTTAACACAAAAAAAATAAAACAAAAAAGTTACGAGGGAAGAACCATAAAAAATTATGCATGTATCCTCAGGCTACTCAAGTTAGCATGTCGTTATCATACTTAGCAACACTTTTTAGCACTACTAATAAGACAAACAAGTTATTACGGAAGAATTACCATAAATTTTTTAGCAAGCTGGCATAACGATCGCCAGCTACTTCCCATGGCACTTCTATATATATAGAATTACCATAAATTATAATTAAAAATAAAATATATATTCAAGTTAAGATGGGGGGATATCTTGCTTTCTTTTTAAGAAGGTTCAATCTCATTGTGGTGTAATCTATACAAATTCAAACAATTTTAAATTAGTTGAAGAGTCCAAAGCTTCACAAAAAGAATACCTTTCTTCTATTAGGACCAGCAGGAATCAGGTATCATGCGGAAGCTAACAAAGCAATCTCGAAAGATCATGAGTATGAAGATAAACGAGAAATATGTCATAAAAAGACATAAATACTTAATATAGTTTGATCAACTAACCTACGTCAACAAAGAGAAGATGAGTAATCCACAATATAAAAGAGAGTACACAATATCGAGCGAAATAACCTCATCAATTTACTCGGAATATAAAGAAGTTCACACAAGTATGATTCACTATTTCTCTCCCTACACAAAACTCTCAAGTCCGCATGGCTACTTTGTGAATGTTATCAAGTTACTAAAAGGAATGAACTTTTATTTATAGAGTCATAAACTTTTTGTTGCTAGAAAAAAGATTTGTCAAACATGAAAAAATTTTATTTTTCTTTTCCTAAAAGGAAAATCCTGATCATGGCAAGAAATTCAAGGCAAAAATCTAACACCTTCGACATATAATTACTTTCTTTTGTGTAATGAATTAACTGAAGATTCCAAAGCTACACAAAACGAACACCTTCCTTCAATGTATAATTACTTTCTTTTGTATAGTGAATTAGTTAAAGACTTAGAATATATAATTCCTTACATTAATCTTACTATATACTATAATATTTTACCCACATTTCTCATCTTTCTTACATGCCTCTCACAGAGGAATAAACATCACTATTTGTAGGTGAGGAATTTTTTTCTATCTTGAATAGGAATAAAATGGATAGTAATATAGGTACAATTGAATGAAGGAATAACACCTTTAAATTACCTAAGCTACAAGGCGTAATGAGGTAGAAGATGATTTAGTGACTATATAAGTCAAAACAAGAATAATTGTTCGTATTCTTTTCAATTTATATCAACTAAAATAATATAACTTTAATATCAAAATATCATACTCCAATATTCATAAACTTTAAAAATTATTTAAAATATTCATTAGTTTGTATTATTATTTTGTAATGAATATCTTCCATGAAAAATCGTGACTAAGAACTCAATTGATATGAATCTGGAAAAGAAGAAAAAAAATAAAAAGAAAAATATCATTCATCTGTATAAAAAAATTAAAATTGGAAATAATTTTTAAATTCTTAAAAGTTTTAGATAAAATCACCTGTAAAATTGGACACGACTTCAGAAAGTAAACTCAGATAAAAATATATAAAATATTTATATAAATTTTGTACAATGAGCTACTATATAAATCCACTCCAAAAGTACAAACAATGAATGTTTTTTTACAAAATATAATAATTTAGGATAATTTTTGAACTTTTAAAAGTTTTCAAATAATATTTTGGCCCCAAAAAGTTTCTAGCATTACAAATTTAAATTATTAGTCAAAAATAATTTTCAAACAATGACAAGTTATACGGTGAAATAATGTTTACCAAATTTTTTCCCAAATATTTTTGGCAATGTTTATGACCAAATAATATATATTTGTGATTCACAGCCTACATTATTTTTCTTATGATTACACCTTATAATCTTTTCTTCCTTTTTTTTTAAACAGACCAATGAAAACATTATTTTTTTTTTTGCTATTACTCTCTTTTTTTTAAAAAAAAAACAAGTAGAAAATTTAAAAATTCAAATAATAAAGACAGAAATTGCACATTTTTTAAAAAGAAAAGATAAATAGAAAAATGACGAAAGCAAGTCTTTTCGTTAAATAAAGCATGAATCATCTTTTCAACAAAATATTTACGAGTGATTAATTGATCGTTTTCAATATTCTATCTTCTGTCTATATTTTTTCTGTTTTTTCGATGATGTGTTTTGGGATAAGCTTGTGAAAGTTCAAATCAAACAAATGGAAAATGTACAAATGTACTTAATATCTTTTCTAGAGTTGGAAAAATATTTTTTTTAGGTCATGGGAAAGAACTCGTTCAATTATGATCAAAATAAGAGGTTAGAGTGTGAATCATAATATTTAAAAAAAAAAGAGTAGGACATGGAGTGAATTATAAAAGAAGATGTAAGTTACGAGTGCAGACCAAAATTGACTCGGTACTTCTTATTTGGTGTTTAATATTTATATTAGAGTCTGATTAAATTTGTATTGTGTACTTCCAAGATCATTTTTGTGGACTACCTTTGTAACTATTTTCAAAAATTTAAATTTTAAATATTTGATTAAGGATGAAGAAAAACGCATATTGGTTACTATACGAGCTTTATGTACGTTCATTACCAATTTGCTTCTTATATTAAGTTGCCTAAATTATGGGTGCATGGTTTGCCATTGTTCATACGGAACGTTTCATCAACACAGATCGAACAAAACCATGAATTGGAAGTAACTGAAAAGTAATGGAAGGCGAATTTAAAATTGAGTTTATAAATTTGTTAGATTTTAGATAAATTAATTATATATATTAAGTAATTTTTTAATAAAAATATATAATTTTTATTATAATTATTGAATTCTATTAAACTCAACTTAGCTTTGCCGAAGTTGGAGTTACAATTTTGGTTACAAAGTTTACAAAACCTAGTAGTAGCTTTAGTCTAAATCATTATATTTACAAAATTATTTATATATTTATGTATATATAATTAATCTAAAACCTAATAAATTTATATTCTAGCAACAAACAAGTCATCTAACTCGCTAGCAAGATGGGTGTTTGATACCACCACCAACCGTAATCATACAAGTGAAATCTGAACAAAATAACGACGACAAAACCTTGCTCTAATCTTGTGGCTTTTGAGGTTACTTCCGAAAGACCCTTAGCTCCGATAAAATTAATATTGATGAGATACTAAAACCATCTACTCTACATAGACTAATTCCACATCAGAATCCTTAAATCTTCAGTAATGCAAATTTGACAATGCAAGCATATAACTTTTGAAAATGAAAGATCTTTAGTTTGTCAAATAAAGACCTAAAAAGTGAATCATCTAGCAAACATTCTACTTGCGCAATTTCATAAGCATACAATTCGAATGGATTTCAATTATATGCCAATTGGTTCTATATATTCTTCAAATTTGGAGCATAACAACTTGTTGAACAAGTTGACACAACACCAAAGTCCAAAGGTAGCAAACAAGAACATGTTTGTACCTATGGCTTTATACATATTCCTTTCCTTTCCCCCAAACAAACCAACGAACGCGACTTCACCCTTTCTCAAGCCTAGAGTAGAAACACACATTACAAACTACTAGTAGCAAAGACAAGTTTACATACCAAACTTTTTTAGCTGGGCTTAAAGAACCTGAGTTTAAGACCATTATTGACCATACTCCAAATTCCTCCAATCGAAAAAGCCAAGCTAAAAGCAACTCCTAACCATCCAAGGATCCAGTTGAAATACCAGTTAAAGCTGTATTTTGTAGGCTTCTTTATGAGAACCCACATGAAGCAAGGATAAGCAAATGTTACCGGAAGTGTGAGTCCTCCTAACAACCCTGCAAGACTTGACAGGAACGGAAGTGCCACTCCGATAAAGAATGAAACAAATCCGAAAAATATTCTGAAACCAGAACGGACCCAAATTGAGCATGGTTTGTTGGTACGGCTAGTGTATCCAGCTTCAAAACTGTCAAATGCTGGCATTGAGTATATTTGGAAGCTACTCAAGCAGTTGAACACGACTAAGAGAAATGTCATGGCGAGAAGTCCTCTTGGAATATCGTGAATGTGGAAAGCGTATAGCGCACTTAGCATTCCACCTGATGGCATCTGTAAGGAATTAATGAAGTGATCAAATCAGAAATAGGGAAAACACATTAAGTCTGACCAGAGGAGACACCGTTCTACCAAGGAATATGACTCATGCAAAGAAAAAACAAAAAAAAGTCTGCCGATGCTAAAGTGGCAAGAGTACTACGAATGCATGTATAATAGTCTTACAAAGCTTTCACAAAGGCAAAAATGAAAGATATTTTATACTGTCGAAGTCCCTTCGAGGAAATCCGATAAAATTAGAGCGATATGCATAAATCGACAAATGGTCCAAATTTTCGTAAGTCTACGCTCCCCAGATCCCACTTGTGGATTACACTATGTATGTTGTTATTTTAAAGTGTAAAAATAACTTAGCTGTATTCAACAGTTATGATGATCAATTCATATTGGAGTGGCGGAAATAACAGAAAGATAGCTACACTTACAAGGCTTCCATAAGCCCAGAAGCCTCCGATGGCAATAGGGAACAAGCACATGGCTATGAAGAAATAAGCAACTTTTGCTCCCTTCCACATTGGCACATAAGCTGGGTGCTTGAAAGTTGACGGCATTGTTGCCTGCAAAATGACAGAAAAGATGATGTCTTTACAATGGCAAAATAAAAAAAAATCTTGTGCTTGCACATGCAGGGAAAAGGGTAAGAAAACTTACCTGAATTTCAAGAACTAAATTGTGTCCTCTAAAGGCAAACGCTATAATACCCATAGCATTCAAGACTGAAAAGAGAGAAGCTGAGTAGGAAGGCAATGAAATGGGTTCATATGAAATCGTAGGTGGTCGTGGTTGGCTTACAGAGAGAACCCATGCCATAGTGGCGTATGTGATGGCTGTTACTGCTCCAACGAGGGAGAGTCCAGCAATGGAGTTCAGGTTCGGGAGCTGGGATAGAACAATGCAGAGGGAAGTGAAAACCAAATACCACTCAACAGTTGTTAAGGGATTTGATGAACAGAGTGGACCACAAACAATTTGAAAGAACAGCTTCATGGTTTCTCCACCTACGAGAATCAATGCTGTTGCGGTTCCTGCAGATAGGTAAACAGTAGGGAAGAGAGCGAGCCAAACACCCAATCTTTCACCTGAAAATGCAAATGAATACAACAATGTTATAGCAAGAAAAATGAACTATGTTCATTCCCCTTTCCTTCAATGATAAATAAGATTTATACAACTCTATCAGTTTTCATGCATCTTACTAATTACCAATAATTAAACATCCCCTCTGCTTAAATTTATATGACGGTGGTGGACCGAACAAGAAGTTTAAGATGTTCATTTTGAAGTAGGTGGTATATTAGTGTAGTGTATTAAATACCACTTAATACTCTCTCTGTTTCAATTTGTTTGTCTTATTTTCTTTTTTAGTTGGCGTGAGTCGTGGTTGTTTAGTTCAAAAGGAAAGGCAGCTCAGTCATCTGCAGGTGTTTTGTATCAAAGAAAAATGTTTCCTCCGGCAGCCCTTTGATTTTACCTTTCCAAATGGCATATTTTAAGACCACAGGATCAGAAGGTATCTTGGTAAATTTTACACAAGTAAAGATTACAATATTCAAAAGTCTTCTTTGCTTTCTTAAACTCTGTGTAAGTCATGGTTAAAGTTAGTGTGACAGAAAAAAATCACATCAAAGTAAAATTTGAACAGAAAATAGAACGGCATGACACATTCAATAACGTCCTGAAATGGAAAGAGTGACCCATAAATTGAAATAAACAGAGCCTTAAACATCAGACAAGTGAGTTTTTGAGCATGTTAAAGGGGATATAAAATGGACGAGTACTTGATCTTCTTACCAAAGGCTGCTTGCGCGAGCTCAACATATCTATTGTATCTCTTCCCAGGAACTGCTTCATGTAGCTGAACAAGTATCCATAAAGTATAGAGTTGCCAGAAATAAGCTATAGTTAAGGAAATTATTCCCCAGCTCCTGCATTCAGAAGGAAATATAAACACTCTACATTCCTATCAGACGACTAAAATTTAAAAGTATCTGGTAAATGCTGGCAAAAGATCAATAAAATATAAACTTAAGGACATAGAATAGACAATCAGGTATTTATGAGGTACACATCAGATCATAAAAAAGATTTGGCTATTAAACATACAATAGTGATCAGATTTGGTAGAAATTTCAATGGTAAAATATTTCTCTCCTATAGCTGAAGATGGAACATAATGTAATAAGGACACAATAGTCTACTTGGAAGTTCCAGTAGCATTTAGATATATTAAATCTTAAAGTCAACGGGTATGTCAAAATCATCCAAACCAATCATTCTGGAGCCATACCAAAAGTAAATTCACATAGACAACAGGGAACAAAAAATAGAGATCTCCATCAAATAGATGAGGAAAATCCTCATATTTCTATGGAATGAATGACATTGCCTTTCAAAAATATCAA
>JAOTQJ010000083.1:25315975-25327523 GCA_025642045.1 Solanum sejunctum | reverse complement strand
AGAGATCTCCATCAAATAGATGAGGAAAATCCTCATATTTCTATGGAATGAATGACATTGCCTTTCAAAAATATCAAATGTGTTACGAGGGTCTATCGAAAACAACCTCTCTACCTCCCAGGATAAGGGTAAGGTTTGTGTGTACTATACACTCTCTAGACCCCACTAGTGTGATAACACTGGCTATGTCGTCGTTGTTGTACAAAATGCCCTAGAAACTACATTAATTCCTTTTATATATTATTGTTTCAATATTTATTTAGACATGTATTGTAGTTGATGTTTAAAGTACAAAATTATCTCAAGATAAATGCACAGAATTAAATCCTTTGATGTACCATGTGACCATCTTTCTTAAATGATGTGGAAATGAAAAAGGAAGATGGAACAAAAGGTAATAGCCACAAATAAATTAAGTACCTTCAGCATTATATAGCAAGTA
The DNA here is from genome assembly GCA_025642045.1 of Solanum sejunctum. Lineage (NCBI taxonomy): Eukaryota > Viridiplantae > Streptophyta > Magnoliopsida > Solanales > Solanaceae > Solanum > Solanum sejunctum. The sequence continues at coordinate 25,327,081 of JAOTQJ010000083.1, read as the reverse complement.
TTATTTCTTAAAATATGATGACAAAAAATGAGAGAGGACCCAACTGCAGATGTGTCTTTATGAAAAGGCAAAGTAATATGGATGCCAACAATTGCTGTAACTATCTCTTTTCTAATTTCATTTGAAATCAATGATGAAAGTTGACAAAAGCAAGAAAAATAAGTCCATAGAGACAGATACAGAAAATTTTTTATTGGTCCACAAAATGATAATTTTCTTAAATAACATATCAATAGATAGAGGGGTCCCTATTAATGAGTGCAGTATAGTCAAACAGAGTCCCCAATTTCAAAGACAACTGATATGCATTTAAAAAATGCAGTACTTAGAGGTCAAAAAATAGCTGAAAGATCAAGACTTTTGAGACTGACGGTTGGGTTTAAGAAAGTTTATGAAGCAATAATGATTTTCCAAACTAAAGTAAATTCCCACTTAGAAGATAAGAGTTCTTCAAAGTTCAAACCCTGAAGAACAACGATTCATAGACAAACTTGAATAAGCCGAAAATTTGTTGAGTCCGACCACAATGACCGAATTGTTTATCTTCATGCATAATAAGGATACTAAATTACCTAGTAGAGAAGATTGAAAAATCATTTGTTGATAAGATCCATCCATTTAGCGGCAAACTTAGGATGGCATAGCCAAGGGCGAGCTTCAAACAAAGGAAAGGCTTATGGTGGATGACAACTTTGCAAGCAAATTCTAATGGAATTCATGCATATAGATCATAAAACAACAAATTTCACAAAGAAATGTAAAAAAGATCAAAACTTTAATCATTAACCCCATCAACAATAACAAGCACCATACAGATGGAAAAGACAGTTTTTTAAACCAACGCAGAAGCTTACTAGGCAAACCAGAATAAGCTCGAAAACTGTTCTGAAAAAGTAGTCAGTTTTGCAATCAAATTTGAATATAACCCTTACATATAGATCATATATCAATAAATTCCACAAGGAAATGCAGAAAGATCCAGTCTTTAACCATAACACAATCAACAATAGCATTAACAAGCACCAACCAGATGGAACAGATATAGCTCTCCAGAATCTTTACAAACAAACCAGAGTAAACCCAAAAATTTTTTTGACGAAGCAGTCAAAAGCATGAAGCTTTACAAGCAAATTCCACAAAGAAATGCAAAAAGATCAAAACTTTAACCAAAAGAGCATCAAGAATAGCAAGAACAAGCACCAAGTAGATGAAACAGATATAGGTCTTCCAGAATTATTATGAACAATCCAAAATAGACCCAAAAATTGTTTTGGACAAACCAGTCAAAAGCATGAAGCTTTACAAGCAAATTCCACAACGAAATGCAAAAAGATCCAAACTTTAGCCAAAACAGCATCAAGAATAGCAAGAACAAGCACCAAGTAGATGAAACAGAGCACAGGCATTAAACAGTATGACATGTAGTTTTATAAAACAGCAAGAAAGGAAGAGTAATAATACCATCCAAGAAAGGAGAAAGCAACAGGCAAAACCAGAGCTTGAAACCCAATACCAGCATTGAGATTATGAAAAGCAGCATAATGAGCATTGCCATTACGAGATTCAGTTATTGGAAGCCAAGCATCTTGAGGGTTAAGCTTAGTTAAATGCCCAACTTCCTCCAAATAACCCTTCATATTAACCAACACCCTTTTCATTGGAGTTCCAATAGGGCTCAAGAACCTAGGAGAAATAAATGAAGTTGGTGTCCATGACTTAGCATCTTTAGATGCACCAGTAGATGTATGTCCTCCACCACCCCTCGGTGACCTTTGACCTGACGGCGTTAGAATCTCCGGCGTCGATGCACGCGGCGTTGCTGGTATTGAAATTAGCTCTGTTTCTGGTCTTTCCTCCATCAATGGCAAATTATTTTTTGTTGGGGAAAAAATGAAAATGGACTAATGGGGTTATGGGTCCTTTTCTTTTTGTTGTTTAGTTTGTGTTTTTAGCTCATTGGGGCTCTGGTTTGGCCTCTTCTTGTCAGAGTTAGCAAGCAAGCAAGCAAAAGGGTGTTTAAGAATATATAGAATGAGTTTAAGCTGAGCTGAGTTGAGCTGCTGCACATGCAATGTGTGTGGGACTGTGTAAACAGTCAAGGTGAAAAGCTTGTGGCCGTTGATGGAGAAGCAATCTCGAGGAGTTTGGCTACTCAGGGATGGTTGTTTGGGGTGGGGGTATGAATAACATGTAAATAAAGATTTGATTTTTGGTGACAGTTTAAGAACACAGAAAGGGGATGTGAGTGAGAATAAAGAGACTTACCAAATATTTAAAGCTAATTGACTGAGGTTTTCATGATTTTTTGGGTCGATGTTCCATATTTGATGTCTGTATTAAAGTTTAATTATATTCAAATTCACGTCATATAATGAAGGCATCCCTTGGAGCCCAACTATATTTGGAGTCATGCTATGTAGAGCCCTATTTGGAGAGAAACAATTTATACCAAGAATTTTTTCATTCATAGGCTCGAACTCGTGATCTTTGGTTAAGAAAAAAATAACTTCATTTGTTACTCAACATCCTTTGATAGTTTATGTATCTAATTTATTATAACTTTATATTATTTATTACTTATGATAATAAACAAGGATGTCTCGATTGACATTTTAACTGCTTACTTAAATAGATAGTTAATAATTGATATGCTTACTTAAATAGATAACTGGAGCTTATTTTTATTTTATTTTAGCTGTTAATATTTAATCATCTCACAAGAGATGTGAAGGGAGTAACAATGATGAAATGAAATAATTGCTAGCATGCCCAGTAAGTGTTGAATTAGGTCAAATGGAAAGAGATGATCAATCCAATGCCAAAAGTGAATATAAATTCAATTTAATTTTATTAGTGAAATTTAAAAGAAATAATGACTCAATATTTATTACAATAAAAGTTTGAGAAATATATTAATTACTATCAATGATATGCAAAATTTTACTACTATATGCTTGCCAATTATACTACTTTTTATCAATTCTTTAGACCTTTGAATAAAGACAGTATTAGTGGGACAAGGAGTTCAGAGTTTCTCAAGTATGACTGCAATCAATGTGAAAATGACGCCACTTTAATTTGTAAAACTATAGTATAAAATAATTATCGCAGATTAAACTATGTAAAAGAAATAGAGAATGAAGCAACGCATTCAGAGACGGAAAGCATGCGCGTGAATAATTTTTTTTCTAAAAAAAATTATTTAATGTTCGATATTAAAATTTAATTAATTTAAATTTTTATTAAAATTTTATTTTTAAAAATAAAATACTTTTTATTAGAGATATGTTTAATTTTAAAATTAAAAAATATATATATTTATCACTTTATTATGATCTTATAATGTAAGCGACAAATCAATTTCTTCTTGACTATACTACTGTTAGTTTGACCAGCAGGGGTAACCAATGCCCTACATTACGAATAATTTTAAATATATGTAATAAATTAATTAATTTATGGAATAATAAATATAATTTTTTTTTAGTAATATATGTGTTTTTGGGATTTTATAATAAATATAGTTATATTTTTTAATAAAAAATAATTAAAAATCATAAAAAATATGAATGATTATATAATATGAGTTTGTCAAAAGTCATAAAATACATACACTTACTATATAATGTGGATTACTTTTGAGTTATATAATATATATATATACCGACTATATATATCTACAAAACAAATGATATTTTTTTATAATTATTTTTACTGAATGGTCATGTACCATATTATCCCCTTGTTTCGTACCTATATTTTCTTTTTTAAATATTTATTTACAGTGGATCATATTTAATTATAATTTTGGGTATGTATGTGTGTGTGAAGACATTGCAATATATTTATTAAATTAATGTAATCATCCGAAGCGAATAATTTTTTAATTTTTCTTATATATATTTTGTTTCACATAAATAATTGCTCTTATTTATACGAAGATATTTACGAGAATATATGTATATTGAGAATGGAAAAAAGTACAACAAATAATAACATTATCCCAAATGTCTCAAAGGCTCCCGCCTAATGCGGGATAAAAGGGGAATATATGCAGTCTGACCCTAGCGCGACTGTTTCCGAATGACCCATAATGAGCGTCGTAAGTTGCATTGACTAATCGCTACTTCATAATTAAAAGAAGCGCAGACAATTTAAAAAGTCATTTTACTTTATTCTATCATACCCCAAAGTCAAAACGTAGTGAATCTTTGGCTCCATCCGAAATTGATGAAAAGAGAATGGAAGAAAGTATTAATAAATATTTGATCAAAATAACATAATTTATATTGCAGTATTACAAGCTCCTTGAAGAGTAAGATAAATAATAATTGTTGTTAAGAGGCATTATTCATCCATTTCGAATTCCAAAAAAAGATGTATTAGCTCCAATTTCCCCAGGTCCAATATGATACAGAGTGACTTTCAAGAAATATATATCATCATAATATTATGTTATTAGAAAATAAATTTTCCTACCAAAATTAAGTAATATAGTGACCATCAAGAATTATCATCATATGCTATTTCATAAAATCGTAAATTAACTTGCCTAGTTCGACATCATTTAAGTGCACATTTTCTTTAAATAAGTTAGTAATATTTAATTTTTATCTTTTAACAATTAAATTCAGGTAAAAAAAATATTTATTATATTACAGAATACATTCGTTAGTGGACTCACAATGATTTTGTGTCTTAATTAATTGTTACACAAAAAAATGGTCCCGACAACATTGATAACTTTATGAATCTAATATCTGATCTCTTTGTTTCTTGTGATCTCTTTCACTTTCTTTTTTTTTACTTTAATAAAAATTAGTCTGCCACCCTGATATGGAGTACTATAAAAAATCCTAGACATACCAACAAATATTAATCTCTTATACATAGCATTATTTTACTGGCTAGTCAAAAGGTCATACGTTGAGAAAATGCATATTGTGAATATGAGGATGTTAAGATAGACGTACATGAACGTACCAAGGGCGACAAGATTAGGATTGAAATCATTCGGGAGAAGTTAGGAATGACTTCTGTGGCAGGTAAGATGAGAGAAGCAAGATTACTATGATTTGGGTATATTGTACAGAGAATAAGTGCTGACGCTTCTGTTAGGAGGTGTAAGAAGTTAGAATTAAGAGTTACGCAAGAAGGGAGATGATTAGACAGAATATGCCGCAACTTCATATCACCGAGAACATGATCTTAGATAGAAAAATTCAGATTGTTTATTAAGGTAGACAACTAGTAGGTTAGCAGGGATATGATGTTGTCTTGCTTTGTGATATAGTACGATTGCAGGATTAGTCGTGTCATTGTGTTGTTATTAGCCATCACTTATTTTGCTACTTGTATTGTATTTATGAGTTTTCAATGTATTCCACTATAGCCATTTTTGTATCTAGTATTTTCTACTTTTGGCGTTGATATATTTGAATTGAGGATCTTCTGGAAACAACCTCTCTATCTTTATGAGGCAGTGGTAAGGTCTGCGTACAATTTATCCTCTCCAAACTCCACTTGTGGGATTTCATTAGGTGTGTTATTATTGTTTTATATTTGATTAAATATAAAATTTAAAAATTAAATGTTTGATTCAAAACCAGCTAGAAATATTTTTGTATTTATAACTATTTGTGTATTTATAAATTATTTCATATAATAAATATTTGTTTATATTGCCAGAGTGATTGATGATGATTAAGTCAAGTGAAAAGATGGCATAAAATACAAATGAGAAGCTGACAATTTTGTCATCGCAGTTCCATTAATATCTAGCAAGAGATCACCATTCAATCTATTTAAAACTAATTGAAAATCTAATTATGTCTGTTTAGAGAATAACCACTTGTGGTTTAGCTATTAAAATATACCAAAAGGATAAAGAATGGAACAACTAGTAACTATTGTAATTAAAGTTAGTAAAATGATGAAAATAGAGTAAATAGAGGAGATTTAGTGATTTTGTTCATGATTTGTATTCATGATTATTGTAGATTTTTCCTTAATAGAAATATTAATAACTAATGTATGTGTTTAGAGAGCAGAATAGGGTGATAGACGTCTTTGCGAAGGTAGGTGTGCAGCAAGAAACCTTTGGAGACTCAAGTTTTAAAGAAATTCCGCTCATCTGTGCTCGTAGACATTTTACAAGCAGGCATGGTAGAAACTACTTGTGTTAGAAAAATTAATACTGGAACAATATTATCCTAGGGTTGAAGTGTGGCTCAAACGAACTCTAACCTTTGAATATCGGCTCTTGACAAAAAAGCTATCACTGGCTAAGTTCTAATATTAATGTTAATATCCTTTTAATTTAAAAAAATAAAGAAATAACAACAATAACAATAGTTATGCTCCTTTTGAATTCAGTCGAGAGTCATGCCATGGAGAAGTTGACTAGATTCCTAAAGAGACCTTAATTTTTGTCCCGAAAGGTCACGTGTGGCATAACCCTATTAGCAATTCAAGACGAGCATTCAACTTTAATATATGTTGAAGTAATTGATCCATATAAGAAAATAGATTTTAAATTTATGATGGATCAAAAAAATAATTCAGTACACAAAATATCCATATTAGTAAAGTTTACTACTTATAGAAGGATTACACCTTAAAAGTATGATATAGACAATTAACTCTAATACAAATATTAATGAATATTTAATTCCCATGACAATGTATTAATTATCGATGACTTAGTAAGTTATTATCTCAATTAATTTATATAGATTAGAAGTGTCACATCCCTAGCATTAAGAAGAGTCATGTGAGGACATAGTTGAGACAAGAGTAGATCTCTAATGAAATTCAAACATTGGATTATATATAATCCTAACGTACACTTAAAAAATGAAGGTAAAATTGACATAAAGTAATTTATATGGAGCCCTCATTTTTCTCACGCCATGAAACACGAAAGTGAACTCTACATAATGAATCTTGAATTATGATTTATGCTGCAATATAACCCCACTAGGAAAGTTCATCCAATAAAAAGGTTCACTTTAGAAGGTTTTGATTTTCAAATGCTGGAAAAATAAAGTAGACAAATAGCTATCATTTCAAATGATATGACTAGATTTTTGGACAAGCTTGCATTTGGAAAGATTATTATGTATTGAGACACAAAGTTTTACATTGGTGGTTAATAGAATGATTGGTCTTCTTATAAGGTTTAGGCAATCCTTCTCCCTTTGAGCTAGCTTTTAGGGTGTGAGTTAGGCCTAAAACCTACTTCAACATGGTATCAGAGCAAGACCCGTCTCACACAATATTAGACCCTCGAAAAAAATTATTCACGCATCAGATGCTAAGCACTGGACGTGAGGGGGATGTTGAGACACAAAGTTCCATATTGGTGGTTAATGGGATGGGTGATCTTCTTATAAGGTTTAGACAATCCTTCTCCCTTCGAGCTAATTTTTGAGGTTTGAGTTAGGTCTAAGACCTATTTCAAACTATATTTTTATTTTTTATGTGCTAAAAGTTAATAAAATTAATAATAAAGTTGGAAAAAATATATGTGAATTTCTTGTAACCAATTAGTGGACCACTTAGTTGCTAAAGAAATTTCGATCAGCCGAAAGAAAGAGCCTAGCGTTTGTGCAGGCCAGTCAATCCGGCTGTCTGGATTAATTTATTTTCAGTAATTTTTGACTTTTATTTTTTTTAAAAAAATTTTGAAATTGTTTGAGAAAGGCAACTTTGTTTTAATTTATGCTTTAACTTCAATCATATAAGATCGAAATTGTAATAATTTGAAATTTTCACTATGTTAATAAGAACAGAATTACAATTATATTTGCAATTGTAATACTCAAACTACTGAATTACAATGGAAATAATGAAATTACAAATAACAAAAGAGATTAGAATGAAATGAGGAGATGAGAGGAATTAGATTATTTACTCAACAATATGCATAATCTCTGAATCACATACCACGACTCCTTTTGATAGAATCGTTCTCACACTCACTACTCAACGCGAATACTAAATTAACTTGGCCTTGTTGCTTGTTCTTAGCCCAATTGCTCTTGTCAGCACAGTAACTACTTGTGCGACCTTGGTATCTATATCGAGTTAGACTTGGTTCATATTTTGTTATGACGTCAACTATTTTTGTTTGATCGCCAGTTACTTGTGCAAGGACTTCAAATAGAAATGTTGAAGTCATGCAAAAATGATCGAACTTCAACCATATAAAATTTTCGAAGCATGATACAAATGTGCAAAAAATCTTATTAAACGGACATAAAGTGTATTGACAACTCTCAATATCTTGAATCCACTAATAGGCCCAACAAAAGAAGGCCTTCTTGTCTACAGCTGCCCGTTGGGCTAAACAGAAGAAACTTCGGTCCATGTATAAAGATGGGCTTCTACTAGATTAAACGGACACAAATGTTTGTATCCGCCCATGCATCTTTTAACTTGCGCATTTGGACGATTTGTCAAAAAATAATCATATTCGTTAGTTAAATATATAATTATTTCGTATAACAAATTTATACTCTCTCTCTTATACATCATATATCATTATCTAAAAAAAATATAATTATTGACTATTATTTATAATAGTTCAATTTTATTTAAAGAAAAGACTTGTCTATAATATGATATTGATATAATTGGCTGAAAATATGTCAAACTCTAAATCTTGCTTATTATCAATTTCGATATTTTGATCCAAATGTTTATCTTCATATCGCTTTAGCCTTTAGTCAGCTAACTCAAACACACTCTTATTAAATATCAGATATCTTTAATACGGTATATCTAGCTAAATCAAAAAAAATTTGTGAGTTATTTTATCCTTGATAAGCATTGTTTATTAAATCACCAACATTTTCTTTGAGGTAAAATCCCCAACCCTTTCATAATTTATTTCTTTTCCTGGCAAAGATTAATCTATAAATTTTTCTCGTTCTTAACTTACGAATATTCCACACCTTTTCAAAACGTTTTTATTGCAATACTATTTATTTTCGTCAAATACATTATTTATTCATTATTATATTCAATTATTTCTTATAAAATTAATTTTAACATTAATCAACAGATTCAACATTATATATTTGTCAATCTTTTTCGGTCGAATAAGTCAAATCATCTCATAAAAACATAGTTACAATAAACTTATAACTAGGATAATACAAAATAAATAAAATAAAATAAAACAAAGTTAGGTTGCTACTCCAGCTTGGCAGTTGCTTTGACCCCAGAATGTAATCTTAAAAACTACCAAAGAAAACGAAATGATAGGCCCTCTTCAATTAATGAACAAATACATTGTATTACTCTTCCCTTTCAAATTATTACTCCCCCAAATTTCATATTAAGTAAATTATTAAGTTATTTTACACATATGAAAAAATAAAAATAAAATTTAATCACATTTTTTTATATACATCATTTATTTTTCATACAAAACTTAAAAATTTAATTAATGAAGGATAAAATTGAAAAAAAAATTATTCCTTAAAAAAGTGAACAATTCATTTATTTTGAGACATTAAAAATCCTCCAATAATTAACTTAATATGAAATGGAGGAAAGTATAAGTTATAATTTTTAAAAATAATTTTCTTAAATTAACTATTATTTTAAAATTTATCTTTTTTTAAAAAAAAAATTCGATATTACATCTCAAAGCAACAATCAATAGATTAAAATAAAATAATCAACAAACCTTTTTAAGGAATCTCTTTGAGAAGAGGAAATAAGTTTTATAGCCCAATACTAAGACAACGAAAAGTCAAAAGTAAGTTTGACCATGAGAGAATATTTTGATTTTATCCATTATTTTAATATCTTGCTGATGTATGCGCTTCCATCACTACATCCTTCATTATTAAGCACTCATAATTCTCACAACAAAATATTATTTTATATAATTAAAAAAATGAAAAATAGATTTTTATATTTTATAACAATAAAAATATTATAGAGTAATATATTTAAAATTTTATTTTATTTTTGTATCCAAGTCGAATAAATTTATGTAAAATAAAATGTTGAGATATGTTGCTTTATATATTTCCATTAATATAAACTTAACCAATTCAAAACCAATTCTCCAACTACATGGATTGATAAATCAACCGTTCAAATTTTAGAATCCTTTCAGTCCTATATTAGCTTTAAAAATATATACAATAAATTATGTTTTTTATTTTAAAAAAAATATATTTAAAGATCGACTAAAAAAGAAAATAAATCAATCAAATTTCGATAGTGGATTAATAAGTGGTTGTCTCTTAGTCTTAGGTAAGTATTGATCATTGAAATTATTTTCATTTCTTGCATCTTCTTTTATCTATTTTTTTTCTCTTTAAGCATTGTTTTTTTTAGGTTCCTAGATTTCTTATTTACGTAAATCAGTACTAATATTTTTATTTTAAATTCTATAAGACGAAGAAGCTGGTACCACGTGCAATGAAGTCAATAAAAAGGAATTGACAATTTACATTTTGGTAAAACCATAGATATTCAATTTTTCCAGTAATTTGAATAAGTCAAACATATTTTAACTAAGAAATAAATTTAATCTGAAATTTTAAATCAGAAACTATCTATTCTAATGATGGATGTTAGCCTATAAAACAACTATACATTCTTTGTTTTTCCTCCTAAGTTTTTCAATTTGCTTTTATTTAAATGCGAATTAAATATTATTTTCTTTGGTCCAATTTTAATTAATTTTTATTAACTTGATAAAAATTAAAAAATAATAAATAATAAAATAATTTTATTAAATTATTTTTTAAATATAATAAATATAATATTTTATATAATAAAAAAATTATAATTAATAATAAAAATAAATTATAAAATTATCAGACATTTCAAAATAGTTTAAGGCTTAGAATTTAGTGAGTTCCTATGATGTACCAACTACTTACCAAAAGGAAATAAATAATTAGGTGTCTGCCAACTCAAGCCTCGATGACATCATCTTTCATATTTGTCAAAAATAAATCAATAGCAAAAATCATATTACTTTGAATTACCTAAAAATGTATTCAAAAGTGGAGACGAAGTTGACTTTGGAGAGTTCTAATTAATGCCCACTTCATTTACTTTTATTTATTATTATTT
>JAOTQJ010000083.1:25293993-25315875 GCA_025642045.1 Solanum sejunctum | reverse complement strand
AAATTTAACTACATTAATTTACCTTCAAAATCTAAAATTTAAATAATAAAAAACTACAAAAAATACTAATAAGTTACAATTCTTTTTATATTAATATAATTAAAAAAAATATTTTAAAATATTAATTAAATTTTATTTAATTTAATCTTAATAAATAAAATAATAACACTTCCGAAGCATACGAAGATTCTTTCACGAAATAAATAATAGGAGCAATAAATACCAAATGAATAATTTTCTCTTCCCAAAATGTGTATTTTTTCCAAGGATATGGCATAAAATATAGGAGAAGCTCACAAGAAACCCCCTTACATCTTCCTGCAGGATAATGGTCACTAACTATAAATCAAAGTTGAATAGATTGCTTTTTCATTAAGAAAATACCCCTCTTTTTGAATATATTTGCCAATCTGCCATTATTGATTTATCTGTATTTTTTTTTCTTTTTTTGACATTGCGTTTTCACTATTTAAGGTTGCAATTTTTTTTAAATGGGCTTTAATAAAGGAAAAATTTATTTTAAAGTGAAAGCTTTCATTCATAACTAAGGTTCATTAGATTCAAAATGAGTATGAATATCGAATGAGAATAAAAATATTCACACGTAAATTATCGTATCTCTTAATTATTTTTTATTTTTTTATTTTTTTTTATTCTTAAATTTTTTTAATTAGAGTCATATTTTTAATAGATGAAAAATATCACGTAATAGATGACTTTTAAGAAAAAAAATTCTTTAAATTATCTATACATAAAATGTTGTTGAATTACCTAACATGTACGCTTGCACGAATGGTTTAAAAAAGAGGATATCGAATAACATGACAAATATATACACACTTTAATGAATTTTGTTTTAATTTGATAGATTTGTAACTAATCTTTATACAAAATAATTTATTCTAATAAAATAAACGAAATTGAACTTATAAGCAATATATTATTTTATTTTAAATAATTTGGACAATTATAAATGATAATTTTGTGAAAAGAACACCGTAAAAAGTGATAATATAATGAATAACGAGAATCAAGATTGATATTTTAATTAAAAAATATTTATTTTCAAAAACAAGAAAAATTTAGTTGAAATAATTGAAGGCAAAAAAAAGTTAAAAATTATGATCCACAGCAAAATAATCCAACTATTATCTGTTAAAATTAATTCAAACATAACAAAATTTTCTCAAAAATTAGTTTACGCAAATATCTTCAAAATCAAATTCAGGTAGCTGAACTTCGGATAAAACTAAAGAATGGATAAGAATTCCCGCAGGTGAGGAGTGGTATTTTCGTAGTTATTGTAACAAACAAGGGTAGAATTCCACACAACAATAGCCGCCCACTATTAGACCCCAAACCCTTCCCAAAATTTTCGACTTCTCAATTTCCTGGCGTCTGTCTCCGGCCGGCGCCGAGAGCAAAATCCTTTTCCTTTTCCGTTCACTCAATACCCTTTTGAAAACCCCTAATTTTGATCCGATTTTTCAAATCACCGTTCAATTCTTATACTAATACCGTTGACCTAACTTTTCAATTCCCCGATTTCTTCTCCAATTCACTGATTTCATCAATTCCGATGGCATTAGTTCGCTCTTTATAAGTTTTTTACAGTTCTCTCCGTTAGTTTCCGAACCGACAATTCTCTACATCTTGCTCGGTTTATTACAATTTGTAGTCATGGCGATCCGGTTCACCGTCACCTATTCCGGCTACCTAGCCCAAAACCTAGCTTCTTCGGCTTCTTCGAAAGTTGTAGGCTGCAGGTTTTTTCACGAATGTACTGTCCGATCTCGAATCTTCCATCCACCAGCTCAAAAACCAGAAACAAATTGCTCCGATTTCCGCCGGAACAAACCGAAACCCCGGTCGGTGAGTAACACTTACTCTTCCCGGTCGTTTTCTTCTAGTTCCGTGTGTTCTTCGTTTGCTGCTGATTTTCTTGGCGAAAGTTCGAAATCACCTTTGGTTGTTGGATTGATTTCGCTGATGAGGTCTTCTTCTGGGTGTTCTACGATGAATGTTATGGGGATTTCTCCTTTGAAAGCGTCGTCGTTTCTTCCATTTTTCCAGGGCTCGAAATGGCTTCCTTGTAATGAGCCCAGTATTGGGTGCTCGGCGAGTACCGAGGTTGATAAAGGTGGGACTGACACTAAATGTAGTGAAAGGTTTGTTCGCTCGGAGCCTTTGTCCAATGAATTGAAGGTTTCTAAGACCCGTTGGGTGTCAAAGTTGTTGAACATCTGCTCTGATGATGCAAAGGCTGCTTTTACAGCTTTGAGTGTTAGCATACTGTTTAAGTCATCTTTGGCTGAGCCAAGATCAATTCCATCTGCTTCCATGTCCCCTACTCTGGTTAAGGGTGATCGTATAATGGCTGAAAAGGTATATTCTTGCTGATCTGTTGATATAGCTTGAAGACGTATTGATGCTTCAAAGTAGCGTGTTATGTGTAAATTTGGCAAATAGCTTGTGTGTATTACTGTTTGATTTTTTTTCATTGGCAAAGAGCTAGCCTGAATATGTGATTAGTGGTTATCATGATACCCGGTGCCTGGAAAATCTAGAATATCCCTGTGCAGTTTTCAGAGTTTCACTAGAATTATTTGATCTGATGGTACTTTTCAATTGATATATCAGGCATAGCTAATTGATTGATTGAATGTATTGGCTAACCACGAGCCTTATTGCCTACGAGTTTATTTGGTCATTCAATGTTTTACAAAACCTGGTTTAGTTGCCTTGCATCATAATAATTGTGTTCGGGCGGTTGATGTCTTCCTTATCAATGATTTTGTTTTTGGACTTTGGAAATGCTAAATGAATGCCCATTGTGTTATGACACGTTACATCTTTCATTAAAAGTCTGTCTTGCATCCAGTTTTGTTGAAAGGGTTGTGTCCTAATAGCGCCAAGCAACCAATCGTCTCGATTGGGGAAAGAATGCTCATTATGCTTATGATTCCTTCTATCCTTATAACTTTTTTCATTTCATGCAATTGATGTGTCTACTGCAATCGTTAGAGAAGCTTTGACATGTTGAGATTGTATGCAAATAAAGTTCATGTCCCGATTGACACTCACTGACTATTATGCTTCATGTTGCATTTCAGGTTTCATATATTTTCCGGAATCCTGAAGTATCAGACATAGTGATATTTAAAGCACCACCCGTCCTTCAGGTACATCAGAGTTGTCGGGATTGCTTGTAGTGTGAGATTTTTATTCTGCACATGCATTCATCAACTGGCAGTTTTCTGTATCTTGCAGCATTATTTTGGCTGTAGTGCTGGAGATGTCTTCATTAAAAGAGTCGTTGCACTAGCTGGGGATTATGTTGAAGTAAGATCTTCTGTTACCATGTTTTGCTAGTAGGTTTGTCAAGCCTGCTATCTTTGCTATCTTATTCAAGGATAACACTATGCAGGTGCGTGAGGGTATACTGTTTTTGAATGGTGTTGCTCAAGATGAAGATTTTATTTTAGAGCCCCCTGCCTATGAAATGGCACCAGTGGTAATGTCTTTATTTTGTATATATGCAGTAATGTCTATATGATGTAGTTTCTTCAAAGATCTAATATGCTGCTTGCTCATTTTATAGTTTGTTCCTGAAGGCTGTGTGTTCGTGCTGGGGGACAATCGCAATAATAGCTTTGATTCTCGTAACTGGTGAGCATTGAACGATCCAGTCTCTATTTTTTAAATAGAGAAGCAACAAATCACTGCGGAGGAAGAGCTGCTGTAGTAATGTTCAACCTTGACTACTGTCTCTGCCCCTCCCTACCCTCCTTTCTCCTAAATCCAAGCTGTCCGTTAGTTACATCTAAAAAATCTCCTTGTTTGTGAGTGTGATATCCATAACTATGACTTGTCCATTGTGGGTTAGGAAGCTGAAACAATTAGAATCAAGAAGTAGTGGTGTATCATATTAACCCTTCATAGTTGGAATTGCAAAAAAGAACCATTAAATCATTTGGTGTTCTTATTTGTTTATCTCTTTGTAAACTTCGATCTCATCTGTACTGTCTAATTTTTCAGGGGTCCACTTCCCATTGAAAACATTATCGGTAGGTCAGTATTCAGATATTGGCCCCCATCCAGGGTGTCGGACACCCTGCATTGCTCAGTAATGGAGAAGGGAGTAGTTGCAGTTTCTTGACCCTTTCTGACGGGAGGTGTTCAACTGACTTCTGTCATCTCTTCATTCTTTTACTGATCATTTTCTGCCATTTGGCTCGTCGGGTCAGCTGTATAATCTTTACCATCCCGCCTGCTGTTGTTTGATCCAGAATTTGAACAATGTTGAGGATGGATTATCTTAATCCGCCTGTGTTGTTATTTTTCTCAAGGGCCCTATATTGGGTTTTTCTGCACTTTTATGTAGTGGAAAGTCTCAGAGATAAGCTGATCACTGGAATTAGTGACTCAGTTGTCATGATTTGAAGAACCTGAACATTTCTCCTTCCTCCTAAACCATGGAGTGGAGAACCAGACTAACGTTGGTGTCTATATTGACCCAACAAAGTTTCAGCTGTAAATCGTGGCACAATATTCTGAGGCTGAACGTGTTTATTATTTTTGCTTGTATTCCTGCTGAATGTAGTGAATTTTGAAGTATGGTCTCCATGTAACTGTTTTCTCTGCTGTGTTGTCAAGAGTGTTTATGAACTCACAAGTGCAGATTGTGGAATATATTGGTTTGAATTGGGAGGGGCAATTAGCCTCAATATTGGCCATTCTTTTGAGATGAGTTCTCTTGGCTTCTTAGCACCACCTGCCCCCTTACTTGATATATCTAATTATCAACCAGTTTAGAACATTGTGTACAAAAAATTTTGTTTGAAACTTATTTCAAAACAAGTAGTTAAAATTTTATTTTGAAAAGCTAGTTTTACTTAAAAATCATAAATTTAATTTGATAGTCTATATAGGCTTTGATGTTATGGAAGAATGACATGATGAAACTAGATTCTACATATGAATCAAAATAGACTATAATGGAGGTGTCTTATGACTTATCTAATGAGTTGCATGTTTCTACAAAATAGTCGTTTGATAAATTTTGGGGTGTAATTATTATTGTAATTGAATGGAAGAAAATTGCTATAAAAGAATTGTCAGAAAATCACGTTTATGTGAATCAATGTCATGCAAAAAGTCCAACAGAAAGGCAAATATATGGATGCTAAAACAATTGTGTAGTTCGACAGAGTTTATAATGACTACACCGGCATATCGGTTCGTTTGGTTTGATTATTGATTTGTATATATGCTAAATCGTTATAGAAACTTAAAATGTTGGCTTATCGATTATTGATCATTATCGGTTGTTAGATTATGAACCATACACGTAAGTTGATATATTACATTTTGCTTTAAACCAAACATTGTCATAGTGTAAAATAACTGAGAGTTTGAGATAGTTAAAAATAAAAAGTATGAAATTGTCAAAGACTTTATATATCTAATGGTACAGAAAAAAATCTGAAATCGTTAAGAACCAATAACTCGATACTAAACAAATTAAACCATTATTGAAACTGTCAAATCAATAATTCATTATTGATACCTATTTTTTGGTCCGAATAATAGAGTTCGATTCTATTTTGAACCCTTTTAAGTTTTAAAAAAGTAATTTTTGACCCTTTTTAAGTAAAAATTATTTTCTACTAAAAAATTACACAACTTTTAGGGCGAATACTTGTTCCTTTTGAGAAATTCTTATGTCTAGTGAAAAGACTAGTATAAAAATAATCTTTTTTAAGGCTTTTTAAAATTTATTTTATGTTGTAAAAGATCATAATTTTATAGCCAATTCAACCTTATTTGCCTGGCACTATGCATAATTCATAAGTACAATCCCGTACTGCGGTGTCCCAAATAGTCATTTTCCTTGTCTCTATGCAGATCTAATTGTTCTCTGCAGAAAAAGCTTTGTTAATCCTATCGCCATAGAAGAGCAAACTCAGAGACCAACGATGATCCATATCTCTTCTTGTTCCTGTATTACTACTTTATTCATACCCTTTTTGGTCCTTTTCTCTCTATACCCATCTCCAATTTCAATTGCCACTTCATCCTCCATACCCTTCAACATCTCCCACTTCCTTTATCCAAGAATCAACTACGAGGAATATCCCCAATCGTCACCTAATCCTCCTTCATTTCTTGAGGTTTTGCTCAATTACTCAATTGGGTTTTGCCTAATTGCTATTATTTCTTCTGATTTTCAATGGGTCTTGCCTAATTACTGTTATTCGTTCTGTTTCTGGGATGGGTTTTGCTGAATTACTGTTATTTTTTCTGTTTCTGTAATGGGTTTGGTCTAATGACTGTTATTTTTCTGGTTCTCTAGTGGGTTTTGCCTAATTACTGTTATTTGTTCTGATTCTTTGATGGGTTTTGATTAATTACTGTTATTTGTTTTGTTTCTCTAATGGGTTTTATGGCTGTATTTGTATATGTTGTTCAGGACGTGTTAAAGGGGATTGCTGAGCGGGAGAAATGGGATTTGCAGGACTTGAGAGTTTCCAAATTGGATGTGAAGAAATTAAAGTTTGGGACTTTAAGGAAGTATGAGTTTCGGGTCCGAATTGGGAAGACAGAATTTACATTCATGATGGCAGATGAAGTATCTCAGTGGAAAAGCTTTCAGTTTCGTAATAAGAATGAGTCTGATTTCGAGTCTTTGGTTAAAGAGATTGGTTCCAAGGCTACTCTTGATGTCCTAAAAATCCAAGGGCCATTCGAATTATATGCTACTGGAGATGATTACCTCTCCATGACCCTACCTGTATGTGTATATTTCTTATGCTTTTAAATATTGCCTTTGTATGGATCATTACGTTTTGAAAGTTACACCAGATGTCATTTCTGTGGATGGCCATTGCTTCCTATCTAATGTTGTTTCCTGAGTTGCATTTAAGTCTTGTATTTGGCTATACTTGGCTGCATACACCTGGAAAGGAGGTGCTGTTGCACCCTCTTCAGCTCGAGTTTTATGCATATAGTTGAAATTCTTTAGATACATACATATGCACAATAAGGCAGCATCCATTGTCACAAAGAGTAGTGGGTAGCAGCTTTATCTATATGGTGAATTTTTTCAAATGTATACACAGACCGAGGCTTGTCACAAAGGAGTAGTGGGTTGCACCCAGTTCAGCTGTAGTTCTATGTGTATAGTATAAAAATGTGAACTTGCACCCACCTTTACAAAGGAGTAATGGTGCTTAACACTCGCTCAGAATGGTTGCAAAAATGTAGATTGTGTTGTAATTGGACCGTGGAACTATCTTAAAGATTTAATATTTGGCTATTGATCCTTATTTTGGAAGTGCCTGGTGAAGTAGACAGTTAGATGAAGCAAATCTTCTCCCATGATATTAGTCCACCAGGCTTAGTTTCTGCATTTGTTAAATCAAATCCACCATGTAGTTTTCAGGACTCTTCGCGTATCAAGGTATTACTGGCCAAACTTCGGAAGTACTTAGGTTCAGCATATTTATGGAGTGCTAACTCACTTGATGTTTCAATTGACTTATCAGATCTCTAGAAAGGAAGCTGCAATTATATCGGCAGAAGTTGTTACAGGCTGATGTAGTTTAGTTCGAAATAGAGCTGCTGCATATGCACGGAATTTCATTAGGTGCATCTTTTCTAGAACTTCGACTCTTTCACAGGGAGAGAACATCAAATTTGTGGTTGCATTATATATTTGTTTTATGTAGTGACAGCGTAGTAGGGAGTAAATGTGAAACTAGCATATGTTCTCCATGAATGATCTTCTATCTATTATGTTTATTCGTTTATATGAATATTATCATGGTGTATATAAAAATTATCAGGTTTTATCACGGAGAATTTTTTTTATCTTTGTCAGACATGTTGACATATCTTGCATGTTTAGATGTTGATATTTGACATATTATCTTAATATGGATATAGATTTGTGCTTTGATCTCTTCTTGCTTGTTAGCAGCTAGTTGCTTTAATGTGATTCGTCAGGGGTTGATGCCTTATGTGTTCTATTCAGGCACTGAAAGTGAGATTTTTTACTAATCATTACGGGTTTTCATGGTGGCTAAAAACATTTTGTTATTTACCTTTTTAACAGCTGAACTCTTCCTATAATGGGTTGAAAAAGATCCTTGTTGGTGAGGGCTTCACTGTAGAAGTTAAAGGTGCTGATGAAATATCAATGTTCAACATATTTGATTTGCTTAAACTAGTAAATGGAAGCATTTTGAGCAAGTCAGGAATCACTCAATTTAGATATATGTCGAAATTGTCCTGCATACCATTACTTCCCATACATGTGAGAGGACCTGCTTCAATACTTGCCTATATTACCAGAAATCCCAATTTAACAATTGAAACTGAGTTTGTATCCAGAAGATCTATCAAGTTGCTTTCTGAAAAATGTTATGCGAGGGATATCTCCAGAAAGTGGAGTTCGTACAATGATTTTCTGAGCCAGAAGATAACATTACTGGAAAAAGTCCTAAGGAGGTTTCTTGGTGGAAAAACCAGTCAAATTACACGTTTCAATCTCTTAAAAGTGAAAGTTAAAGACTTGACCCTTTTCCACTTCAATTTAGAACTGGAAAGAGGTATTCAAAACGACGACACATATTGGACTACTTTGGGGGAGTGGAGAACAAGGCCAGCTGTTGAACATTCATGGTTTGAAGTTACAGCAAGTTTTGAGGGAGAGGTCCTGAAGCCACGTTTGATTAAGAAGGTCAGACCTTTTATTGAAGTAGATTCATCATCGTGGAGTAATTTGATGTCAAATATGTCCTTTACCAAAATTTCTTCTTTTCTTGTCCCACCGGAGCCCTTAACATTGGATCTTAGATGGTAGGGAAATTTATATCTAGTTCTGTCATGTTGTAATTTAGATTCTTATCTTCCTTACTGTGAAAATTGAAAATGGTTACCTGATTTGTACATCATATCCTTTGTATATTAAAAGTCGTTGGAAAGGAACTATAAAAAAAAAGTGGTTAGAAAGGAATGAGTTACCCTGTTTTATATAACTGAAGGAGTGACAATTATTCGAGATTGAAGATGAGTCACCCTGCTTTATGAAAGTTTATCACCTCCTCACCAAATGCACTAAATGAAAGCTTGGTTTAAGAGGTTCATGTGAATTTCCATAAATTACATGAACTACTTAACGTAATCTCTGAAATGGTAGGTCTCCTCTTTACCTATGTTCCAAGTTCAATTCAGATGATGCAATGCTCTACTAGCCTTTCTAATATGTGCACTCTAGCCTATCTTTTGAGGGAAATATTAAGAGGCAGAGATTGTCCCTTAGGATAGAGCCGACATGTTTTAGTGAGTTTGCAATTGGCTTGTGGTCCGATTAACAGGGTCTTGCGTCATGATCTTTTGCTTGCTCCATTCATCCTAGGTTATTAATGGATGAAGATGAGATGCTGCTCATTTATGTGAGAGCTTAAATTCTGTCAAAACTCAGATTTTAAAGTATGCAATTCCAGGGTGTTAATTGTTCCAAGTACCCTTTGTTTCAACAAGTTGTGGGTTTGCCAACACAATCCATTTTGTCACACAGTCCATATTCTTTTAAGACCAGTTAATTGCTTAAAGTTTTTCTTAGCTACTTTGTCCCAGCTCTGGTATTTAAAAAGGGGAAACAAAAGAAGAAAGAAATGAATTGTAAGGCCAAGTTCTTTCAGTGCCAATGGCAACAAAATAATAAGACATTCAACTAAAAATAGCAAGAACTTTGCACCTTGGAATGTTTCATCAACTAAAACCACTGATGCAGGATTACTTGGACTCTATTTAATAGGCCACAACCACAATATTATTATATGACATAATTTGGGGTCAAGCACCATGATGATGTATATTTCCTAAACAACAGACATTTCAGTTTGCCTTAGCCTTCTCATCAAAGATGGGATCTTCTTGGTTCAGTTCTGGCTTCTTATACTTGTACCAAGAAGCCATAGTAAGTAGAAACCAAAGTTCAGCATACTAACTCCTGCTAGAAACCAATAGAAATAGTCGAGCTTGTCTCTGTTCAAGTTGTTATTAGCTAACCAGCCACCACTCACCTTGTTAATTACACTTACCACTACTGAGCTTGTGAAGTACCCAAATGCGAGTGAAGACCAAGAAATGGCCATACTCAGTGATTTTAAGCCTGATGTCCTCTGTGCATAGAAGAAATCCATCTATCCGACCAGTGTAAATATTTGAGCCATTCCAGATATTACAAATTGGTATGCTAGCCAGAACACACTCATAGCCAATTGAAGTAACTTGATTGCTTAGCAGCCTCTTTAGGGTCCTTTTCATCAAATTGATCAGCACCCAAAGATGGTAAAGCCACTTTCATTCCACTGGTTCAAGTGCTATCAGATAAACACCTCCATACAAGATTGCCAATTGACCTCCATCAGCAGATTCACATAGATTGTTTTGGCTTAAAGGTACATCCTTGCAGGGAAATGGTCTCAGTTATCTGAAATGTGCTTGAACTCCTAGTAGTGCAAATCCCTAAGATTGAAAGAATGATCAAAGTCAATTCTTGAACCTGCATGGACATTTGAAATATATGTTGTTTTGTTTTCTTGCATAGCCAAGATGTAAAAAATAAAGAAGTACCACAACTGGCATGATGCCAAATAGAACACAAGTCTTGAATCTTGAGATGTGAGTATCTGAGAGAAAGGCTCCAAATAATGAGAGCAAGAATGCTGTTCCCATCAGTTCTGGCTTCTTATACTTGTACCAAGAAGCAGATACTAAGTAGAAACCAAAGTTCAGCACGCCAATTCCTGCTAGCAACCAATAGAAGTAGTCGAGCTTGTCTCTGTTCAAGTTGTTATTAGCTAACCATCCACCACTCACCTTGTTAGTTACACTCACCACCACTGAGCTTGTGAAGTACCCAAATGCCAGTGAAGACCAAGAAATGGCCGTACTCAGTGATTTCATGCCTGATGTGCTCTCTGCATACAAGAAATTCAACAACCCCACCAATGTAAATATTTCAGACGTTGAAAATACTACATATTGGTATCCAAGCAAGAATACACTCATAGGTAATGGACTGGCTGATTCAACCAGGTTATGCTCAATGGCAACTGATTTCGTGTGCCTTTCTACAACTGCAGCCACTGACATGGAAACTGCCGAAAATACTAGTCCAACACCTATACGGTGCAGGTGTCAAATTCCAGAAGGAATCCCTGTGAATTTTCTTGCTAGTGGTACAAAGATACGATCGTAGATTGGGATCAGGATGAGCTGGAATAATTGAGGAATTACAGGTATGGAAGGCCCTGGGATTTCAAAGTTTTGGATTTTCCTGTTCATTGTCATGCTTTGTTGGATAGTGAAGGTCTGGAGTTGTGCCATGCATGTGCTCATGAAGACGGTGCTCAGTATAATCGGGAGCATTCTGACCACAATCTTTGTTTCTTCAACTTGTGAGATAGTACAGCGGCTCCATGGTCCATGAGCACTTGTAGTAGATGCTTCTTGATTGTTTCTCGGTATGGTTGCCCTGTCCAAAAATCTGTACATATCATGCGAATTTGGTTAAACTGAAACTATATATCAAGAAGAAACTGAAACTAAAAAGGTGTCCTGAAATACTTGAACTGATCAGTCCTTTGAAGAATCTCAGTTCCATTTTCAGGTTCTCCACTTCTGACTTGATGTAAATCTTCTGTTTTCTGTTGGTAGTGGGAGATTTCTGTTCCTAAAAGCTGCAACAAGAACCTGTGAAATGCGCATCAAAGGGCTTCCTTGTAAAACTGTTTTCCCATGGTCAAGAGCAGAATTGAAAAACCATTTGCTGCAGAGCAGACACCAAATGACCAATCCCATCCCTTATTGTCACTTATCCAGACTAAAAATGTAAGCCAAGCACGGCTCCAATGGTGAAGCAGAACATTAGCCAATTGAAGTAACTTGATAGCTTGGCAGCCTCTTTAGGGTCCTTTTCATCAAATTGATCAGCACCCAAAGATGGCAAAGCCGCTTTTGACTGCACTATTTCCAAGTGCCATCAGATAAACACCTCCATACAAGATTGCCAGTTGACCTCTATCTGCAGATTCACATAGATCATTTTGGCTTAAAGGTACATCCTTGCCGGGAAATGGTCTCAGTTTGCTGAAATGTGCTTGAACTGCTAGAAGTGCATATCCCTAAGAACGAAAGAATGATCAAAGTCAAATCTTGGTTCTGCATAGTCATTTGAAATATCTGTTTTGTTTTCTTGCATAGCCAAGATGTAAAAATCAAGAAGTACCAAAGATTGAATTATGCCAAACAGAACACAAGTCTTGAATCGTGAGAAGTAAGTATCTGAGAGAAAGGCTCCAAATAATGACAGCAAGAATGCTGTTCCGATGAAGTTTGTCACAGCAGTGGCAGATTTTGCCAAGCTGAAGTTCATATACTCATTGAAGTAAGTCACCAGGCTCACAACATTTGAATAAAAAGCCACGGTATTAATCACCGCCACAGCTGCATGATCAGAATATCAGAACTCCAAAGTCAAGACTAGTGGCGGAGCCAGGAATTCTAACAAGAGAATTCACAAAAAAATGCTTAAGAGTGTCACAATTGGGATTCAATACTAGGATACAAGTTTTCCTAGTGTCAAGAGGATTTAACCTTTACATATATGCATAGTATTACTTTCGGACAAAGGGTATTTCAGTTACACTCCATGTAAAGGAAGTTAAACAATTAGATACTAGAAAGATGTTTACCATAGACAAAAAGAGCTGCTCTAGTTCCCCCTTTACTTTGATGTTGCTTTTCTTCAGTCTTGACATTTCTGCAAATTCCCTGCAACAATTATCAAATTAAACTATTTAATATTTAGCCAAACATTTCTTAGTTTTGGAAAATACAATTCTTAATCTTCATATGCTAAAAATATACAATTGAAAAGCAACTTACCATTTCTATTGTAGCTTTTTATTTGCAAATCCAAACATAAAAGTGACAAATACTTGGAGAAGGAATCAGATATATTTAGATTATATCTATGTTTTTGGCAAAAGGAAACTGAATGTTATTTTTCTTAGCTTGTTTTGTGATAAATAAACTAGTAATAATAATGTTGAACTTTTTAGGCAGCCTCCACTTTTTATTCAATTTTCTTTTTCTCATTTAAAATCATTATGATGTATTTTTGAATATCTAATTTTTTATATAATATTGGAAAAAGTAAAACAACGAAGAAAAAGATAATTAAAGAGTTTTCTAATCTTAATGGCACGACAGGAACTCATGGTTGGCTATCTAAACTTTACTCCCAATGATTTGATTGATTGAAAATGAAGCTCAAATACTATGATTTAGCTTGTTTGGTTAGTGGTGGAATAAGTTATACTAGGATTAATAATTAGTATCGGAATAAGTTATTTTTGCCAAAAGATGTAATACTAGTATCAGGCCCTATTTACTGTTATTTGTTCTGATTCTCTAATGGATTTTATGGTTCTATTTGTATGTGTTATTCAGAACGTGTACTTGATAGTTTCCAAATTGGATGTCAAGTTTGGAACTTTTAAGGAAGTATGACTCTCGGCTTCCAATTGGGAAGATGGAATTCGTATTCATGATGGTTTGGTTAAAGAGATTGGATCAAAGGCTACTCTTGATGTTCTGAAAATCCAATGGCCATTCGAATTGTATGACTATCTTTCTTTACTTGTGGTTAAGTAAATTTTCCTCTGATCCTTTAACATTGCCTGTCTTTGTAGCACTTCATTTTGTAAATTTGCTTCCTGTTTAATATTGTTTCCTGAGTCGCATTTCAGTCTTGTATTAGGCGGATGTACCTGGAAGAAGGTCCTGGCAGCTCAATTTTTATGCATGTAGTTGAATTTTTTGAAATGCACATGCACAATAAGGAAGCACCAGTTGTCACAAAGAGTAGCGGCTACCAGCTTTATCTGTATGGTTGAATGTTCCCTTTTTTAAATGTCTACACACACCAAAGCTTCATCAGTCGTCACAAAGGAGTAATGGGTAACACCTTTTCAGCTGTCGTTCTATATGTATAGTCATAACAAATGCAAACTTGCACCCGAGTTTACAAAGGACTGATGGTACTAAACACTCGTTGACTTGAAATCGTGGATCCACCTCAGATTGGTTACAAAATATTGGCTGTGTTGTAATTGAACTGCGAAACTATCTTAATAATCGTATATCAGCAAAAGTTCTTATAGGCTGATCTAGTTTAGTCCAAAATAGAGATGCTGCATATGCACGGAACTTCTTCAGATGCAGCTTTTCTAGAACTTCGATTCTTTCACGGAGAGAGAACATCAAAGTTGTGAATGTACATCTTATATATTTGTTCAATGTGTTGACTGTATAATAGGAGAAAATGTCAAACTAGCAGATGTTCTCCATGAATGATCTTCTAGCGATGATGTTTATTAGTGTAGATAAATATTATCATGTTGTATCACAGAGGAAATGTTTTCTCTGTGCCTGGACATGGTTGACATGGCCGGTTTGGGATGTTGATGTTCGACATCATTTAGGTTATTCGTCATGAGTTGCTGCTTTATGTGTGAGATTTACATTCTGTTTTAACAGTGTACTTGGATCGATTAACAATTCAAGCATCAAACTTCCATTCCCAGGATTTTTTCTCTTATATATGGTTTGGGTACACGAGAATTTAGATACTAAGATATTTGCGCCTTTGAATATTTGATCAACTAAAACCACTGATGCAAGAATTATTTAGACTCTTATTTAATATGATCACAATGACAATATTAGGGTCATAGCTAAATAACATGCATTTCAGTTTTTCCCTTGGCCTTCTCATCAGTGATAGGATCTTCTTGGTTCAGTTCTCGCTTCTTATACTTGTACCAAGACGCGCATAGTAGGTAGAAACAAAAGTTCAGCACACTGACTCCTGCTAGCAACCAATAGAAGTAGTCGAGCTTGTCTCTGTTCAAGTTGTTATTAGCTAACCAGCCACCACTCACCTTGTTAATTACACTCACCACCACTGAGCTTGTGAAGTACCCAAATGCCAGTGAAGACCAAGAAATGGCCATACTTAGCGATTTCATGCCTGATGTGCTCTCTGCATAGAAGAAATCCAACAACCCTACCAATGTAAGTATTTCAGCTATTGCAAATATTACAAATTGGTATCCAAGCCAGAACACACTCATAGGTACTGGACTGGCTGAGTCGACCATATTATGCTCAATGGCGACTGATTTCCTGTGCCTTTCTACAACTGCAGCCACTGCCATAGAAACTGCTGCAATTACTAGTCCAACACCTATACGTTGCAGTTGTCGAATCCCAGAAGGGATCCCCGTGAATTTTCTTGCTATTGGAACAAAAAGACGGTCATAGACTGGGATCAGGATGAGTTGGAATAATTGAGGAATTACAGGCATGGAAGGCCCTGGGATTTCAAAGTTTCCGATTTTTCTGTTCATTGTTACGCTTTGTTGGATAGTGAAGGTCTGGAGTTGAGCCATACAAGTGTTCATGAAGACAGTGCTCAGTATAATCGGGAGCATTCTGACTACGATCTTTGTTTCTTCAACTTGTGAGATAGTACAGAGGCTCCATGATCCGAGAGCACTTGATGTAGATGCTTCTTGGTGGTTTCTTGGTATGGCTGCCCTGTTCAAAAATCTGTACATATGATGGGAATTTGGTTAAGTGAAGCAATATAGTAACATGAAACTGAAACTAAAAAGGTTTCGTTAAGTACTTGAATTGATCAGTCCTTTGAAGAATCTCAGTTCCATTTTTAGACTCTCTGATCTGATGTAAATCGTCTGTGTTCTGTGGTAGTGGGAGATTTCTGTTTCTAAAAGCTGCAACGAAAACCTGTAAAATGCGCATCAAAGGGCTTCCTTTAGGAACATTGTATCTGTAGAACTGTTTTCCCATGGTCAAGAGCAGGATTGCCAAACCAACTGCTACAGAACAGACACTGAATGACCAATCCCATCCCTGATTGTCACTTATCCAGACAAAAAATGTAACACCAAGCATGGCTCCAACGGTGATGTAGAATAGTAGCCAATTGAAGTAACTCGATAGCTTAGCAGCCTCTTTGGGATCCTTTTCATCAAATTGATCAGCACCCAATGATGGCAAAGCCGCTTTAACTCCACTGTTTCCAAGTGCTACCAGATAAACACCGCCGTACAAGATTGCCAATTGACCTCCATCAGCAGATTCACATAGATTGTTTTGGCTTAAAGGTACATCCTTGCAGGGAAATGGTCTCAGTTGACTGAAATGTGCTTGAACTGCTAGAAGTGCATATCCCTAAGAATGAAAAGTCAAATCTTAATTCTACATAGACATTTGAAACATCTGTGTTTTTCTTTCTTGCATAGACAAGATGTAAAAAATAAAAAAAGTACCAAAACTTGAATGATGCCAAATAGAACACAAGTCTTGAATCTTGAGAAGTAAGTATCTGAGAGAAAGGCTCCAAATAATGAGAGCAAGAATGCTGTTCCCATGAAGTTTGTGACAGTATTAGCAGATTTTGTTAAGCTGAAGTTCATGTACCTACTGAAGTAAGTCACAAAGCTCACACCATTTGAAATAAAAGCCATGGTATCGATCCCCGCCACAACTGCATAATCAGAATATCAAAGCTCCAAAGTAAAGATAAGTGGCGAAGCCAGAAATTCTAACAAGTTGAGATTCAAACCTACAACTCAACGCAAAATTTGATTTACCTTGACCACTAGAATAAAAGTTTCCCGTGTCAAGAGAATTCAGTGATATAACTCTTAGTCACAACTACATACATATGCATTTTGACGAAGGGGTTCAATTGAATTCTGCTCTATGGCTGGAAAGATTCTTACCATAGACAAAAAGAGCTGCTCTAGTGCCACCCTTCCTCTGAAGTTGGTTTTCTTCAATCTGGACATTTCTGCAAATTCCCTGCAATAATAATCAAATGAAATTATTTATATGCTTATATACATATGCTAAAAAAACCACAATTGCAAAAGCAACTTACCATTTAGATTGTAGCTTCTCTTTTGCAGGTCAAACAGTTTGTTTTTAGCTTTTGTCTGTAATAAATAGACTACTAATAATGTTGAATTTCTTTTGGTACACTGGAAAATACTTAATAAAGTTCTCAAAATCTTTTATTATCTTACCGTTGTTCCTTCCATGTGAGAAAATTATATTAATTATTTGCAAGTTGTTTTTGTGGTTCCATCACTCGGAACAACTTTTTTAATAAGTACACTAGATACTAATATTTAATGCAAAAATCATTGTTATGTAGCTTTCACGAATCAAATTCACGCACTCCACAAAAAAAGTAATCACAAAAAAGAGAAAAAAATCAAACAATTTTCTAATCTAAATGAAGTTGAGATGCTATATGGGATATTGGTTTGATATGCTGGACAACTATAAATAGCTCTCGGATAAAAATTTAGTATAACTCTATTTTTATTTAGTTATTAATCATGCAAGGATAAATTATACAGATTAGCAATCAGTACTAAGATAAGTTATCATTGGCAAGAGGATACACTACTGTTTTACAAGGCCTTTTCACCAAGAATCAAGGACATTATAAGATTCTCCCACCATTTTTCGTTTAATCAACTTACTAGGAAAATGCGCAATGAGAAACAAATTCTCCGTGAAGTAGTTGAGAAGTTTTCTAAAATTTTTCATATGAAATTATCACTCACTTTTTTTCTTCTATCACCAATTCAATCAAAATATATGTGAGAATCGCCATCAAACATATTTCGGTGAGAAATTTCAAGTGGAGGTAGTTTTTTAGCAGTAAATGATAGTATAAGGACTAGTTATCCCTGAATAAAAAAAATAGAAATGACAATCCCTCAAAATCTCTTTTCTACTACAGATAACATGGGACAATATTTTTATAAATAAATAATTATTTTAAGAAATTATGCAATACGCATAATTTTTTAATACAACAAAACTAGATAGTGCATAAGAGATAATTCCAATATAATTAATCTTAACAAAATTTAATCTTTTTATCAAAGATCCGTAATATTAGTACTTAAAAAAGTTTATTGAATGTAGTAGGAATGATTTTATAACTGTATTATCTCGCAAGTAGTGGACAATAATTCGAGATTTTTCCCTCTACTCATCCTTATTTTAGGGCCCAAATTAAGTGTGCTTAATTGACAGGCGATAATGATATTTTAAAAAAAGACATTAACGAACTCAGAAACCACTATGAAAATTTTTAATATTATTGTCCTTAGCTACATATATATAAAATAATTTTTTACCTTTACATGTAGTGTCAGATTGTTGATTCTATGACTTCTCAATTGATTTTATGCCTTTCTCTTCTGTCTTTTTTCATTTGTGTCTTTTCGTCTTTGAAGAAGAGTAGATCAAACAGGGGAGGGATTCACGCGCGATTTAAGTTTTATTGTTCAATCTTAATGTGCGTATTGCTAAATTCATTGGTAGATGCTAAAAATACTTAATAATATCGAAAACGTTATAAATAACATAATTTAGTCTGAGTAGTATATTTTTATGAACAATAAGGAAGCATATGATTCATATAATGTGTGCTCTTTGGAACAAACAGGATTATTATTATTTTATTTTATTTGTAGAAATCCTAAACTATGCTCATGTCAATGTTCCCCTTATCACTAGGTAGAACATCTTCTGGATTCACATCTACCTTCTTGTATTTATACCAAGAAGCACAGAGTAAATAGAAACCAAAGTTAAGCAGACTTAATCCTGCTAACAGCCAATAAAAGTAATCAAGCTTGTCTTTGTTCAGGTTGTTGTTAGCCAACCAGCCACCACTTACTTTGTTCACTATACTCACTACTACTGAACTTGTGTAGTACCCAATTGCTAGGGAGGACCAAGAAATCGCGGTACTTAGTGCTTTCATGCTGGATGAGCTCTCTGAATAGAAGAAATCTAGTAACCCCACTAATGTGAACATATCGGCTAGACCAAAGATCGCGTATTGGTAACCTAGCCAGAAGACACTCATTGGCAATGGAGCAGCGGATTCAACCATGTTATGTTTAATGGCAACTGATTTCCGGTGTTTTTCTACAACCGCAGCTACTGCCATTGAGATAGATGAAAGTACTAGGCCAACACCTATACGTTGCAGCTGTCGAATCCCTGTTGGAATCCCTGTGAATTTCCTTGCTATTGGAATGAAAACACGATCGTAGATAGGGATCAGGATGATCATAAACAGCAGGGGAATTGCTGGAATTGAAGCCCCTGGAACTTCAAACTTGTGGATTTTTCTGTCCATTGTTGTGCTTTGTTGGATTGTGAAAGTTTGGAGCTGAGCCAAACATGTGTTCATGAAGACAGTACTTAATATAATCGGAAGCATTCTGACTACAATTTTTGTCTCTTCAACTTGTGTGACAGTACAAAGTTTCCATGGTCCATGTGCATTTGATGTGGATGCCTCCTGACCAGTCCTGTTTATCGCTGCCCGGTCCAAAAACCTGCAAAAAATTCAGGAATTTTTTCATTTATGCTATATCAAATATCAACTAGAATGTAAATTGAGAGATTGTAAAATGTGTTAACATACTTGAATTGTTCAGTTTTTTGAAGAATCTCAGTATCATATCTAGCTTCCGTATCCTGAATCTCGTGCAACTCATGATCATTCTCTGGCAAATGAAGATTTCTGTTTCTAAGTGCTACAACAAACACCTGCATGATACGCGTAAGGGGGCTTCCTCTCGTGACATTGTTTCTGTACAATGATCTTCCCAATGTTAGGAAAAGAATTCCCAATCCTACTACAATACTGCAGACAGTAAAAGACCAATCCCATCCTTCATTCTCACTTATCCAAACTACAAATGTGACACCAAACAAGGCACCAGTGGTGAGAAAGAACATAAGCCAATTGAAGTAGCTTGATAGTTTTGCAGCCTCTTTAGGGTCCTTCTCATCAAACTGATCAGCTCCTAAAGGCGGCGCTGCTGCTTTGACTCCACTGCTCCCAATTGCAACTAGATAAAGTCCCGCGTACAAGATTGCCAATTGTCCTTTATTTGCAGACTCACATTGGTTCACTTGGCTCAAGGGTACATCTTTACAAGGAAATGGTCTTAGTTGCCTGAAATGTGCTTGCACTGCTAGAAGTGCATACCCCTGAAAGTGGAACATCCACGTAAGAGTCCGTTTGACTTAGCTGATAGGTCAAGTTGATTCTATAAATAAATAGTTACGTGCTTGAATAGAAGTGCTTAAACCGATAATAAGCAGGGGGATTGGGTTGGGTTGGGGAAGGGGAGGATTAACTTACAACGACTTCAAAGCAACCAAACAGAACACAAGTCTTGAATCTGGACAAATAAGTGTCTGAAAGGAAGGCTCCAAATAACGATAGAAAGAATGCTGTTCCCATGAAGTTTGTAACAGCAGTAGCTGATTTTGTTATGCTGAAGTTCATAAATCCATAAAAGTAAGTCACCAAGCTCACACCAGTTGCTAGGAAAGCCATGACATCGATTCCCGCCATAGCTGCATGGTCACAAGATTACCATAGATTATTAACACTCTGAAAGCCAGTTGTTCATGTTACATTAAGTTCATGCCTTTATTTTTACCATGTGCAAATAAAGCTGCTCTATTTCCCCCTAGCCTTGGTGGTTGTTTCGCTTCATTATCGACATCTCTGCACATTCCCTGCATATAAGTACGCATACAAAAAAAAACTACTTAGCCATAAATTCCATGCATGATTTTGAGTCATTGAAAAACTTCTCTTTTGAACATTTTGTCTGGGAAAGCTTACCATTTTGATGTTGGAGGTTTCCTTCAACAACAAAAATGTGAAATATGAATATTTCTAATTTGAAAGGTTTCTATGAATGGTTTAATATATCAGTGTCATGACTCTTTATTATATAGTAGAATGAATAGATATAAACTTTCACATAGCGACAAGAAGAGATGAAAGGAATCAAACTGCATCTTCATATTTGATAATTAACTTAATGAGTTTTGGGAGGGTTCTTGTTTCTTTTAATTAAATCCAACGGCAGAGCTCTAATAGCGGAACCAGTATTTTCATCAAGGGTGTTCATACTTTTAGAATATTAGTGGGGGATTTTAATATCAAGGGTGCTCAACAATTGATATATATCAAAATATTGATATTTCATCTATATATAGGAAAAGTTTTCCAACAAAGGGTGTTTATCTGACCACCCTTGGGTGAATGTAGCTCTGTCCCTACAAAACTCCAAACACTGTAGTTTTTGCTTAGATCCTATCTTTATGTCAAGGAATTCAATAAAAACGTATAACATTTAATTGTAAACTCAATAACTAAAACAAACTATTAGTTCTATGGCACGTTAAGAACTCATAAGCTTCAAATTCGGTCTCTATTTGTTATACTACTGATTACTGACTTTATTAGTTGAGATAAGCATGTTTAGTTGACTTAGTATCTAATTAGTTGGAAACATAGAAGGCTGAAAATTAGAAACTTATATGTCTCCAGCTTTTGTTTGTCACAAATCCACTCAAAACAAACATGTAACCACAGAGTAGAGCAGTGATTGACTAAGTTTATAAGCTAATCAAAGTGGTATATAAAATCTGTTTGGCTTATCTACTTGTTTGTCATTACGTCTAAAGTGTTTCTAAATCAGCGAAAGTCATGAGTTGGTTACCTCTAACTTATGATTTTATCAGCATATAAACATTTTTACCTTGACTAAGACATTTACTATTTTATCTTTATCTCAAAATATCTTTCCCCAAATAAAACCTCTAATTTCCTAATCACTCTACATCCATTTTCTCCTTTTCTTATTAAAAAAT
>JAOTQJ010000083.1:25283552-25293893 GCA_025642045.1 Solanum sejunctum | reverse complement strand
AAAATATCTTTCCCCAAATAAAACCTCTAATTTCCTAATCACTCTACATCCATTTTCTCCTTTTCTTATTAAAAAATGATTTTAAATTTGTACTCCCTTTGTTCACTTTTATTTGTCACTATTTTACTTATCAAAGTTAAACTACATGAATTTTGATCAACATTTTAAGATGTATTTTTTTTATTATATTAATATGAAGAAGATTATAATTTATAACATTTTTTGTAAAGTTTTCAACCAGATAAATTTTAGATTTTAAATATTAAATTTAGATACTTCAATTTAACTTTGAAGTTTAGTAAGTTGACCTTGAAAAGTGAAGCAATGACAAGTAAAAGTGAACAGAAGTAACATTTTGTAAAAGATTTAAGGTTATTTTAGTCATTTTTCGATAAAAAGTAGCTTATCCATTTCATTACTTCCACACACACGTAACTACTTATTTATAGAAAAAAAAAGAGTCTCAACACCTAAATCAGCTATTTACAATAAGCTAATAAGCTAATCCAGACGGGATGGAATACTCGTTATTGAAAACTAGGCAATACATTCCAATTCCAATTACATATTTCTTCTTTTTTTCATTTGCAACATGAAAACTTGGAGTAATTGGTAAAATTGTCGTCATGTAACCAAATAAAAGATATGTCTGCAATAGATCTTTGTGGTGGTCCTTCTCCGGACCCTACGCGGGGCTTGCCCTTCTTCTTCATTTGCAACATGGAGTTAATCAAATAGATGGTTGTAATATTTTAACTACCAAACAGTGATGTTTCTTTTTTATGTATAGACATTTCTACTTTATGGTTCCCAGTTGGTCAAATGGCATCTTACCCTGAGCAAAGGGACAATAAGTATCAGATTAACATTTTGTCCAAATATGTTTTTTAGCCGTTAAAATCTCAAACATGATTATTTCCACATTGCTAATCCATTATTAGAATTGATGTGAAAAGGAATTAACACTATATTGCCGGCTTTGGCATCTATCTAAGGCATAAACTCTTAAACATCTACTGCAATATCCAATAATTAAGCTCAATTTGATCACTTTTTTATTTAATTATACATATCAAAAGTTGACCACTTTATACATATAAAAAGGTACACTAAGCAAGTGTTAGACAGAAACGTTTTAACTAAAACTGAAGTATCTCAGCGTTTGGTGAAACTGATGAATCAAAGTCGTCAGTTGTTCTCGATTTTCCTTAGAAAAGCTGTTTTGACTCATCATAGTAACATAAACACTTGCCCGCATAAGGTGTTTATACCAAATCAATTCAACTTAGTATGGCTAAGTAATATAATAAACTGAAAATATTCATTGACAAAACACAAAAAATTGATACAAGTGTACGTACGATCACTGATTTGGTGCTATCCCCAGCCACTTTGTAGTCAACTAGACCATCACTACACAAGTTTAGATGAAAGTCGAACACCAAAGAGCTGGTGAGTTGGCTTGATCAAACCGTAGAAATATAAAGATGGAAATGGAAATTGATTAATATGTACTTCCTGGTTAGGTCTATCTCGCACTTAATTAGAAAACCTGACGACTAGATTTGGGTGATTATAGATCCACACAAAATATCAACATACTTCTTACTGGTCAAGATAGTCTGTACAGAAGCTCAGTATGATAATTCAACAGCCTTCAACACTGTCAATGGCAAAGACAATGTTTACTCAATGCACTGGACATAATTAAAAATCATTTAGACTAATCAAAGCTTTTAATTACATTTGAATTCTATATATAATAGTATCAAAAAACAAAAGCAATTTAAGCATAAACCAGAATCAGTTATGTAATATGCCAGTGATTAAAGTAACAAGGTCTTATAATTGAAGTGCATCAACATAGTTACAAATATATATCAGAAAACTTGATATTCAGAAATGTAACACCAACTCAATGTAAATAATCAAAAGCTTAACCATACAAAATTCAGCGAGTTCAACGATTCTCATTCCTTCCAATTACTCATTTCTTGTTGCTTTCTGCATAGGCTAACCAGCAAGAGGATTCATCACGCTCCCTAGGAACAACATCACACCAGTAGATTCATCTCTTATAAGGAACAAGAATGGATGGTCCGCGACAAAGTCTATTTCCTTCTCAATGCTGATGCATTGTTGCATAACTATGATAGCAGTAACAGCTGCGGCTTCAGTCCCATCCTCATTTACCTCAATGAAGGACTTGTGAAAAACATCTGAAACAAACAGTTTCTTAGATATATCAGAATCAACCATCTCAGTGAGACCAGCAGGAGAGAAAGGCGACTTGAGGCCGAGCCACCGTAGAACTTTTTTAGCTTCAAACCCGAAAGTTATTTTGAATTTAGGGATGAGAAATTTGCGTGCTTTGATTTTTTCATACGGAAAATGCCGATTTAAAAATTCAGGTTCTGAACTGATTTTGTCCAGTAAAGCAGGCAATCCATCAAAGGCATCAGGCAGAATGAAATACATGCAGAGGCGACGAGTGTCAGTGCCCTGTTTATAAGGAAGCCTCAGCATCTTAAAGCCATCAAAGGCCACTATGTACTGCTCCTTCTGGCTAGTCATGAAGGGAGCTCGACAGATCCTTCATTGAGGAGATGGAATACATGGTCTTTCGTTTCAAATGCATAGAACTTCTCATCCCATGCTCCTTTAAAATATATTGCATTGGCAAAGATGAGCCTCGTCATGTCGTTCACTGCATCTGGAGGAAGAATCTCTCTGATGAGATCATTTGTCTTCATTTTAGCCCACTGATTGACTTGGTTGGCAACCTCAGCAGGCTTAACCAATCAGTAAGACAAACAAAGAATGATAGAATCAGCACATACTATATGTTTTAAGCTTCCAATAAAGCAAGATTATGGTTTTAAAAAAATTGACGACAGAATTAATTAACCAGGTGTGTGTGTGATTTTGCTAATTTAAGCCAACAAAGATTATACTACTTGAGGCTAATGAGCAATACAAGCTGTGTCCTAATTGTGCACTTTCCATCAATCAATCAACTGCATCTCAATCTCAAATGAATTAGTGGTTGGTAATATTCATCCATTTCTGTTTCATAGGATAATATTTGGAGGCTCGGTATGGAGGAAAACTTTATTCTAGATAATGTTTTAATTTTTCCATTGTTAGAATGTATGTATCCACTATAGTAAGGGACCAAGTCCCTCGACACAAAAATGATGTAAGAACAGTTGAAAAAGAAGTAAAAAGAGCACATGATTCTACGTGGAAAACCTCCTTACTCAAGGGAGGAAAATCCATGACCTGTAGCACAAGACTTCACAACCAACTTACTAATGCAAAGCGTCAAGGTTTGATTACAGACTGTAACCTAAGGTTAACCTCTCCACCTCTTTCCTTGCAATAACTTATTATAATACTTGAGCGAAAGCAATATCTCTATTGCACACTATACAAACTAACTCGAATTAGTGCAGACTTCAACACCTTTCTCAAAGCTAACTCTAGCCATGAAAACATCAACTTTTATACAATAAGAATGATCAATATTCCTTTATAAAACAGGAACTATCTTACAATGTATAGATTACGAGATAAAATATCAAAATAGACTGACTGAGAATTTCTTCTTGAACTGGTTCGATAAGGTCCCTTCAAGCATCAAGGTTGTTCTTGCTTCAGAGTGACAATCAGCTTTTGCTTCCCTAAAACCTTGTTATGCAAAAACTAGGTAATCTCTTATCAAAGAATGAGTCTTAACGAGTGGACAGTATTGGCTGAACAGTTTATTGTACTCTGTTGTACTTTCACCAACCATAGCAGACAATGGCAGCCTTTACACCTGGTCCCCATTATATCATCAACATTTCGAATATATGGGACCAGGTTCGTCTATCAGGTCCCATGATATTATTATATCATCAAAACTTGAATACAACACCCATGTTTGGTTGATTTGGATAGCAAGTTTCTTAAGAATGAATAAAATGACTTCTGATGAATGGAATGTCCCGTAGGTGATGAATAAAATAGCTTTTTGAATGTGAATTAGACTTAAACTAATTTGACGTATTATGAATAAACCTGATGTGGACTGTCAGGAAATAGGACAGTAACCCCAGTACACCTCATTCCTTTGCCTAACTTTTCGGGTATGAGTTAGGCTCACTGTATTCGTTGTCTAAATTATATACAAATATTCATTTTTTCTTCAAAAAAGAAAAGAAAAAGAGATTTCAGCGAAACAAAATGAAAGAGGCATACCTTGTTCTGAAAATCAACAGAGTCGGAAGCGGCCTTGTAGACATTATCCACAACCTGTTTGAAAGAACGCTTGAAATGAAGTGTTTGGTCGATCCAAACACCATTAGCAATGGACAAACACGGACCTTCATTGGGGCTTCCATCAACAAAGATGGTGTTGATAAGATAAGAATAAAGAGAGTTGAGCTCGTTAATTGATTTTGACTCGAGGAAACAGAGCAGCTGATCCTGACAAGGTCCACTAGAGCCTGCAGCAATGAGGCCAAGCGCTATTTGAATTGAGAGAGGAGAGAACACGAGGTTGGTTTCGCCTTTAACTTCTTTTGAGAAAATGTGCTTAGCGAGCATGAAAGAAACGTCCGTCTGGTTGGTGATTGACTCCCCAAGATCCATATTTGGGTGCAAAGAAGAAGAAGGGGTTGACTTCGAAGTTAACAACCATCCTTCAATTAAGTTGTTTTCTGTATTTCGTTGATTGAATTTGCTTCCAGGTGGGATGTTACGCATTGACTCCAACTTTGAAGTCAAAGGATGAAAAGGCTACATAAATGGGACAAAGTAGAGTAATATTATACACAACCTTATAAATACTCTCTCCGTTCACTTTTAGTTACCAAATTTTGATTTGGCGTACTAATTAATTGAGATAGTAAATTTATCATTTACGCCTATTAATTGATAGGATCGAATACATTTTACTCATCATATTTTTCAAAAACATTAACTTAATATAATAAATTGAGAGTATAATAGAAAAAAAAAATTATTCTATCATGATTTATCAAAAATGACGAAAATTTTGAAAATTTAAAGTGAACGGAGGGAGTATAATTACTCCTAAACTTGTCTGCAAGAAACTACCATTAATATTTAATCTAGATCTTTAGATTTTAAATCTTACACATGTCACTCATCTAAATATACAGAGGGAAGGTGTAATGGAGGAGAGCCAAATCCCTAAACTTGGCCGACAAGAAACTACATGCAATATTCATCATATTAAATACAAACTATTCACATCAAATTTTTGCAATGCTTTCAACTTTGAAACAATGGACGAAGCTATGATCAATAACAACGTACCCAGTGAAATCATGGATGAAACCATCTTGAGAAAAAGAAAAAGAGAACTCATTCACCCTCAGCCATCTTCTCTGCAAGCAAATGGGAATATGAAAGAGTTCGTCTCAAACCAAATGGACGTTTCTTTCATGCTAACTAAACACGTATTTTTATCCAAAGAAGTTAAAGGGAATTCAAACCTAATGTTCTCTCCTCTGTCAATTCAAATAATTCTTGGATTAATTGCAGCCGGTTGAGAGGGACCAACTAAGGACCAGCTGCTCTGTTTCCTCAAGTCCAAATCCATTGACGAACTCAATTCTCTGTATTCTCATATCGTCACTAACGTTTTTGCTGATGGAAGCCCCAGTGGTGGTCCGACCTTGTCCGGTGCTAGTGGTGTTTGGATCGACCGATCAACACATTTTAAGCCTTCTTTTGAGAACATTGCGAAGAAGGTTTGCAAGGCTACTTCAAAATCTATTGATTTCCGGAACAAGGTTAGTCCTTCAGCTTGCTCAGATGGTGGTTATATATTGTATTATATTGTATTGTATTGTTTGGAGTGTTCCTAGAACATCTCCGAAGCTGTATTCTAGTAGTTAATGAAGTGGGAGAACCATGAGGCGTCAAGTTCAAATTCTAGTGCAGTGAGAAAAACATTAGGTAATAGCTTTGTTGGGCAGAGTTAGGGAAATGAATGCCAATTAGATTATTGTCTAGATTGATATTGTTCTTGTTGTGATCGGTGTTACGAACATAAATAAAACGTGATTAATACTTATAATTCATATAGTCTATGCCAATTAATATTTAGATTATACTGTTGTTAATCCATCAATCTAAGAAGTTGTACTTTTTGTTGGATGTTACTTTATAAGATTTTTAGAGTGTGTATATATGAATGTATTTGGTAATTCTTCTCTATTTGTCTTCACCTCAAAGGCTGTTTAGGCTGTCAATCGAGTCAATCGATGGACTAAAAAGAAAACAAATGGCCTCATCAAAGAGATCCTTCCTCGTGGTGCAGTAAATGAAATGACACAGTTAATCTTGGCGAATGCACTCTATTTTAAAGGAGCATGGGATGAGAAGTTCGATGCTTCTGAAACTAAAGATCATAAATTCTATCTCATCAATGGAGGGTCTGTTCAAGCACCCTTCATGACTAGCCGGAAGAAGCAATACATTGGAGTCTTCAAAGGCTTTAAAGTGTTGAAGCTTCACTGTAAAAAGGGCACGGACACACCTCAAAAATTTCTGCATGTGTTTCATTCTCCCTGATGCACATGACGGATTACCTGATTTACTGGACAAAATCACTTCAAAACCTGGATGCTTAGATCACCACATTCCACATAGAAAAGTCAGTGGGCAAGTTTCTTATCCCTAAGTTCAAAATATCTTTTGGATTTGAAGCTTCTAAGGTTCTAATGGGACTCGGCCTCACACTACCTTTTAAAGAAGGTCTCACTGGGATGGCGGATGAGGATTACCCTCTGGAAGTTTCAAAAGTGTTTCACAAGTCGGTTATTGAAGTAAACGAGGAAGGTACAGAAGCTGCAGCTGCAACTGTGGTTACGATGATGGCAGGGTGCTCAAGGAAGATGTTTAAAGAGGAGAAGATAGACTTTGTTGCTGATCATCCCTTCCTGTTCCTTGTGAAAGATGAGACTGCTGGTGCAGTTCTGTTCATGGGGACTGTTGAATCTTCTTGTTGTTTAGCATGTTTCTTCACTGCTTCCGTTTAATCAATTTTAGTTCGCTACGTTGTTAATGTTATGTATTTTAGTATGAATTTTCATTTCGTTCTATCTACACTAATCGTGTCTCAGTTTGTTTATAGTCAAGTTTGTCACTTTTTATAGAATTTCATATGATTGAAGTTTAGACATCTCCACCTAAAGTACAAAGTTTGGGTGAATTTGTTCTAAATTTATAGACATACAAAATTTATAAACCTTAAAACTTAAACAATAATACACAAAAATCAAGCAGATGTGCACTCTTTCTGTGATTCTGTCCATCTTTACTTGTTCATGCTTAACTTGGCACGCTCTTAAGGAGTAAGTTCTCCGTTTATCTTCACTTATCCAATATATTGAAAATAGTTCTCCAACTTATGATTAATTTCTCTGACCATCTCTTATTATCTATATTTCTTCAACACTATAATTTTATTATTTTAACAAAGAAAGTGACTTTTTGAGATAAGAGTGATCATTTTAGAGCTTTAACAATTCATGTTATACAATACTACCAGATAGACCATAAATAAAAAAGAACAAGAAGTATCTGCTTAATTTTTAAGCTAGGTGCTTCATGTTTCCATCATTTATCTAATCAATAAATAACATTATCTTGACTATTATACTTAGCTTATTTAAAAAGTGTATTACGTGTGCTCTCTTCCCCTGTTACTTGTGTGTGAACACAAATGATCAATCGTTTTCTTTATTCACCAGTATTATGGAATTGATTCAGATACAAAAGCCCGCATGCTTAGTTATTTTGTATATAATTAAATTCTTCCAAAACTTTCACCTTTGATATATATTGTGTGGTATAAACCCATCATGGGACTCTCTCACTCTCGCTCTCACTCGCCTAGTTCTTTCCATGATCAACATATGGATATGAATATAAGTGAATCGATCACCACCCAAACGGATGTTTCTTTCATGCTCACAAAACATGTCTTTTCCAAAGAGATTAAAGGTGATACCAACCTCGTCTTCTCTCCTCTCTCAATTCAAATTGTACTTGGCCTGATTGCTGCAGGCTCAAAGGGGCCAACGAAGGATCAGCTTCTCGGTTTCCTCAAATCCAAATCCATCGATGAACTCAATTCTCTCTATTCTCGTCTTGTCAATATTGTCTTTGTCGATGGCAGCCCCAGTGGAGGTCCATGTTTGTCCGTTGCTAATGGTGTTTGGATCGATCAAACGCTGCCTTTTAAGCCTTCTTATAAAAAGGTTGTGGATAAAGTTTACAAGGCTGCTTCAAACTCTGTTGATTTTCAGAACAAGGTTAGTATTTTCTTGATTTATTTCATTAAAATCTAGATTCTTTTGAGCTGGGATTTATACTTGAGATATGAAACTCGTAAAAAAGTTATTTAGTTTAGGTGAGTTTTGACCAGTAAAAAAGTTAGTTTAGTTTATTTCATCAAGCTTTTTTACTGCAAATTCTCTTTGTTGGTTAAAGTATAATATGCTAATTCTGTCTTAAAATCTGTTTATATTGCTAATTGATTAAGGCTACTGAGGTTGCCAATCAAGTCAATCAGTGGGCTAAAATGACGACAAATGATCTCATCAAAGAGATTCTTCCTCATGGCACAGTAAACAATATGACAAGGCTCATCTTTGCAAACGCGCTATACTTTAAAGGACTGTGGAATGACAAGTTCAATGCTTCAAAAACAAAAGACCATATATTCCATCTCCTCAGAGGAGGGTCTATTACAGCACCTTTCATGACCAGCAACAAGAAGCAGTATGCAGTAGTCTTTGATGGCTTTAAAGTGTTGGGACTTCATTACAAACAAGGCAGAGATACTAAACGTCGTTTCTGCATGTATCTTATTTTGCCAGACGCTCGTGATGGACTACCAGCTTTAATAGACAAAATCAGTTCAGAACCAGGATTTTTGAACCATCATGTTCCGTTTAAAAAGGCCATAATGCGCAAGTTACTTATTCCTAAATTCAAAACAACTTTTGGTTTTGAAGCTTCTGAGGTTCTAAAGGGACTTGGTGTCACTTCACCTTTCTCTAGCGGAGACCTCACTGAGATGGTGGATTCTCCTTTAGCTGGGAGATTATTTGTTTCACAGATTTTTCACAAGTCTTTCATTGAGGTAAATGAAGAAGGAGCCGAAGCTGCAGCTGCTACAGCTGGTGTAGTAATGACTAAGTCCTTGAGCATTGAGAGGGAAATAGACTTTGTTGCTGACCATCCATTCCTGTTCGTTATAAGAGACGATGCTACTGGTGTTGTGTTGTTCATAGGGAGTGTGCTGAATCCTCTTGCTGGTTAATTAGCCTATATTGAGGCATAATGTATCAAAATATCGAGTTTCCTGATTTGAGTATCCGTTTGATAAGAGGTATATTATGTGTTGGAATAACCAGTTTCCCTATTTGTGTATTATTTTGATGAGATCTTGTACTTTGTCTTTGGCATCTTATGTGTTAGGGAATATCAGGCGATAGCCGAAGCGCGATGAGGATTGGGAATTAATATTGAAAAATATAAAATAAATTGGGCAAGATAATAAAATAGAGACACAGATTTAACGTGGTTCACCCAATAAATATTAGGCTACGTCCACGGACGACGATGAGCAAAATATCACTATAATGAAAAAGTGTACAACAGAATCTCATTGGGCCTAAACATTACGAGGATATAATTTTGTGTATCACTCAGTGATATAAAGTATTACAACACTAACAACATACACAATGTGTAATTCACAACCTCTTAGGCTCTCTCTTGTTCTGTGAATAATTTTAAATTGAGGAGTAATGCTTCTTTTATAGAAAAATTTTGGCCTGCCAACTTTCAATGGCCACTTGGAAACAACTTTTTTCTCTACTTGGTTGTCCAAATGAAGAATAAAATTACTCTTTTATATAGGAGTAATTTTGATAGGTGGCAACAAAAGTTGGCCATCAAGTTGGCTGTCAATCTTTGAATAAGCTGGCTGCCAATCTTTGAATAAGTTGTGGTATCAGAGCTATATCAAATTTTGTAACAAAAATCATCTTGAAAAATTGTCGTACGTATGAATAGTGATCGTACGTATAAATAGTACCATACGTATGAATAGTGCTTGTACAGTATTTGTTACTATTATGACCGAGCTTTGATACCACTTTGTCACTATAATGGACAAGTGGTATCAGAGTAGGATCATAATAGTCACAATTATTGAAAATTTGGCCAAAGTTGAAATATTCAAACTTGGCAACTTTGCAAGTTATTTTCTCAAGGTTTGGCCATTCAAACTTGGCAACCTTGCAAGTTGTT
>JAOTQJ010000083.1:25260073-25274323 GCA_025642045.1 Solanum sejunctum | reverse complement strand
ATTATTATTATTATTATTATTATTATTATTATTATTATTATTATTATTATTATTATTATTATTATTATTATTATTAAGAAGATAAGTTTATGAATTAGACAGTAGTCTGCCTGTCGTTATTTGTTAATGGCAGACACTTTACAACAAAAAAGTAATAAGCTCCTAATGTGTTTTCTTCTCATTTTCTTTGGCTTTAATCCTATACAGCATTTATATAAATCATATAAATTGTACAAAATTTTAATTATAATTAAATATTTATCATAAATTATAATTAATTTAAATTATAATTATATTAACTAGTATATATACGTGTGTGTTTATATGCTTAATTTTTCTTGCTGTTTATGCCTCTAAACTATCCTATAAGTCCTATTATTCCTTAAAAGAACTCGTCAGTCAACTTTTCATAAACAAGGGAAAGTACAAGAATGTCAAAGTCGTAAATAACAGAAGAATCCAGGGGTACTTACAAAGTAGGACATCGAAATTCGTGGACCCACGCGGGATGTCCCCTTCCTTCCCATGCTATGCGTTATGTTCCTCGAAAATAACAAATACCTTAACCAGTTTTACGTTAAACATAATCCCTACCATCTTTTTTCCTCCTCATTTTTGGCACTTTCTGTATTCTTTTCCTCCCTTATCCCATGTCAAGGAAAAAAATATTAGTTATTAAAATATATTCTTTTCGTTTTATATTAATTAATTACGTTATTAAATTAAAATAATATTTATTTTATTTTATTAAGATAGAAGGATTGAAAGAAGAGAATTTTCGAAAATAGTTTCTCTATCTCTATGAGATAATAATAAAGTTTGCATATATTTTGTATTTTTCGAACTTCACAAGATAAAAGGTTAATAGGCTAATAGGAATAGAATGTTGTCTAGTCTTGTGATGTAATAGTTTAATAGGATTATTTATATTTTTATATATTGTGTAATTATTATCTGTTATTTATTTTATTATATTTATCGTATTTTGAAATTATCAATTATTTTTTATTTTAATCATTAGTCTATATCTAGTTTTTTTATGTTTTTGATATTTAAATTGAGAGTCTTTCTGAATGATCTCTCTATCTTTGTAACATAGTGTTAAGTTGCGTAGACTCTTCATTTACTGCATTTATGTCGACTTTAAAATATACACTACTTTTGATGAATCTGACATGAATATTTTTAAAGAATTCGAACAACATAGACATAGTGATAAGA
Organism: Solanum sejunctum; assembly: GCA_025642045.1. Taxonomy (NCBI): domain Eukaryota; kingdom Viridiplantae; phylum Streptophyta; class Magnoliopsida; order Solanales; family Solanaceae; genus Solanum; species Solanum sejunctum. The sequence goes on along the minus strand of JAOTQJ010000083.1, from coordinate 25,273,102 downwards.
TCTATGTATATTTTACTTTCCACAGAATTTACGTTTGAAACTTCATTGATATATTATTATTATTATCATATATTTATAATTAATTTTTATAAAGTATTCGTACTTGTTCGTAAAGTTTCAAAAAAATCTTAAGGAATGAATGGAATCGTATATTCTATCCTATTTATGATTTCTTAATATATGCTTATAAAAAAATGATCAACTAATATAAAATATTTAGAGTACTAAATTTCTTTTTGTTTTTTTTTTTAAAAAAAAGGTTATCTGGGGTGTCTATCTTGCTGCATGTTTCAGAACTTATCAATCTCAAAAATCTGATCTGTACTATTCAAATTTCATTTACTGTTATAATTAATGCTTCCCATTTCAAGGAAAAAGCAAAAATAGTACAAAATTTTAAGCTCAGATTTCATTTCTTTTTCCCTACTCTATAGTGTCATGTGGGTGCTAATTCTTGAAAACTGAAAGTTTGAAAATTTCACTTTATTTTCTAAAATTTTTTTTTTGGTGTTAGAGAGGAGGAAAAAAGAGGATTATGGGGGAGACACATAATCATGAGCATAACCACCAGCCGCCACCACCACAGGCGGCGGCGCCACCAGCAATGCCACTTGGTTCTGCCAGAGGACCTCTGTTTCCTCCGGCAGAGCAACTTCTTCAGCTTCACTACTGCATACACTCAAATCCTTCTTGGCGTTAGTATTCTTTTTCATTTCTTTAATTTTTTTTAGCTATTTATAGTAAAATAAAATATATACCTTACTGCAAAGATAAAGATGAAAAATTGACAATTTCTTTTGTTAAAGTTTGTGTCTTTTTCAATCTTGGTTTGGGTGAATTTTATAATCTTAAAGTATTTTCCATTGAAATTGATGTTTCTTTGCTGAACAAGAATCTGAAAGTTTGTGTTTTCACTTTCATGGTTGAAATTAGCTTTTCTTTTTGCTGAACAAGAATGAAAATTTTGACACTCTTGTGAAGTTTGTGTTTTCAATATCATGTTTGGGGTGGATTTTAAAGCTAAAAGTAAGAATTTTGCTGAACAAGAATCTACTTGTAAAGATAAAGATGAAAAATTGACACATAGTTTGAGTGAATTTTAAAATCTGAAAGTATTCCTACTGAATAACCTTTTTGCTAAGAATCAGCTTGTTTAAAAGTTTAACCTTTTCATGGTCAGTTTCTTTCTTAAAAATATATATGTCTTGTTTTAGTTTTCTGACTGTTGGAGTTTGTGTGGTAGTGTTATCTTTGAGAAGTACAGCTTCTATCAGCAGTCATTTATGTATTGGTACAAATTCGATTCTAATTCTCTATGCAGTCTAGTGAGATTAACCGTCAGAATAATGAATTGCTTAAAAGCTATGTCAGCCTTCCAGTGAGGAGAATGGATCAATTGGGGGATAGCAGTGGAATGGGATTGATTAAAATACTCCAATAATGTTTGCCTAATATGAGCTAATCCTCAGACTTTGAGCCTATGTTGACATCGCCTGCCCAGCTCCGATGCCGTTACTCAGTTCACTCCAGTGTTTTGGCGGCGAAAGGGGACAAGGGTCTGCCGAGTGCAAGGCGCTCGCCTTTTTGAAGTACGACATCAATTAATATAAAAAATTAAAGTATTTAATTGCATATATAAATAATCAAGATCTCAATCTCAATAACATTTTAGCAAATATTTCAATTCAAAAACTAAAAATAGATAGTAGATACTACAAGTCTAGAACTTGAATGAGAAAAAAGAAAACAAAAGTCAAAACAGTGAAGAAAATAACAGAGGTAGAAGTAACTTTGTAGTTTAAAGAAGAAGAAGAAGAAGAAAAACACAGGAAGAAGAAATCTCAAGAAGAAAAAAAGAAGAAAAAAGAAATGCGTACTGGTTTGACTTTGGAGTCTCTAGAAAAGTTTGGCCAGTCGCAAGAGAAGTCTAGTCGGATCATTTGGTTAGAGTCAAAGTCTAAGTGTAAGAGTGCAAATTTAGAAAGAAAGTCCTAAAATTATCTTTTAACTTTTAAAACCTTAAATTGGTCCTTTTTTTTAAGAAAATACAAAAGGCAATGTCTTTGTCGCCATTGTCGCTATGGCGTTGCCTTTTGAAGATCGCCTCGCCATAAAGCTAAAAGGTGATGAAGGGTCGCCTCGCCTCGCCTCACGCCATTGGCGACAAGGCGATTTCCTTTCACAACACTGGTTCACTCATTTTGTTCATCAATTATTAATGTGAGCTGGTGAAGAGTCCCTTTCATGTGTGATAGTAGAATTGGGCCTACACTTTCTGATGCATATAATTGGTTGCAAATTTTCAATGTGGCATGTTGATTAATATATGTATAAATATATTTAAAGCTATTCAGATGAGCCAAAGATTAGATAGACGAAAGTGCCAATACCTTCCAAAAAGAAGAGAGGATCGCGGCACTTGCTCAAACAGCGTAGACCTTCTTAATGGGCATAATCACTTCCAAGGGTAGTGGGGTTCAAGGATATTAAGGAGTTGTAGACGCGGGTTGGTGGAGTTAGTCTCTTGGCTTTATTTAATTAATGCCTCAAAAGTGGAAGTGCATTCACCAAGTCTAAGTGGATTACTGTGAGTAATTGAAAGGATAGGGAGCAGGAATTTGGCTGAACTCTAATTCATCACTTGTCAAAAGGAAAAGTCTCTGCAGACGATATCGACTTAAAATTCATTATAGCTTCTGAATTGTCCGAGTCAATGTAATGATCCCTTCATTTGAGTCGGTTGATGCTTATGCTTTTATGATAATGGTTAGGTGAAGGAATCGGAATTATAGTTTGCACGGTGACTTTAGAAAGCTCCCTATTCCTCCAATGGTTTGAGTTGAGATTGCTCTGACCTTCGAGTAAAATGCCTTTATTTCTGATATTGAGTTAAAATAAGTTCTCTTTTTCTCTTAGGGAAGCTGTCTATCATCGGAAAACTAAGAATCAAACTGTATGGAGAGTTGAGTGGTGTCAAGCTTCTTGTTTAAGATGCAGATGTATGAAATGTATTATGGAAGGCTTTCCATAAATGTAAAATTTGCATTCATATGATAACTAGTTTCCCAACCAAAAGGAGTTGCCGCCTCTCCATGACCGAATTCTGATAACGACAAAAGATCCTTTTAACCATTGCTAGGTTGCCTCAACATCACCTGCTATTCAGCTAAAGGACAATCCTTGTATTTTACTGTCTCGAGGAATATACTTTTGATAGAACAAAGGTTTCCCTATTGAGCAATAAGATCTGGTTTGCAGTTTCCTTGTTTATGCCGCCTATGGCCTTGTTCCTGTAAATTGGAATTTTCACTTTGTTACTAAATAAACAAATAAAGGAATTTCCAAAAACCGCCGTAACAATTTCATGATCTAACTTATCCTTCCAAAAGAATGATTTTACGATTTGAAGTTTACACTATCTGTAAATGAGTTGCAGATTCTGAAATTATAGTATTGGTCTTTTTCTCTAATCAGTTGGATGATTCTACATTTTGCAGCACAAACTGTTTTGCTGGCATTCCAACACTACATAGTTATGCTTGGTACTACAGTAATGATTGCCACCGTGCTGGTACCTCAGATGGGTGGGGGTCCGGTATATCTCTAGCATTTCCCTTGTTGAGTATTAGAGATACCTTTTCGATGTAATATTGACATCATTATATCTTTTATCTTTATGATTAGGGCGACAAAGCTCGAGTCATCCAGTCTTTGCTTTTCACTTCAGGAGTGAATACTCTTCTGCAAACGCTTTTTGGCACAAGACTTCCCACGGTGATGGGTCCGTCATTTGCCTACATTATATCAGCCCTGTCGGTCATTAATGATCTCTCTGACAGTAATTTCAGGAGTGAGCATGAGGTAATAAAGTTTATTGTTTGTGTTATCTCTATTACTTGTATAGTATATTTCCTATCATTTTCCTTTTATCACAATCCTTAGTAGGTCCATCCCTCTATTTCAGTGATTAGACATGGTTTAAGAATAATTCGAAGTTGTAGGAAACCAAATTTGTTTCGGATTTGATACTATTAGTTTATTCAATTCATGTCTTAATAGGATTTGTAGTTCGAATTATATAGGACTAGGTTTTCAGTTTTTTTCGCTAGTTATTTTCATAATGCAGAGAGTAGTGGAGAATGGTAGAGAATTTGTAGAAATGCATTGAGTTATGAATAAATTATTTTCCTTCAAATTAGTACTCGAGCTTATACGATCTTGATAGAAAATCAAATAGCTTGCACGGTTGGTGGACGGTTCTTGTAATTACATAGAGTGCACAAAGCTTACAGTTGAAGCATGCTACAGTGGAAGCAACAGAAAAGTTACTTTAATCTACTTTTCAGATTTAACATGCTTGCATATTGATTGAGCACCCTAGTTTAATATTCTTGCTATAACTTCCTCTTTGTTTATCTCAAAGTTTGGTGCTTTGGGTTGTTAATGTGAAGTATGTGTGAATGCTCATGACTGGATATACCTAATCTTGGGTTCGTGACGGTGCATAGAAATCTCAAAAGCCAAGGATTTTGCATAAATTACTAATGATATTTCTGATGCATTACCCTTTTATTGTTGTTTGTAGAGATTCGAGCACACTATGAGAGCTATTCAAGGGTCACTGATTGTGTCTTCCTTTATCAACATAATACTTGGATATGGCAAAGTCTGGGGAAATCTTACAAAGTAAATTGTGTTTTCTGCTTCTGAATACTTATTACAATGACCATTAGTTTTTGTTTGGAACTTTGGAATTGTCTTTCTGTCTTTCCATTGCCTTCCCATTATGTTTCATCATTCTATTATTTTTCCTGTTGGAGGAATGACATATAATCCTTCTTCTTGTCTGCAGGCTTTTCAGTCCCATTGTCATTACACCACTTGTCTGTCTTGTAGGTCTTGGTTTGTTCGGTAGGGGCTTTCCTCAGGTATTATCCCAAACATCTAAAAGCTTTCATTACTCGAAGAGTTTCATAAACCTCATCCAGTTTTCTTTATGATCCTATCATTTGATCAGGTGGGTGATTGTATAGAGATTGGCCTACCCATGTTAATTCTACTTGTCATTTCCCAACAGGTAACATTAACTAGTTTTTCTATTGTTTTTTCACTTTACTGGAAGATTGTAATGTTGGTCAAGTCATCTGCAGTACATGCAACGTCTTCATCCAGTTGCCCAATCCTTACTTGAAAGGTTTGCTTTGCTCCTCTGCATTGGGCTTATCTGGGCTTTCGCTGCTATTCTTACTGTTGCTGGTGCTTACAACCATGTGAAGGAGCAAACTAAGCTGAGCTGCCGAATTGACCGTTCATTCCTCTTGTCATCGTCTCCATGGTACTCAGCTACTGGATACAATAATGACAATGTCCTCAGCTTCTATATTCTTCTGACCTGTATGTTTGGCTGCATGTAGGATCAAAGTCCCTTACCCTTTCCAGTGGGGGACTCCCATATTCAGAGCTAGCCATGTCTTCGGAATGATGGGTGCTGCACTTGTCTCGTCAGCAGAGGTTCACTTTTCTTTTTAAATTTTTTTATTCCGATTCGAATTAAATTTGCTTTTAGAAACATGAGTCTTCGTATTTGGTTCCACAACAAATTATGGTTTGGAGATCTAGTAACACCTGTTATTTTCTGTGGACATGTGAGGATTCCACGAAGGTCAAGGGTTTAAGTGACCCTACTAAATGTCGGAGCATCGTTTGGTAGTAGTTTTATTAATACAGTGAGTGTCAAGCAGTTCTCATTGGGAACTACTCAAAATATAATAAAGTTGAGAAATCATTCTGCATATCGTTCTTAGTTTAATTTGAGCGAGGAGAAGATCCATGAACTAAAGTATCCTACATAAACAGAAAAGATGGTAGTGTAATGGAGATATAACCGCTGTAGTATACTAGAGAAACCCCCAGTGTTAAATAATCCTTTAAAATATTATAGATCCATACAGAGCATTTATGATATTGAGGGATTCATACAGTCCTAGCGAGCTTGGGATTGAAGTGTAATTGCTGTTAGTTAAAAAGGTATTAAAATAAAGAAGTAAATGTGCAGTTAATTTAGTAACTGCGAGAAGTTAATTCACCCGTAGTTTAAAGAATAGTCGGATTGTTTTGAAGATCTTACGGAGGGTTTGAGTTCTAACTGCACCACATGATTGGTTTCTGCTATAATCACTTGGTTGCCATTTCCCTTTAGCTATTTTGTTCACCTTTAAGTCTTCTGTGTATGTTCTTCTTAATCTTGCACCGATCCAAATCCAAATCTTTTAAGCATTCTTTTAAGCAGTTGCTGCTGTTATGATCTCTTCCAAATTTACCTCAAATATTTATTTGCAGTCAACAGCAACTTTCTATGCTGCATCAAGGCTTGCCGGGGCGACACCCCCTCCAGCGCATGTTGTGAGTAGAAGCATTGGCTTACAGGTGCTACATCCACCAAGTGATTCAGCAGTTGTCTTTTCATTTGAGCACAATTTTTCTGCTAATTTGGCTCTCTGATTTACCTTTAGCATTCGTTCAATTGTGCTTTGCTTCTTGTCCAGGGTATAGGACAGCTCTTTGATGGGTTCTTCGGGGCTGTTGTTGGCACTACTGCATCTGTGTAAGGGTTGATTGCTCAATTGATTTAATGCGAACTGTCTTCTGGTTCGGTCGATAAATAGTAGCAATGGCATGCTTTTCAGTTAGATATATTTCATCTTGCATCGAGTCTTTTCACTGCATAACATCTGGGAACTTATTAAGGCTGCTTAAGTTTTCCAATCCTTATAAAGTTTAAAAAATCTACTATTGTGGTGCTTCGTTTCTAATTTACGATAATACAAAACTGCAGCGAAAATGTTGGCCTTCTGGGACTAACTCGTGTTGGGAGTAGAAGAGTTGTTCAGATTTCTACTGCTTTCATGATCTTCTTCTCCATATTTGGTTTGACAATTTCTGTCCCTACGTCTCTCCGCCATCCTGTTTTTTGCTTTTTCATCTCAAATTATGTTTTATCCTGGCAATGATCTAACGTGAGTTGTTATTTTCTAGGAAAATTTGGAGCATTCTTTGCTCAAATTCCTTTGCCCATATTTGCAGCTATCTACTGCATCCTATACGGTATAGTAGGTAAGTACTTTTCTCCCTTAGCTTGTTGATCTTCTCGTCATCTTATTAACAGTAACTAGAGGATGGAAATATTTTCTGCAGCTGCTATTGGTATTTCCTTCATTCAATTCGCGAACAAAAACTCCATGAGGAATATATATGTGCTCGGGATCTCTTTATTTCTCGGTATATCTATACCTCAATACTTTGTGATGAACACGGATATTGCTGGCCATGGACCTGTTAGAACTCCAGCTGGATGGGTAAGAAACATTACTTCACACGATCCCTTGTTATAATATCAAAGTTGTACTTGCAATCACCTTATAAGCAACCTGATCGTGTAGGCATTCTTTTACAAACTTAAAGTTATCCAATGTTTCTTGCAGTTCAACGACATATTGAACACGATATTCTCTTCACCTCCTACTGTTACAACGATTGTCGGGACATTTGTAGACAACACACTTGAAGCGAGACAGTCAGTCGACGATAGGGGCGTTCCGTGGTTCCTTCCCTTCCAGAGGAGGAAAGGAGATAGTAGAAATGATGAGTTTTATAGTTACCCTCTGAGAATTAATGAGTACATCCCAAGTAGATTTCTGTGATAACTTATACATCCATGTATATGACTGTATCAAAGCTGTATGACAATTTCTTTTTAGCTCATAACTTTAGTCCGTTGTTTTTGCCCTTTTCAATTCTTGTCACATGAAAATTTGTGATCAGACATTTGAGGCCTGCAAGTTTTGATGATGCATAGCCAGTAGGATTTAAGTTTATATTTCTCATGTTATTAGTCTAAATTTATATTATGGGTTCAAGTTATATAACTGTACAGTATAAATAAAGCGAGACGGGCAATAGAATGGTCTTAGCTCTTGCTAGGTAGACTCCACCTGTGATATTATACTAAGATCGAGCAATTACATTTCGAAAGATCTTCAAAATTGGTTGAACATTGCTTGTTCATACTGTCAGTTCGAAAGGAGGTTTGGAAAAGGTTCTAAATGTTTTGAAAAAAAAAATATCTCAGAACTCTATTAATATGGAATTATATCTAATGAGAATGTGGTTCGTTTGCCTACTTACCCTATGAAAATGATGTCACATAAGAATGCATTTGTATTCAACGTCCATAGGTCAACAAATTCGTTGAAAGCAACATGTTGGTTGTGAACACTACCAAATTTTGGTGGAAAATTTATCAAATTCTTTGAACAAACCTCATTTCTTAATTATCTCAAGAAAAAAAAACTAGCAAAAGGTCCCCACATTTGATTTAATGAAATCTTTTGGTTCCATGAACCTCACATTAAATACTGCCAATTTTATTTTTGTCAGTACATGAAATATTATCTTTACTTCCATAGTTTCAGTGATCATGATTACTAATACTTACTACCATTTTTGCAGCGTCCACACGTTTACTTCAACTTTCATTTTCGGATTCATGGGTTTTTTGTCTATTTTTTCTTGTTTACTGAATTCAGAATTTAGACGTTGTGAGTCTTGAATTGAGGATGTACATTCAAAAATGTATTATCACACCGGATTCACACTATTAGCATAGACATGTTATAGCAGATAACTCGCCTTAGTCTTACTTTTTATAGATTACCTGTAGTTGTTTTGTTTGCAGCACTATGGTAAAAGTAAAGGAAAGATCAGCTATTGAGAAGTAGTTCATCTATATATTTACATAACGGAAACCCATGTAAGGGGGAAAAATACAGAACTGGAAATTGACAACTGAAGAAGCCATTACTCTGAGAGTAGAGCAGTCCTCAGCAACCTGTAGGGAGAAAACTTACTACATTTACACGAAAGAAACCCCGACTAAAGGGAAAATAGGGAATTGGTAACTTGATTACTGAGATAGCCAGTCAAGAGTGTAGCATTCCTCGGCAATCTGTACACAGAGACCTGGTACAGCCTTCTCAACATCTTTCCATTGACAAAAAACTTCATCGTCACAAATTACACAGCGTAGTGATTCAAGAAAGGCTAGCGCGCTTGGCAAACTGTCAATTTGAGGGCACTCTCTCATGTCAATCTTCTCTAGGTTTCTACAGCAACCGATTGCCTCAGGGAGGCATCTCAAACCAACACATTGTGAAATGTCAAGATACTTGAGCTTTACCAGATGACCAATTCCCGGTGGAAGCCTTTTCAGGTGTGGGCAGGCATATATCCTTAGAATTTGTAGAGTTTGTAATTCACCTAGATCGGATGGAAGTTCATAAAGACTATCACAATTAGTGATACTGAGGCTGTTAAGCTTAGGCAACCGGCAAATACTTGATGGCAGCTTATTGACGTTGATGCAATGATCCATTGTGAACTCTGAAAGCTGTGGGAACAAACCAGGGAGGTCTACATCGGACTCATCTAAGCTGTTTTTCATGTCACAAAGCATTAGAGATATCTTTCGCAAGTTATTGAGAGGATTTGTGGAGTTGGATAAGTGAGTAACGGATATCTTCTCGAACCAAAGGCTTCTCAAGTTGGTTAAATGACTGAAGACAGACATGTTATGAAGAACAGCAGTGGAAGCACTATAGTTTATGATAATCAATGCCCTTAGCTTTGGCATATTCTCCAGGAAAGGAGGCAAGAAGTACACAGACGAGGCAAAATTGAGAATTAGCACTTCAGCATTCGGGCAATCCATTCTAAACCAGTCCATTTCTCTCATTTCATCTGCATTAACGAGAAACATTTATGTTTATACCACAAGATAAACTTTTCATTATCAAGCAATCAGCAGAAACCAAGGATCTGTGATACCTGTATGCACAGAGATAACTCGTGCATGGAAAGGTTCGTCTACTTTTCTTTCCCATTCTTTTGGAAACCTTGCCTCTCTTCTCGGCATAACCAATCGTTTTCTCTGATTTACATCATCATGGTTGCCCATGTGAATTGCGAGGTCACGTAAGACATCATGCTGAAACACAGATATCTCATAGTAACTTGTATACATGTCTCCCACTCTGCCACATGAACACCACATTGAAGACTATAAACATATTGTTTTTTTCCATAAAAGATCACCTTCTAACAAAAATTAAAAGATTATTAGGAGATTTGAATCCACCACTTACCGTGCATCTTTGACTAGATTTAGGAGATTCTTGTCTGAAAGTTCAACGAGAATGTGAAAAGCCTCTTCCTCATCAATATCATGTAGCTCCACCCACATGTTAATTAGAACATCAAGAGGAATCCTTTTGTCTTCTGGGAAAGCACCTAAGTCGAGGAAACACTCTCTCACCTTCTCAGGCAAACAGTCAATACTCAATTTCATTCGCTCAAGCAACTGCAGTTCATGAGACTCACAGACAGGTTGGCTTCGTGATAATCTGTTTTTTGCACTTGTCCAGAACATCTCAGGTTTTCCCTTTAATGAAGATCCAATGACCTTAAGAGCCAAAGGAAGCCCTTCACATTCATCCACAACCTAAAAAGTCCAAGAAGCTTTAGTTTGCTTAATACTCTAGTGTAACTCGAAGTTTTTGCAAAGTAAAACAGACATGCTGCCAAAAACATACAGAAATACCTCTTTGACAAGCTTTTGACTGAAACCACGCGGAAAGGAATTGTGTCCAAAAGCAAAATGGCAAAATAAGGACATAGCTTCATCTTCCCTTAACAACTCTAAATCATAAATACAATCAACGATCGCTGGAGGAAACTTGATGCGCGATACAACTAGGATCTTGCAGCCGGGAATCTTGAAAATTAATGGCTCTAGAACAGATACAGACCAAACATCATCAAGAATCAAGAGCACCGGAGATGCAGATTTCGTATTCCATTGATACTGTAGGTTCCACTGGGGTAGCATCTCCCCATGTCCGTAACCATGGAGATTGCACCCTGATATCTTTTCCCAAATCATTTTCCTCAATTGCTCCACATTTGGAGATTGAGAAACAGTGAAAAAGTAAATCCTGTCCTTGAAATAACCTGGAAAAACATGGCCCAGACACCACCATCATTTTTTACCAATTTAGACTGTACTCCAATCAAAACTTTTGGTGAATCATTTACATGCAAATTTGAATGCATTGAATAAAGCTGTAATCAAGTCTCTTATATCTATTAGAATTCAACTGATAAAACTAATAGCCAATAATCTTGTCACCTTTTATCCTCTATTTCATCCGCAACAGAAAAGTTTAAAAAAAGAGAAATGATAAACTGTTTGTGATTATTTACTTCTAACTCGATCATCAGCAACAAATTTCACGGATAGACACTCAACTTATAGTTGTATCTCATAAGTCAAAATTGGTTTTTCGCAATAATAACTACTGGTTGAGTGACGATATGTGAAATCAACTATGCAAAACACTAGAGTGTTCTAAATGAGAAATATTTTTGGGATTAATTACTTACTCTTAACTTGATCGTCTTTAGAAATCTCTTTAGCCAAGGTAGTTTTGCCACTACCCCCAATCCCACAAATCTCAAACACGCCTCTATCCTGTTCACCCATAATCATCTCCTTCACCTTCCTCTTCCCCAATTCAATCCCAGCACCTAAATTTACAAAACTATCCTCAAACCATTTCTCATCCTCTTCCATTCGTTTCACAGCTTCCCCTAAACACCCTCCTCCTCCTCCACCACCACCACCACCACCACTGTCGTCAACTCCGATTTTTATAGCTTTAAGCCTATGCTCAAGCACGTCAAATCTCTGATCCATATTAAACCTAACATGATGAACATCAGCTAGTACATGAGCTTGCATTGTCACTTGCATGAACCTCGCTACTCTTTTATCAAGCCTCTCCATTTTCCGAGCCAACTGTAGGTTCCTGTTATTGAGGCATAATATAAAAATTAAGTACTAATTTCTAACAGCCTAAACTTAACCCTATTTAGAGCAGCAATCGGTCCAATTAAAATATCCAAAAATCAAACACAAACCTGTACATGTTCCAACGGCCAGAGTGGAGAACTTTTCCGGCGAGTTCGTAACCATCTCGGAGAAGTTTGGAGAAATCGTCGAGCTGGGTTTGACGTATTTGTGGAAGTTCAACACCGGTTTGTTTGATTTCTTGGATGATTGGGAGGAGACCATTGATGTTGTCGATGAGATTCTCAGCGCTTGAACGGCATAAGGTTGATTTTTTAACGATGGATATGAGGTATTTTAGGAGTTCGGTGGTAATTTCGCCGGCGAAAAAGTCCGTCACCGCCATGTTTGGGGACTTAGTGATTTTTTTATTTTCACATTCTGCTTGAAGAAGAACATGGAGTTTTGAGTGCTGTTATTAAGCTAGTGGAATACCATGTTAAGCGATAACCTCATAGCACTATTTTTTAAGTTAGAATTTATATTTTTACAGTGCGTAAATATGATAATCAACTTAGTAATTTTAAAATAAGTAGGCACTGAATACTAATATAGCACAATACATAAATTATACTCACTCGGAGATGCATGAATAGTTATTTTCTGAACGTATATATGAAAAAAAAAATAATTTGACCCTTTTACCCCTATTATATATATATATATATGCTATTTATTTTCAAATTAACACACGTTGATTTTTTGGATGTGAAGATGGTTGAGTATGATATAACAACTTTTTTGTTTAAATTTTAATAATCAAGATTCAACTTTTATAGTTATTTTGTCATTTGTAAACAGGTTAGATGAAAAAATTTTAGGTGGTGTGAAATGAATTATATTAAATATGCTAGAATTGTAATTTCGGGATTACAGAAATGACTAAATAATGAATTCAAATATTTTTAGTCTCTAATTTTTTATATATTTTTTGCCTATTTTTGCTAAATAACGAATTTAAATATTTTTTAAAAAATTAAAATTTTTAAAATTTGAATTTTTTGTAAAATTAGAGTTTTAAATATTTAAAGTTTTTGTAAAATAAAAGTTTTTAATATTTTTTTTCG
>JAOTQJ010000083.1:25248743-25259973 GCA_025642045.1 Solanum sejunctum | reverse complement strand
TTTTGTATGGCCTGAGGGTGGGGTGGGGCTGCGTGGGGGATGAGTTAAATTTTTTGTAAAATAATTTTTTATTTTTTTGTAAAGGGGTTGGGTGGGAGATGAGGGTCCGAGTTGGAGTAAAAAAAATTAAATTTACAAAATTTAAAGTTTTTGTAAAATAATTTTTAAATTTTTAAAAACTTTTTTGTAATTTATGTGAAAAAATTTAAATTTTAAATTTTTTTTATAATTTTTTGTAATTTATATAAAAAAATTTAAAATGTTTAAAAAAAATTTTGTAATTTTTTGTAATTTATGTTAAAAAATTTAATTCTTTAAATGTTTTTGGTAATTTTTGTAATTTATGTAAAAAAATTATTTTTTTAAAAAAAATTGTAATTGTTTTGTAAAAATTATTTTTTTTTAGGAATGCCATGTGAAAAATAAGGTGTTGACGTGTACAAGTTGTGTTTGAGTAGATGGATGTGGTATCGCAGTATTGGCTGAAAAAAACATGTTAGCGCGATTGTACCTCACGCGCCACGTCAGCGACTGGTATGTGCCTACTTGTTTAGGAATTACCAAGTTAAGGGTCATATTTGTACACTATAAAAGGTTGAATTCCAACTTAAAAAATAGTGCAAGTTTGAGGTCATTTTTGGGTATTATCCCTATGCTAAATGACAAACTTAAGCCTCTCAAATTTTTATTTTATTTTTTTGTATTAATTAGGCCAACAACAAAAACAACAACCATATTGTTAAAGTTTGGTTAAATAAACATACTTTAAACGATATAAGAAAAATAATAATAATCTATTTTGAACGTAACATTGTAATAAGATATTATTAAAGTTTGGTTAAATAAACGTACTTTAAACGATATAACAAAAATAATAATTATTAATTAATTTCACAAATAAAATTTTTGTACGATCAAATAAATTTAGAGAAATTCCAAATTAATGGATCTTTTCATACGATCAAATAAATTTATTTATTCATATTTGACTTCACACATTTCTTAAGAAATAACCAAAAAAAATGATAATTTGATCAGATGAAGTATTTATTTTATCTTAACAATTAAGATAATTAATTTAAAAAACAGTCTCTCTATCTCTATTTAGTAGTGGAAAGGTCTGCATACAATCTACCCTCCTCAGATCTCAATTGTGGGATTTCACTGGGTATGTTATTGTTGTTGTTGTAATTAAAATAATTAATACAACTGTGTTAATTTATCAAAGACTGATAATGACCATTCTGATAAATTTCTTAGGAAGGAAATTTGATTAATTAATTTTAATTGATTTCTTTTGTTATTGATACATATATGTTGCTTCGTGATAAGGACTAAGGAACGAGATTAATATATCTTACATGAAATTTAACATTACAATAAAATCTGTAAACCTACTACCCAATTGTAACAAATTAAATTAATTTACAAATTCATCTAGATATTCTGTAATTTTCTCTAATTAAACTTTTACTCGTCAGGTTTTATTTCTCCATAGATAATATTTTAAAATTTATTTTTTATTATATTAATACAAGAGATAACACAATAAATAATATATTTTATGTTACTTCACTATTTAATATTTAAAATATAAATTGAAAATATTAAATAAATTTAATTAAATTTAACTTTAAGATTTAATTAAATTAACTATCCTAAAACGAAACATGACGAATAAAAGTAAACCCACAGTTATGTACATCGAGTAGAATGAAGAAAATAAAGTCTTCTTTGCTGAAATTTAAGTGGACATAATTTACTAACTGTCCAACTGCTGCTTTTTAAAATTTTTAATTTTTGGTAAAAAGCAACTGTTCTTTTATCTTAAATTTTATTTTGTCATATTTAGTTTTTCTGTTTATGAGTTTTGAGCTAAGGATTTTAAAAAATAATTTTTTTATTTTTACAAAATAGCGATAAAATTTACGTATAATCTATTTTCCTTAAATTCTACTTATGAAATATTACTAAATATATTATTATTGTTGTTGATAAAGAGTAACTGTCAGTTTATGAACAAATAAATGAATAATATCATCTCCAAGACTTGGACGTAAAAGTGTAGTAGAAGAAAAAGGAGTAAACAAGTCGGCTGTACTATAAAGTTGAAACATTAAAAAGAAGGTTCTCATAGACTCTAGTAAGATTGGCAAATTCTTTTGTTCTTCTATTTTTTTTTTAATTCCAAAGAGGAAATCGAGGAGAAGATTATAATATGAAAAATTATTTTTTTTAATAAAATAAATATTTAAATAATCAATCAACGATATATTAAAATTTTCTTATAACAATTATTCAATAGAAATTTGATTGATGCTAGTTTATTTTAAAGAGCAGTGTTAGGTAGATCGACATAATGTAAATAATTTATTTTAGGACCAATTTCAAGATATTTATAATAAAGTAAATAGTGTGAAATAAATATAATTATATTTTATTTGTATAGAAATGTCCACAAGTCATAAAAAAATATATTAATTATATAATATAATTTATCAAAAATATACACTAGTTATATAATATACCTTACCTACGCATACATTATATACTAATTATATATTGTGATACACTTAAAAAGTTAAATACAATTTAACTATACATAAAATGTATACTGATTATTCGATTAACTCAAAATTACTTCTAATCCATTCTAGTTTGTTGAACTTTTGCGTAAAGAAATTTAATTCAATAAATATATTATTTTGTTTGTCTTTTATTTTATACACACTACTGGTGGTGATATAAATATATTCCACGTAACTTGATGGAACTGTAAGTACGTTTTGTAAGCAGAAGCAAACCGAGCAACACGGCTATTTGGGCCCATATTAGTGGAGCTCATACTACTTATCTGATTTAACAATAATTCCTTATTTTTTTTACAATAATAATCCAATAAAATCTCACAAGTAAAATTTGAAAAGAGTAGAATATACACAAATTTTATCATTATCATAGAAGTAATGAGGTTGTTTCCTACGAACCCTCTGTCTTAAAACTCCTAAGCAGAAAGAACTAGATATAACAAAATAGAAGAAAAAAAGAATGAAAAGAGCGACTACTAATAACAGTTTGCATCAATATTTTCTAATACATAATTAAAAGTAATGGAAACTTATGCAAGTATGACATGGCGGAACTCAACCTCACTGAGGATATGACCTTAGATAGACAGATCCAAATTAGAGTAGCAGACTAAATTCTTCTTCTTCTTCCTATTCTTCCCCTTCGTCTTCTTTTATTATTAGTAGTTATTTCATTTTAATACTCTTATTCCTTTTCCTTTCAGTATATGGCGTATATGTGTTAGTTTTAACATATTTACATACTATCATGTGTTGCTCATCGTTAGTCGCACGTGTTGCTCCTTCCCCTTCCCTTACATTTCGTTTTGTCATATCTAGTTCTTTCTACTTATGGGTTTTGAGCTGAGGGTTAAGGAAACAGTCTCTCTACTTCTACGAGGTAACGGTAAGGTCTGCGTACAATATATCCTTCCAGACCCCACTTGTGGAATATTACTGGGTATGTTATTATTGATATTATTGTTGGAAACTTATGCAAGTACACTGTTTTTATAAAATATTAATCCGAGACATTTTACTAATTTGAGACTCTAAAATGTGTAACTATACCTTGAATTACAAGTCTATCACAAATTATTACCTTTAAAACTTTAAAATATTATTCTTTCTGTGTTATTCTATGTGACATTTTTTTTTTTATTTTTTTAAGTAATTAACTTAAGTACGACCTAAAAATATAATTCGACAATTACAAATCTCACATCAAGTATTAAATATTGAGTAGTTAGGACAATAAAAATAGAACAAAGGAAGTAATCCATAATTAATTGTCTTGAAAATCAATTGAAACGTGAGAAGACTTCTATGGATAGAAAATCCAGTCAACACGGCGAAATGGGTCGGGCCCATCTTACTTGAGGCTGCTAAAACTATTCCCCTGTCCCACAAGGTACAATTGCTTTTCTTTTTGTTTTCTCATGTTGCGTTTGATGGTGGACATTCCTATTAGAGTTTGATTAATTTAAATTTGTATTGAAATTTTATTAAAAAGTTTCATATTGGAAGGATAAAATTATTCCTAACAAAAGTGACTTTGTATCTAAGCTTAAACTCGAGACTTTTATTAAGGATGAAAAAGTATTTATCACGCCAGCACATTCATTATTGAAATAATTGCTTTTGTTGATTTTAAACTTGATAAAGCCTACATTCATTTTAGACGTCTATAATTTTATATGATTGAAGTTCAGTCATATGTGATTGAAGTTCAATCAGTGCCTCAACTTCAGTGATTGTTATCTAAAGTCTGAACTTTATTATATGTGGTTGTATCCAATCATTTTTGCTTGAAAGTTCAACCATTTTTGTATGAGCTTTACTCATATGGAACTTAAGATATTGTGTTTGAAGTTAAGCTCGACAAAGTCTAATTCAAACATTGAATATCTAGAGTCGTACCAAAAGTGATAATTGTGTAATGTAAGTTAAATAATAGTGTTCAAAATATTTTATTTTGTAAAGTTTAGATTGATTTAGATTTATGTCGAAAAGTTCACTTTGAGGATAAATTACTTTCTATCAAAAGCGATTTCTATCTTCAATTTTTGAACATATAATCTTTAGTTAAGAATGAATAATTACTTATCAATATACCACGATCTTTACGAAATGAAGGAGTGATGCATCATGGATTGTAAGTTAACAATTTATGCATTAACATATGTAAAAATTTATAATTGCTTTATGCGTAATAAAACGTAAAATGAAAATATCAAATTACAGAATTGCTCTTCAAGTAGACGATATTTTATGTATTATTAAAGTTAGTGGCGGAGCTATCATTTTTGTTAAGCATGTTCATATTTTTAGAGCATGGGTGAATATTTTTATATTAAATGTGTTCAAGAATTGATATATATCAAAACACTTATATATTCACGAAAAATATTTATCTGACTATCCATGGATGGATGTAGTTCCGTCTCTCATTAAAGGATATAGGAATAATTGTCAATTTAGACTAATGGATAAATTACCTTATTCTATTGGCATCCCATGACTTTTCTTTCACCACATTTGGACATATATTACGGACTTAGAAAGTTCAAATTGGATACGAAAGTCTATTAAAGTCATCGAATGAAGACTCAATATTGAGTACGTTAATTATTTTGTATTCCACTGATGAAGTGAAAATATTTACTACATCAATTGTTTAGGCGCATAAGACTTTAGGCTTTTACTTTGGATGGTTGTTACTTGTTATATTATATTATATTATTAATTTAAGTACAATATTTGTTTTGATTGTTACTTAAATTTTATTATATTGTATCGTTTAATTTCGTTGTTAGGTAACAACGAAAAGACCCATTTTATGTAACAATTGATTTAGTGTGGTTGCGTTTGTTACTTTAATATCTTCTTCTCATTTTCTAATTTATTTATTTATTTAATAATTCTAATTTATCATTTATCATATCTTTTCATGAAATCCATCAAATATCCTTCAATTTCTTGTAGATTTATCATTCAAATTATGGATGTATGACATTATGTAACAACGAAGAACAATACAATCTATCTAAATATTCTAGTCATTAGAACAATACAATACAGTATAACACAATATAATACGTTACGAAACAATACATGACAACCATCCAAACAAAGTGTTAGTGGAACTAAGAATGCAAAATGTTCATTTGAATCTTTTCATCGAAAAATATTAAAATGTAATTTTTTTAGATTTTGAATTTTTTAATAAGAAGTTTGATTTCGATGATAAATTTAACCGAACCTCTCGTCTTTCTATGAACCACCTACTGAATAGACTTGAAAATTCTCCTGTGCGGAAACCATGATCAACATAAAACTTGGAGTACTTGGTGATTATGAAAACACTGATAGACTGATCCCGCTGTTCATATAGCTGGAACAGAATGTTTTATTAGACAGGAACATCGGAAGAAAACTCATATAAAAGGTCATACCAGTCCCTGCTGCACCAGGAAATATGAAAAGAATTTAAGAGTACAAGCATAGTGTTCATGTAAATGAACCAGCATAGGTTGGTAAAGTGAAAGCGATCAAGATATTTTGTATTACACATATTCATCATACAAGGAAATTATGTGCAAGACATATTTTTCAAGAAGCATCACTAAATAACTAGTACAACTACCAAGATTAACTTGTGACACAAACACAGCAGCGTTCTTCTCGTTTATAATGGGGATCCTGTTCTATTTACCAAAGCAAGTTGTATTATAAGAAGTATGCACATGACCAACAGTACCTTTGATGTTTGTAACAACCAGTGGAACTTCTCTCCGATCAGGTTTCACCATTGCTCTGCATCCCTTCAAAAAGACGTGTGTTTCGAGGAGCTTAATTCTTCTTAGAAACTTTCATAAGGAAATCTAGAATCTAAAATATCCAACTGTCTTTTGATCCATGGTGGATCATCTTTCCTGAGCCAGAGAACTTCACCAGTATCTCTGTTCTTAAAGTCTGGGTATCGAGGATTGACTTTACATTTCCTGAAGTCAATCCATTCAAAAGGGCTAGCGAAGAAAATTTGCCACAATTGGATCCGTTTCCGGTACTTCTCCATTTCATCTTCACCTGGGAACAAGTAAATGGACCTAGAAATGAGTTAACAAGTTCAAAGAAGCATGGATATGTAGGATCAACAAATTTCAACGCCCAACAATCCCAGGCATAGGCACCATCAATCAATCTAAGGCTTGATTAATTGGATTTTTCAATTGGATTACTGGACAACCACGCTTTTTGGTTTGCCGCTAATAAAAGTTCTGGCACATCAAAGTCTGTGCCTGTGCTGTCTGTAGCTCTAGATTAAAGTCTTGAATGAACTTCAAAGGACAGGAGCAGAATCAAGCACTCAGTGTCATGTTTCAACACAATGTTCAAATCAGCAAAATTGTTCACATAGTGTCCGAGCAAGTTCATATTTCAGGAGAATATCCCACTTGTTTCAATAATCAACCAAATGGGATAGTTATAGGGGGGCAGGAGAAATATAAAAAAGGGGATCACCAAAACCTGGATTATGTGAAGCATTTTATAAAGTCTATTCAGTTGTTCTTTCTGTTGTCAAGACATAAATTCCCATCTCCTCAATTCTAACTAGAAGAATTGACATGTGGAAGCTAACAGTAAGTATCCACAGTAAGGTGGATTTTCCTAAACATAACTGATAGCATACTTCGATTTTAAAATTAGGCTATAGTGAATGTGTCAAAAGTTAACATATGATTTTTATTAATTCTGAATTCCATGCTAGAAATTTATTAGTTGTCCTCCTGCAGTCTGCTGTTTTTTATCCAGAAATGTGTATATACAATGCTCTATTCAGGCCCATCACACTCCAATATAGAAAATGTCCGTCAATTTCTTACAATCTATGAACTTCATAACTGATAAGAAATGCTCAGAAAGGCGACATGTACCTCCAGATTCTTTCTTCTCAAATTCTGGGGTTGCTGAAGCTTGAACATCTGGAGTCACAAAATTTATTTCCTTGACATCCACCTACACAAAAGAATCAGCACATGAAAACATGAAAGGAAAACATTTTTGTGCAACACAAGCTACATAAAAATATGGAATTAGAAAAAGAGAAAAAACATTTTCTTCAGCATGGGATCCCAAATTTACAAAAACACATCTAATGTAGGATCATCTTTTCTTTAAGGTATATCTTATTTGCCGTCCTCCCTGTTCTTTGAAGATCCAAGAGAAAATTCAAAAGTTAAAGAATAGGTGCACTCATGTCACAACTTCCTCTATTAGCCTGTCTTTAAAGAGAGATTCTAAGCTGATCATATCCCCACCCCATACCTCAGAAATTACAAGACTGACCATACCGGAAAGTTAAACACCAAATGATAGATGCAATTCTAATTAATCACTTATCTGAAAGATAAAATTGTGTGCTATGTCGAAGAGAATAAATGGAACGTTATAAGAAGACAACTTGTTTTCTCTTAATGAGTTGGCTATGCTGCAATAATAACATCACTTCATTATCATAGAATATCACAATGCTACTAGACAGTAAAATAGCTCGAGTTTGAAAGAGAAGTACATCTGAAGATGAATTCTTATAGAAATCTAAAACATTAATAAGCCATAAGGCTTATAATGATAATTTTATGAAGAGGAAACAGACTATGTGCACTCTTCTGTATCATTTTATCCTCACCCCGGAATACCAAGGAAAAAGGTCACTTAATTCATTAAACAAAAGAAAGGTGCTTGCAACTTTGTATCTAAGTACTAGCTACATTCTCGTCCTCCTTATTGCAATTCAGCCAAGATTTTTCACAAATAGCTGAAAGTTTTCATAGCCCTGGATCATAACACTAAACGGCCATGTGCAGAGGGCAGTCCTAAGCTTGCCAAGTTACAACTGGGAATTGAAGCAATAAGGCAATAATGAACAATAGTAATGTGGAAATCTTAGAATCACACAGAAGAAGGTAACCCAAAGGAGGTGAGATACTAGAACATAGAAGGGAGACGTGGGGAAAACAGACTAAACTAAAGCTTCAAGATAATAGGCATAGAACTCTTCTTTCTAAATAAACAATTCTTGTTAACCAGTTGCTAATTGGGCTGGATCCCAAATAAAACTCTCCAATAATTTACTTGGCCCAAAAATCCCAACCAAATTAGTCTTTCTCACCGATTCTAGCCCATAGGCTCTTACGGGTCCTGCTAGGTTCACAACAATCATTGCATGTCGTAGACAATTACAAGGTGGGAAAATGAACCCTCGCCGCCAACAAGGTGAGAGTTGTAGTAGACAACTAACTTAGATTCTTGTATCATGGTTAACTTACAACAAATACTTGATAAATTTGTATCAAAGCTGTTAACCTATATCAAAGATGAAATTTTTATCCAATTTTCGCTAACCCTTCTATTTACTATTTTCTTTTTCTAGTTACAAACCTTGAATCTCATCTCATGTTTACCAATCTTATCAGTCTTAGTGTATGATCCCAACTGACCGCAAACATATACCAAGTCATTCCATTTCAAATGCTCCATTGACACTTTCGCCATTTCACCCCACATCTTCAGCATAACTCTGCACGCAGCACCAAAAGTACTTCGTTGAAACTTCTCAGACGATCATTCAAGTAATAGCAAGAATAATTAATATGCAAATAGATGTAGAATTAGAGTCTCACTTAAAAGACGGACGGAACTGAGAAGAAGCGGAGACACTGAGCAAGGTATGAACCCCAAAAGAGCCGTTTTTCGTGTTAACTCTTTTGAACGGGCGATCAATTTTTCCTATGAGGCTGACGGAGTTGTGGAGAAGCTGGTGTTGTTTTAAGGTTGACGGTCGTTGGAATTTGAGGGTATGTTGATACACTGCACTTTCTTCGCCCTCACTATCGTCACAGTAGAAATCCCCCCGTTGGTGAATCGCAACCACTGAGGAGAAGTGCTGGCGTCGGAGAAGTTCTCCGGCGGTTGCAGCTGCTCTGTTTAATACGGCGGAGGAACGCGCGGCTGCCATGGAACTTCGGCCGCTTATTTTTCGGCGGGTGCTTTTAAGTCTCTGAAAATCGCTAATCACATGTTTAATTAAAAAGGAAAAGTCGTTAATCGGATCGGCACCAGATCCAGAGCTGATCTCTCGGGCCAAAAATTGAGTCCGGCCCAACTTTTCATCTCAAACTCAACCCAGGTTCCTACCGTTTTGGGCCACCTGGACCTTCTTGACACTAAAAAGAAAGAATGTTCACGTATAGCCACTAAAAAATATATTAATCATGTTACATAGCTATAGTTTGGATAATTACTTGTATATTTCGCTATATAATTTATAATTTTTATATAACATTTGTATAATTCAGTATATAATTCATAGTTTTTGTATAGTGTGTGTATATTTAGCTATACAATTCGCGCATAGTGTTTATATAATTAATTATAAAATTCATAATATTTGTATATTTAACTATATAATTTGTGCAACGTTCGTATATTCGTTATACAATTTACTGTTTATATAGCATTTATATATTTCGCTATACAGTCTGGACATAACATTTATATAAATCGCTATACAATTCGCGAAATTTATATATTTTGCTATGCAATTTGCAGTGTTTATATATTAAATAGTCTACTATACAGTTCGCTTTACAAACTCAAATTGCAATTATATGAAATGTTAGTTGCAAGTCATAATTATTTTAAACTATAACTATATTAATTAATTAACTAGTATATGTTTAGTTATCCGTTTAGTTTTCCCCACTCAAAATAATGGTTGATTTGCACAAGTAACATCTTGGATGTCACCATTTGAACATTGGCCTTACTAAAAAGAATACTCATTTTGTTATAATGTAGAGCAAAATTCTGGTGTGTTGAATGAATTTCTTATTCAGCATTGAGTTGACTTGCCTTACAGTAAGTTATAGGGATAGGCAAGGAGTTTTGTCTTCCGAAAAATTCGCAAGATTTCAATTAAGTAGGATCATAATAATAATATTTGTCATGATCTTTTAAAAAATTCGAAGTCAAAAAAATAATAAGATCATTTCAAAATAGCCATAATTAAAACTTTTTGATACCAATATGATAAAAGCGCAAGAATTATGTGCCTTATCCTTATTTCGTTCACAACGTTTAGAAATGTGGATCATATGTTTTACCTTTACGTCGTTCACGATGTTTAGAAATGAAAGTTGGAAGGCACTTTCTAAAAGTCTTGAATGGCGCAAGAGTGAGGCACACAGGCCCTACGCCTTTGCCGTTTTGATATAAAAAAAGTCTCACACGTCGTTTTGAATTTTTTTTATGATTTTATTACCTTTTTGCTGCGAACTCATCCTTTTAAGCATTTATGCTAAAAATTGACAATGTGGCATGATCCAATATTATTTCAAAAACTGTTATTAACTTCAAATTTGATATTTAATCTATTAACGTCATGCTCAATAATTTTCACACGTTAAATTTAATCAAAATCGTCAAAAATCAATAGGCCACTTTATCTTTTTCTACAAACAAGCTCAATGAAACAAATTATGGTATTCTTCGGCTAAAACCACCATCAACATTACTCAAATGTCTCAAAGGCTCCAGGCCATTGCGGGGTAAGGGGAGGTCGGATGTACGCAGCCTGACCCCTATGTTTAAAAACATAG
>JAOTQJ010000083.1:25231159-25246974 GCA_025642045.1 Solanum sejunctum | reverse complement strand
TGTTTCACTTTTATATAATAAAAAAATAATATTAATAAAAAATTATATAATTTAATATTAATAAATAAAATAAAGAAAACAAATATACAACACCATGCCTTGGTTTTTCCTCAGTCTACTTTTGGAGTTTTCAACATTAACACGCTCCTCGTTTTTTCATTTGTCAATTGTCAACCTTGACCTCATAACATCATGGAAAATCCTTCCATATATTTACACACACACAAGAAACACTATCCTCAATGTCCTATATACCAACACTCCACAACAATAACATTACCCTAATACCTCAAAAGCTTCCGTCCATTGCAAGATAAGGAGATCGAATGTATGCAATCTGATTCCTATATTTAAAAAGATAAAGCGACTATTTTCAAATAATCTATGATGAGCGTCGAAAGTTACATTGGTTAACTGCTACTTCACAATTGAAAGAAACGCAAAAAATATAAAGAGTCATTTTGCTTTATTTCATCATACCTCAAATTCAAAAAATAGTGAATTTTTGGCTCTATCCGAGATTGATGAAATTCCTATATACCAACACTCTTTTGTTAAAAAATGAATATATTTTTATATTTAGTATTAATAATTTAATTTTAAAATACTGAACTTTCAATAATAATTTAAGGATTATTTAATATGAATTATATTATATATTATATACGATTAAGGCGAAGTTTATAACATGAATTGATACGGCGGAGTACTGTTTACTACACATTTTGACTTTACACAAACACAAGAAATCGTGTATCTGACTTCTAACAACACATTATAATCATTCTTTCTTTTTCACTTTAAGAAACATTCAAACATTGACAAAATACTACTACCACTAAAGTAATATTATTCATTTTTCTCTGTTTTTGCCATGAAAGATGCCCTCTTTATGGAAAGCATTTTCACTGTCTTCAAATTCTCAACACTCTTCTTCTTCTTCTTCTGCTACTAGTACTACTTCACCGACCAATTCTCCGAACACCCGTCGGCTTTACGGCGGTGGAAGGAGGCTTACTAGGCAGAGGAAATTGAGACATGTTAGTGATGATGATCTTGGGTTACGGAGACCCAACATTCAGGCACTGATTATTGATGAACGTTCAAAGTCTTTGCCGGGTTCCCCTGATTTGTATGCTGATTTCGGGTCGGGTTCTGGGTCGTCTCACCATCGTCACCTTCGTCACTGTTCCAAGTCCTCCGCCGTGCCACTGCCGTTGCCGCTCCCTGAGCTTAAACAAAACCGGGTTGACTCTAATTTGCCGGTTAGAGTTGACAGGGATCTTTTAAGCCCTCCTCTTGCCAGGTTAGTCTTGGGAAGTGAACCCATTGTTTAACAGGTGTTTGATTATGTTTCATT
The DNA here is from genome assembly GCA_025642045.1 of Solanum sejunctum. Lineage (NCBI taxonomy): Eukaryota > Viridiplantae > Streptophyta > Magnoliopsida > Solanales > Solanaceae > Solanum > Solanum sejunctum. Next base: position 25,245,614 of record JAOTQJ010000083.1, on the reverse strand, counting down.
GTGAAATTTAATAAATGTCATTTTTGTTCAAAGTGAAAATTTATTAGTGCTTGATTTGACAATACAAATTGGAGCTGTTTTTGACTTTTTATAAGTAATTTAGATATTTTTTAAGTTCTTGAAAATTATGGAATTCAACTTCCTGAATTTTACGGCCAACAACAACATACTGGTACGTGGAATCTCACAAGTAGGGTGTGACAAGTAAAATATAGGCCGCCCTTACCACTGGCTCATATCGTCTCAAAGCTTTAATAAGGCTCACTTTCAATTTGTATATAAACTTTTTTTCTTACTTAAATTGAAACAAAGGGAGTATATTTATGGAATTTTTTAGTTATTTCTTACATAAATGTCTTATGTTCCAAGTAAAAAATGCAACCTTTCTGAGTTGAAGTATTGTTTAAGCTGATTTGTACTGGTTTGGGATTGTGAAGTATTGTTTAAGCTGATTTTTACTGGTTTGGGATTGAGGCGTAGTTATTTTCGTTTTGATGATGAAAGATTTTCACCTTAGCTAACTTTGTCTGTAAAGGGATTTATAACTTGTAAGTAGTTGGTTAGAAATTTGAAGTAATCCGTTTCGGGGTGGATTGATTGCAGCAACATTTTATAGGTCAATACCATAAATGAAACATTTTTTTCTTTTTGGGTCGTGGATTAATTGTAGTAACAAGATTTATAAGCTACAAGGTTAACCTCAAAAGTAGGTTTGGAATTGCGAAAGAGCATGTGGTTTGTAGTTGATTTCCATACATGGCAATATAGACAAGTGACAGTTTGATCTGTTGAAAGTTGCAGGGATACTGTAGATCAAACTCCAGCTGAGGTGAAGAGTTCTCAGCATCCAAGATCATCTACTCCAACTTATCAGCGTAGGGGTTTCCCTCAGGATCTGAATGCTGAGGGCGTTGAATTCAGGTTAAATGTTCCTGCTAGAAGTGCTCCTAGTAGTGGTTTTACAAGCCCCGACCCAAGCCCAAAAAGGTTTAGTACACAGGACCTTTTCCATCCTCCCTTGAATCAGGCCTTGTCATCGCCTTCAGAGGCTTACTCTTTCCAACTTTCACCCACAAGGGTTATAAATAGCGCAGAGAGTAGCCCAGTTTTACGAAGTTCAGCCAACAGAATCAGGAATAAAAGAAGTGGTGCTGTGCATTCACATCATAAATCTCTTCCGGAAAGTTCTCTAGGTGGGAATGAAACTAACAACATCAATGTGCATCCACTACCCCTTCCACCAGGAGTTCCACGACAACCAGAATTATGTACCATCCACAGCAATATGGATAAACCATGTGTATCACCAACAAAGGGTCAGTGGCTAAAGGGGAAGCTTTTAGGTCGTGGTACATATGGAAGTGTATATGAAGCTACTAACTGGTGAGGGATAAAGCTTGCTTAGTTAGTAACTTGGTAGGAATGTAACATTTGCTTCTGTTGTTTTTCTTCCTTTTGACAGTGAAACTGGTGCTTTATGTGCAATGAAAGAAGTTGATCTTACTCCTGATGATCCTAAATCTGCTGAATGTATAAAGCAGTTAGAACAGGTGAGAAAACATATTTTAAACACCATGGTTGAGTGAAGTGAACTTTAAACATGCACTTACTAAGCATGCTATATAATATATTCTGGTTCTCTAACTTGCATTAGCAAATTAGTCAAATCAAGATTATTCCAACTTTTGTGCTAACTATCATGTACCCGAAGATGCAAAAATCAATAATGTATCCCTCGAGCTACTTTTATTGATCAAATTCTTTGACTTCATAAGCCTTGTTCATGTGTTGCATCATGTAGAAAATATTTTTGGAATGTTGGTAACTGGCTTGGGGAAAAAAGTTGAGGGTTTCATATTGCGATGTTTTTTATTCTACTTCGCATCCGAAAGGATGAAGCTTTTGTGTTGGATTGCAATGACTATGAAATGTTTTTCACTTTTTTATGCTATTATAAATCGATTCAGTTTCTTCCTTACTTCGTTTTTAGGAAATCAGAGTTCTCCGGCAGCTAAAGCACCAAAATATTGTTCAATATTATGGCAGTGAAATAGTAAGAATATCTTTCTTGTTCTCTTGCGATATTCAGGTATTTCTTTAGAATATTGAAAGATAAATGATGTTGTTTAGATGGAAGACCGCTTTTGCATATATTTGGAATATGTGCACCCCGGATCAATTAATAAGTATGTTCGGGAACATGGCGGAGCTATTACAGAATCAGTAGTTCGAAACTTTACTAGGCATATTGTATCAGGGTTGGCTTACTTGCATAGCACTAAGACAATACACAGGTAGATATTGGGTAACATCCATATGGAATATGTCCTTTCCTTGCTATAAGCAAGGGAACACTATTTTCTTTTAAAAACTTCTCGTTGTCCAATGATCGGCCTGATGGTTGGTTCCTATGATTTTTTCTGAGTAGGGACATTAAGGGAGCAAATTTGCTTGTAGATGCATCTGGTGTTGTCAAGCTTGCAGATTTTGGGTTAGCAAAACATGTAAGCTTTCAGAAAATACTACTTTCTTTGTTCGTTCTAATCTAGTGTTTTTTGTATTTTTCTTGCAAACCCTGATCTTTATTGAAAATGAATGAGCTGGATCTTTCATCAATTGTTTTTCATGCATACCTTATAGCTTATGTCATATCGTATTGTTTCTCTTTTTCCCAGCTTTCCAGCTGTGCAACTGATCTTTCTATGAAAGGGAGCCCTCACTGGATGGCTCCAGAGGTAGGCATCATTAAGCTACTTTGTGGCCACTGTCTAGCTTCAGTTTTCTTCCCGCTCTATTTATTGGCTTGTACTTATGTCCGGAGTTAACTTTATATGCAGGTAATGCAGGCGGTGTTGCGGAAAGATGCCAATCCAGAGCTCGCCTTAGCTGTTGATATATGGAGTCTCGGTTGTACTGTTATTGAAATGTTTACTGGACAGCCCCCTTGGGGCGAACTTAGTTGGGTAAGTGTTTAAAGCATCTCATTTTGAGAACAATGTAATCGTATTACAAGCTTTAATTTATTTGTGAGCTTTTAGGTTGATAATATAGCATCATAGCTTGTTAAGATACAAACAAGGCTAACTGATTGGCTTAATCTCAATGAGGCCAGAGCTATTTCCTTACTTTTCAGGCGTTGTAGAATTGGTTTCTGCAAGTGTCTAAATGTTCTTGCTTTGGCTTTATTAGGTGCAAGCTATGTTTGGTGTCTTGAACAAATCACCACCGATACCAGAGAAGTTATCATCAGAAGGAAAGGATTTCCTTCAGTGCTGCTTTCGGAGAAAACCTGCAGATAGACCATCAGCTATGATGCTACTTGAACATGCTTTTTTACGTAATACTAGTTCCCCTGAACATAGTAGTATCCATGTTGCTGGTTGCTCAGAGGATTCTTCGAGGATGAAATTACATGTTAGTCGTATATGCTGCTACTGATGTGACATTAGTGGTTAACGTCACACTATTATTTGTCAGATTCTCTAGTTATGCTTTCCAAATGGTTTTAAACTCTGAATTCATTATATTTCAGGATATCCAGCAGAGTCCTAAGAACCCAATTAACCATAAAAAGGAACAAAAACCACTGTTACAAGGAACATCTTCCAGGCATGGAAAATCACCATGTAGCAGGTAATAATTGTCCTGTGTTTGTCATGTTTGTTACATGCCAAACACTTTATTCAGTGAGATTATCCTTTCGTGGATTAGTATCCACAGTTGCAGTTGGATACTATATCTCGCGCTATGCCATTGACAGTCATGTCCATCTTATGCTAGTTAAACTGTGTTTCTCTTCCAGTGAAACTGGCGAAGATGGAGCAGCTTTTCATCACTCTCCACGTTCTGCACTTGAAGCTCTTCCCTGTATTTCTTCAATGGAGTTGAACTCGAGTTCACATGCAGCCAGCCCCTCAAGCGTTCCTAGTAGCCTTCGCCTGGCACCTGAAAACAGAAGTCCTCACAGAATCGTAGGAAAGGAAATTCCAAAACTCTGTTGTATTTGAAGCTATAGAAGACATACAAATCTTTGGAACTGATTCACGAAGAACTGAAAATGATTGTCAAGTTAATTGTGTAATTTAAATTGAAAACATGACTTATGTAAATGTTTTGTCTTGTACTAGCTCCTAACTTGATGGAGATTTATTCCAAGTTAATGTTAATATAAAAATTAGTAATGCTTGTTTAGTTACTCATGTATTTATTACTTGAATCTTCTACACTGTATAAAATAAAATACATAAATTCTCCTATAACTTATACAGAAAAAAAAAAAACGTGAACCAACATTCTAGGGATATATTTTATGTTCGAAGAAATAAAAAGAATCATTATATTACATATGCTAAGTTCTATGTGAATAGTATTTTTCTTCATTTTGTAACTAAACAACATACACAATTATTCTATGTTTAATTCACAACTCCTCTCTAACTAATAACCAAACAACCCCTAGTTGTTAATGATAAAAATAAAAAATTGATAATAAAAGTATTGTGACCAAAAGTATTGTGACAGAGTGATAAGTAGTTATTCATTCATAATATTCCTATGAAATTACCTGTGCTAGGATATTTTATTTCCAAGTGAGTAATTAAGATTTTTCAAAACAAATTCAAATCTTATCTAGCCTTAAAATCCGACTCTCATGTCTGAATGCGAATTTCTTTTTTTATAAAAAAAAAAAAGGAATTCTAAGTGGAATAGGGAAATAAAGGAAAAACTAAAATTTAGAAAATTGAGACACTTTCCCTCTTTTTCATTTTGCCCTTTGTTTTTGAATCAGAATTTCCTGCAGGATTATGGAAGCACTTCATAATTTCACACTGAAATGGATCGATGAAAGCATTCACAAATTGTAGTGTTATCAACTGTAGACAACAGAAAAATGGAAGCTCCCCAGAGTTTAATCGGAAAATTATACACTTCCTATTCCGGCGGCTTACACTTTGCTAAGCCGATTTCATCCTTACGAACTAACGAATTTGATTTAGTAAGTTCATTTTTTTGATACCCTTTTCATATTATGCTATTAGGATTCATACAGCCGATTCAGTTTTAGTTTATTGATTCGAATTTGCTTAAATTTTTCCTCTTTAGGTGCGAAATGTGCTGCAAATATTACAAGGGTTTTCCAGTACGTTGTTGTATTGGGATGAATTAGGGCATAGTTTTCGTGTCCGGAGTGGGATATATGTTAGCCATCTTTCGCATACCAGTCTGTATCATCTTCTCAATCAGTTTACCTATGCAGCAACATGTTTAAAGATGGTAGAAAGTAGAATTCAGAAGGTTGAGAAATCTGTGCCTTCTCCACCACCCACTTTGAGGGCATTTTGTTGCTCTATCTCCACTTGGCTAACAGTAAGTATCTTCTTTTATTTGCACCTTTTTTGGGTGTTTATGTGTGTGTGTATTTGTTTATATAGAAAGAAGACAACTTTTCCTTCTTTTTATGGAGCAGTGGTTACAAAATGGTGCGCTGGAAGAGGAGATGACGGTGGTTGACTCATGTAGTTTAACTACTCCAACCCTCTTGGGATTGTCAAGTTCTTTATCAAGGTTGGTAAATAGAATCCAAATGAATTACATTGTGAAATGAAAGTTTCGAAAAATATAGCATGATGTAGTTTAGTGCTGCTAGTGTGATTAAGCATAATGAAAACAAAAAAAGGGTGAAAATGTCCATATGTATGGCTGTCTGGTGTCTGTGATTTTGTCTTAAAAGAAAAAGAAGTTATCATATGAAAGAAGCTACGGAGAGAAGATGGGAAGAATGAAGATTATGTAGGGTAGTCATCATAGAAGTAAATGAAATTTGAGCCAGGGATGATAGAGCTTTACTGGTTACTAAGCGGAAATAAGAGGATATTTAGTTGGTTTTTGTTGTGATAGAGGTATAGTTATGATAGGCTAAATATCAGATAAACCAAAAGGGTGGCAGGAGGATTTTTTCCATCTACGGAGAAGTTACAACTACTAGGAGATGGTCTTGAAGAGAACTCCTAGTACATGTTTTCATGAAATCCCTTTTCCTTTTGAAATGCCAAGGGAGAGTCCAATGGCGCTTCCCTTTTGCATGCCCTACCCCAAAGAATTTAACAGCTGATCTGTTTGACTGGTTTTGCTGACAGTTCTTTTTCCTGTCCTTTTTTAGGGGTTATTAATAGAAGTTCCTAACGAGATTTATCATGCAATATTAGTTTGTGTGCAGGAGCTGAATTTTTGTTTCAACTAGTGCAAGGAGCCATTCCACAAGCTTATGATGAAACCAATTCTTCTATCTCTGCCACAGCTATTGCTGTGCATATTCTTAATTATTTGTATAAGAAGCTGACTGAAGTTTGCCTTGTGCAAGGTGGCGAGGTTTGAAACTGCTTTCCTTTACTAGACATATATGCTGAGTCTTTCATCTATGATTTATTATCTGGAGTAAATAATTTCAGGAGGATGCTTACAGGATGATATTACATGCATTTGTTAGCAGTCTTTTGCCATACATTGAGGGTCTTGATTCATGGCTTTATGAAGGAATTCTGGACGACCCCTTTGAGGAGGTAAGTTTCTTTTGATAGTCGTGTTAATGGAATAGTGAATAATTTCATATAGATTTCAACACAGATCAGAATAATAGCTTCCAGGAGCACACTTATATCTGCATGTTTCGTACATAAGAAATAAATGGACATATTTGCATTAAACCTGTGAAACTCAGATATGGCTTGTAGTAGATGCCCCGTCATTTTTTATCTGCACACATGTATAAGAGCAAATGGAATACTGAAGATGTTTCTATAATAGAAACTTATAAGGAGACTTGTTCCTCAAACATGTGTCTCTTTTGTTTTTTTTTTAAAGCAAAATCTCATACCGCATTGATCATTGATGAGATGTAAGCTTTTACTATTAAACAAATTCTTATTTATATGACTGTGATTATCTTAGCCATACCCTGATAGAGGTTTGGAAGTGTCTTGTAAAGTTGGAGTAGGATGGGTGCCAAGCTATTTAATGCTATACTAAGAAATCGTAGTATGCTCGATAAGTGGAGAAAGAGTATTTTATTTCCAATTTATATGAAAAAACGAGATATTCAAGAGTGTGTGGACAATCGTGCATTTAACTCATGATTCACACGATGGAACTCTGGAAGTGACTTAGGGATATTACAAGAGTGACCGAGCAATTTTCGTAGTTATGTTTATAGCAAATGGTTCAGCAACAGCTATGTTTAGACATTGACGTTCTCTAAGACAATCTCATGCCTGTATGCTTTTTATGCAGATGTTCTTTTGTGTTAACAAACGAATTGCAGTTGAGGAGTCTGAGTTTTGGGAGAAGAGCTATCTGCTGAGATCTGCAAAATTGGATGCTGGTCATCTCGCTGATTCTTTGCTTTCAATTAAGCAGACAAATGATGTGCCTGGTTTGGCCAAAGAAAAAGAGGTAAATGAAAGAGATTTGGATGTGTGTCCTCTTTTTTTCAAAGAGATAGCCAAGGATATTATCTCTGCTGGAAAGTCATTGCAACTTGTACAACATACTCCTATGACATCCTCAGTATCTGCCAGTGGCCATATTGCTGGGTTAAGCTTGTCAGAGATCTTTTGTGTCACCTTATCAGCTCTTATTGGCTATGGGGATCATATATCTGAATACTTCTTCCAGGAGAAGAAAATTGTTCCTTTAGTTAAATCATTTGTTGGAAGGCAAAAAGTAGAAACAAGTAACGAGAACTTCCAAGAGATGACATGCTCAGATAAAGAATGGTGTAAGTTCTTGGTTGATACCATGGCTCAGAAAGGAAAGGCTAATCTCCTTTCATGCCATGCTCTTGGAGAGGAAGTGGATAGCTTTGTTGTGAAAGCAGATAAGCCAGCTTTAGATGGAAATGATGTTCTATCCTTAGGATTCCGTCCTGAAAATCCAGCTATAACCACCAGCCAAAAATTTCTTCATGCAAATATGGATGCTTGGGGTCCATTGAATTTATCTAGTGAGTTTTACCTTCCCCCTCTTAATGATGAGGGATTAAGGCAGGCAATATTCGACGGAAATGCTGGATCATTCGTGGCTACCAAAAGTACAAACTATACCTTTGGTTTTCAGTTTGGTGAATCTGAACGTGATCGATTGAAGGAAGATGTCAATTTTCTGGAGGAGTTGTTCCCCTTTCCAACTCTTCTTCCTCCTTTTCAGGTACTTATAGCTTGTAACCTCAGTAGTCATATAAGCAAAATAATTAAATTGTTTTTTGACATGCTTAGCATGCCTCACCCTCACTTCCTAAGGCGCTGGGTAGGAGGTCATTTATCTGTGATTTGCTATTTAAAACCCAATATTTTCTTCTTTTACCAGGTAATATTGTATAAATATATAGTACTTTACACCTGTAAAAAACAACTTTCAAACCAATGGATGTGATAAATGTAGTCTAAACTGTAAATCCGTCTGAAAATTTTCTAGTTCAGCCAAGTTATTTTGGTTTTGTCATGCTCCTGCTTATTTGGTAGAAAATTGGATGTGTTGCAGTAGGGAATAACTTATTCTAAGACCAACTGCACTTGACTGACTAAAATTTTATAGTTTCTTCCATTAAGATAGTCAATTCTAACAGATTGTTACTACCTATTATTTAATTGTCGAGGTTGAAGTTTGTTCTTAGCATGCCATCGAATTTACCATGGCCTTTAAATTACTGCTTTATTTGAATTTCCAGCAACATCCTCATCATGCAAGACTTCAACTTGCAGCTATTTCTGATCGCATCATGTAATTGCATAACTCTTGATCTTCCACCATTCTCCTCTTGCTTCATCCCTTGGGAATGCATAATCTCATTTGGGATATCAAACCATGCGGTACGCATGGGACATGAGTTATAACAGATATTTCTGTTATTGACTGGCTAGTATGCGTTCCGCAATTGACATTTAACAGATTGATTAAATTGTTGTGGACTTTTAGTTGGAAGTGCAGCTGTGTCAAGATTAGGCTTTTAACTTGTTTCTTAAGTGAAAGTTTGATTAGTTAATATCAATTCATCTGGCTGGTTATGGATTGTACTTGTCTTAGTCTAGCTTTTATTCCAGCGTTTTATATTTTAAACATAGCATGATTTCTGGAACAGGAGGAGGATTGTGTATCGGAGGTGTTTCCTTTCCAGGAAAATAGCACACTTCCGTCAAGGACCTTAAACTGGATTGGGAAGGTTGAACCAAGGAATACTCCTTTGCCTACAGTTATTCTTCAAGAATGCCTTATTGTCTTCATAAAGAAACAGGTAGTGGCACATAGTCATCTAAAATGCCTTTTTATATTTACATGGTTGAGGCTTAATATGTCTGATTGCCTCTTGTTACGCACTGCAGGCTGATTGTATTGGCAGGAATATTTTGTCAAAATTACTGTGTGAGTGGAGGCTGCTAGAAGAGCTGGAAGTGCTTCGTGCTATATACTTGTTAGGTTCAGGTCCGTATTGGATTTTATAAAGCTGGCTTGTTAGTAGTCAATCGTTATTGGCATTCTTTAAGGGATTATTATATTGCTTTCTTCAGGTGATCTGCTGCAGCACTTCTTGACAGTGGTCTTTAATAAACTAGACAAAGGAGAAAGCTTGGATGATGATTTTGAATTAAACACAACACTGCAGGTCTAATTGATCAACTCAATCCTTTTCCTTGATTCATTAGTTCCCTTCTACCTGTTGGCAGAACTTTTCTGTGAAGATTCTCCTCTTATGTTGTCAAAGTGGTAATACCATTTTACATGCATAATCAAATATAATAGGCAATATTTTGAGACAAACATCAATTAATCAATGACACATCATTAGATAATTAGTCACTAGGCTACTTGGTAATTAACATAGACCTGTAATATAGCGAACAATATTTGAAAACAAATTTCAATGAACTTACCTTGAAATAGATAATTTGTCGTTGTACGAGACTACTTGATAGTTAACATATATTAAGCTATCTGTTATTTTAGGTTGAAGAAGAAAGGATAAGTGGATGTATATTTTAATGTAGATAGAGTTTAGACATAGGAACAGAATGGTTTTAATACTTCAATGAGGTTCTTAGAGGGTAAAACAATGCAACATGCATGAAATTAGTTGGGAGGCTGTGGCTTGTTATATCGCCTTGTTTTAAAATTGCTAGGCGCCTTTTGACCTATTTTTTCTCTACAGGAGATTATATGGAACAAAAACAATCCCTAGGGAGTAATACCCATCATATCATTATATATGCATATGTGGTTTTTCTTTCAATTGAGTAATGCAATTAAACCCTTGCATGTTTATTATTACCAAACACCCTGTTCTCCACCAGAAAGGCATGTTCCAACAAATGACAACAATAAGACAGCAACACTGCTCATATACAAGATAAGAAAGAATGTTATCCGTGATAAACAGGAAAAGAACTATATTGCGAGAGCTGATAGGAACACCATCATTATCCCAAAATGAAAAAGAAAAAAGAACATGTGAGTAGGGCTGAATGACCTCTCTATAATATCTGAAAAGGAGGATAAAAGATCAGGTAGACCATTTGCTTTTCTTTAATTGTTGAACAGGAGTTGGACTAAAACTACTGCAGCCTTTGATGTCTGTAGAATCCAATTGTTGTAGGTGTTTCCGTCTCCTATTCGTCCTGCTGCTGCTGACTCTGTAATTTCAGTTCTTTTCGTCTGCAGCTCCTTTGGATATAATTAACCTTTGTTACAATTCAGGAATCAATCCGATACTCTGCTGATGCCACGCTATTAAGCACGCCTGATTCATTAGTTGTGTCTGTAACAAGAAATAATGCTACTATCGAGGATGACCAACATGGTATGCCTCTTCCAACTTCGACACCTCGCAAGAGTCGAGGGCAGAACTTTGGCATTGATGATCTGGAGTCACTCATGTTTACATACAAGGTATGTTACTTGTTTTGTGGTGCTTTAGGCTGTCTGACCTGTGGTAATTTACAACCTTGTCATATTGTGTTAATGTTGAAATGTAACAGGTTTCTTGGCCCCTTGAGCTTATTGCTAATACAGAAGCAATAAAGAAGTATAATCAGGTAGCCAATGAACTGTTGTAGTTACCCCTTACGGTGAAATAGATTTGAATGTTATGCTCAGTAGTTTATTGTTTCCTTTAGGTTATGAGATTCTTACTGAAGGTCAGACGTGCAAAGTTTGTTCTTGATAAAGCTCGGAGGTGGATGTGGAAGGTCTGCTTTTTGTTTTCTTGTTTTACTACAGTTAATTTGGAAACCAAATTGCAATTGCTAGCTTTTTCAATAACAATTAGGTCAAGTATCTCATTGGTTGAGGGATAAGCTATTTGTCTGCTTGTATGATCTTGGGCAATTCTCACCTCATGAACTAGGTTTTGGTGTTGTGATATGCCCAAGGTATGGGCATGCAAGAGGGTGCTTAAGTGTCCGACATTAATTAAAAGATGGAATTGTCTGCTTATATGGTCTCGGACTATGCTTACCTCATTAACTAGGCTTTTAGGGTTGAGTTAGACCCAAGGTCCGTTTCTTTAACAATGATGCACTTGATGTCTTCTAGTGACTACATTATAGCAACTTTGTCTTCCAGGACAGAAGCTCGACACCTATTAACCGCAAGCATCATTGGTTACTGGAACAAAAACTGCTGCATTTTGTGGATGCCTTCCACCATTATGTGATGGACAGGGTATTCTCTCTCTCTTTGATAGTATATTCTTTTGATGGATTTTCCTGTCACCCTTGGGGCACGTTTTGGATTCCTGAATGCTGCCTTTTAAATGATGTGTCATCTTGTATGCCAGTAGTGGACCCTGCGTCTTGATTTTTGAATAAATTTGGTATAGGGCACTGGTAATTACTGAAACATGGAGATATTTGTTTCTGGAAAGAAGAAATGTATAGGTTGCCTTTATACTCTAAATCTGTTCTCATAAACAAATACTACTATCACAAGTTGCTGCATTTCTGCTTTGTGTATTGTTAGTGAAGCTTAGGCCCCGATTATTAGATAAATGGAATTTCTAACATCAATCAACACAAGATTCAGCTGTTTCGGACATGACATAATAAAATTGAAGAAATCGTGATTTCACAAAGTTGTTAAAATAGGAAGTTGTTTGCTGTTCATGATCTGCACTTGACTGCTATACCATTAAATATTAGTAGAAGGATTGGCCTTTGCAATCACCTGTCGCGACTGTTAAGTGTCTCCCACCATATAGGTGTATCACAGTGCATGGGGTGAACTCTGTGAAGGCTTAGCTGCAGCGAGATCATTGGATGAAGTCATCGAAATACACGAAGCTTACTTGATGTCTATTCAAAAGCAGTGCTTCGCTGTTCGAGAAAAACTGGTATTTACACATGGATGCACTATTTATTTGTTTTCCCCCTTTCCCATAACATGGAAATGATTTCCTTATTTCAGTGGGCATTGATTGCTAGCCGTATCAACAGTATTCTTGGATTAGCTCTGGATTTCTATTCAGTACAGCAGACTCTTAGCAGTGGAGGGGCAGTTTCAGCTATCAAGGCAAGGTGTGAAATGGAAATCAATAGGATAGAGAAGCAGTTTGATGACTGCATAGCTTTCCTCATGAGGGTATGTTGATTCTAATCCCATTCGTCACCATGGACTTGATTGATTCTTAATATCATTTTGCAAAATTTCAGATTCTATCTTTCAAGCTCAACGTAGGACAGTTTCCGCATTTGGCAGATCTGGTTACCAGAATCAATTACAACTACTTCTATATGTCACATAATGGAAGTTTGATAAATGCACCTGTTGCCCCTTCCAAATCAGGAAAGCTGTTTGCAGGCCAAAGAGATTGAAAGGACAATGTTTTTGTTTTCTCCTTTTCGATGTACAAGGAGTCTCTTCCTGCATTTATGAATTGAAACAACTTGTAGGTAGCTGTGTTGTAATTCTTTTTTATTTTTGATAACCAAAAAAACTATGATGCCAAGGTTTGAAACTCAATGATAATTAACAGAATGTTGCTGGAAATTAATCATTCAGGTCATCAAAAGTTTCGAGACAGTGAAAAGCTTTAGCAAGGTTCTACTAAGCAGATCAAGAATATCCAGAAAATATACTGGTATAAAAAGCTAGAGATTGTAACATGACAATATATTTGAAAAAGCTGAGCCAACTCCTGAAATAAAAAGCTTTGTCCCACTGTAAACTATGACATCCAACAGTAGTACTCCTAATTCTCCTGCGGTAAGACAAACAATATCATGTTATAATACAAAATGATCAACTGTTAAGATAGAATTTGTTAAGGAAATAACGATAAAGAAAAAACTACATATTTCCAAGGTACTGCAATAAATGAAAAAAGGTAAGAAGAACAGAAACGGTCAATAACAAGAGGAAATAACTACTACAACCAAGGGGCGAATATTGTTTCACATCTGATGAAATTGAAACAACTACTCTAATGGCATATCATATAGCGTTTCATTGTTCTATAGATGTACTAAAACTAGTCTCATTTCCAAACAAGTAGAGGTCGGCAATTACCAGAGGAAACAACAACTACTACACTTCAATTCCAAACAAGTAGGGATCCACAATAACAAGAGGAAGGTGAACTGAAAGGAAAGTAGAGAGACACCGAAGGCTTGCAGTTACCACGAACATAAGCACTAAGCTTGTATGTAAACCCCTATAAAGATAAGGGTGAACCAGGAGCATATATAGACTCTTGTGGCAACACGTGACATCTCCAATCAAACAATACTGCTGTGTATAGTTCAAACAACCATGCAGTTTCAAACTTCTTTTAAAATTCAAAATCATCCTCATCACAAAAATATGGTATTCCTAAAAAATTGTGATCTCATTGAGCGTCTACAAATAAAATCATCTCCAAGGCTCTCAATGGATTGTATTCTAAATCTTAGTAACAAATGCATGTCTCTCATAGTGATAAATTACTTAATAGAGAAGTACAGCAGAAGATTTAATCAGTATTCTCTTCTTTGTATGCATTTCCATATTAGTATCCATTTCATTTTGTTGTCACATAACGAACATAACATTTCATGTAATGCAGTAAATACCAAGAAATTTACTACAATCTCTGAGGTTTAACGATCATGTATCCACATGTGGAAAAGATAGTTCTGTTTCAATATTCTTGCACAATGAAGAAAGAAACTTGTCTGGTCTAGAAATACATCACATCTCATCATAGAAAGCCGACTTCAACACCCTTATTTGGGCTTAAGACTTTCATGTTGGAGGTCTAGCAAGGGGTTTGTCCTCTGCGTCGCGCTCGTCGCACCAAGCTTGCCTAGTGCGAATTACTCATATGGTTTGGGAGCTATGGCATAGGAGCCAATTTCAAAAAGAAAACCAATTTTACGCATACTTACTACCATACAGGAGGACGAGTCATACTATACATTACAGTCTCAAAGTA
>JAOTQJ010000083.1:25192593-25206404 GCA_025642045.1 Solanum sejunctum | reverse complement strand
TTTTGGGTAGTCTTTACATACATGAGAATGGAGATTTTCTTTAAGAATCAAATCTTCTCCGAAAACCCTCGTTTCTCCTTCTTTTATCTTAGACTTAGTGTAAAAACCTTTGAAAAGTAATGGATCTAAATCCTTTTTTACGAATTTAAGTTTTAAAACCGGCTTGGGAATGTAAAAAATATACCAAAAAAGATAAAATTGCCCTTACCGAATTAAAATAGAAAAATTTGCATCTCGTACACTACTGCGCAACGCACACTAATGCAAATTTGCATTTTTTCTCTTTTTCTCAGTTTTCAGAAATTTTTGAAAAAAGAACAAGTGTGATTCAGCGTTCACTCCACATCGTGGAAGGAGCACGGAAATCTCATTGTTTTAAGCCCTCTTTAAAAATTATAAATCACATTTTTGCGCGATAAGGCCGAGTCAAAACTATTTTTCGACTCAATTTTTTGTACTAATCGCAAATCTAGTCTCAAATTTTCCATCAGAGTTTGGAAAAATATGTTATGCGCATGATAAAATTTAGGGGACATTTTAATAATTTCACGGAGTGTTAGAGTTCCATAAATAAAGGATATGCTTTTTTATTCTTAATGAAAAAATAGAAACGAAAGTTACGTGAAGTTTGATTTAAGGGGTAGTTTATCCTAAAACTTTAAAATACGTTAGCTAATATGAAGACAAATTGATTATATGTGAGATAATTAGAATAATAATAAGAGATAAACAATCATTATATTTTTGTAATACTATATAATTAAACGTGGGAGGCAAGATTATTAGTTATTATTATTTATTATTTATTATAAATAAAAGAAAGGAAAACGAGGCTTCAAAATACTGCTGCTCAGTAATTAACAAAAAGTGATCTTGCCTTTACAACAAATTACAGATTTTCTTTGACTAATTGTTGTTTTACATTGAAAATTGCAGGCAAATGGAAAGGTGTCTATCAATAATTTAAATTTACAACATGTAGAAATGATTACAAGGAAAAGCATTTTTTTTATTTTATTCGCTAAGTCTTAAATTTGAGACTTTAATTAAAATTAAATGAATGTTTTTATCCCAACATTCATGAGTCATGACTAAGCCAGAATCATTGGTAAATTTTTTTTAAGAAAAATGTCTGAAGCTAATCCCCTAATTTGAATATAAAATAGATGAAATAAATCAAAAAAAAAAATCAAAAATAAAATCATATCGAAATTGTCCATATTCAGTTCAATATTAATTCTATATACACATTATAGTTTTCCAACTTCATGCACCTACAATGATTCACTATTAAAAAAAAATAATAATAACAAAAGAAGCTTATACAAAAATATAGTTCACTTACACTTTGATGAGATACAAAATTCCATATTAGTGGTTAATGAGATGGATGATCTCTTTATAAGGTTTAGATAATTCTTTTCCCTTTGAGTTAGCTTTTGGGGTGTGAGTTAGGTCTAAGACTTAATTCAACATGATATGGGATGAGTGGTCTCTTTATAAGATTTAAGCAATCCTCCACCCTTAGAGCTAGCTTTTGGGGTGTGAGTTAGGCCTAAAATCTTCTTCAACACACCTCATTGAATGGTCCATTAATTTAATTTAAAGAGAAATTGTTGCTTAAGATATTTATTTTTTTAACGTAAAAACATTTAAAAAGGAAATGTTGATTATCTTTGTAAATATTACACAAATAAAATAAATGTAGAAATTTTCTTCTAAAATTCTATATATAAATACAATATTATACATTTAGGATTTCAGGTAAACACTCTATACAAGTTTATATTACTTGAGAAGTTAACTACCAAAAGTCAACCTAATTCTAGATTGAAATTCCTAATTAAAGAGATTAACTACCAAATGTCAAACTAATTCTAGATTGAAATTCCTAATTTACTTTTAAACTATATATTTTCAGCTGATTGAAATTTATTAATCCTCTAATATTGGAACCAAACCGCCCCTAACAGCTGTTATTCTACTTTGACATTTATATTTAATTCAATGTTCAAAATTTGTGTTTAAAAATTAGGTTATTTATGACTAATTCAAAACTTCTAGATTGGCCTTAGAATAACTACTTCCTCGCTCCCAAATTATACAACATATTTTTAATTTTAAGATTTATCTTTTATTATAATATTTTCATATTTTAAATACTTATGTGTTTTTAATATTTTTTAAAAATATATAAATTTTATTTAAAAACACTTGAGGATTACATACTTATATTTATCATCAAACTTAAATTATTTGCTCTTAAACTTTGACATTACCACATAAATTGAGATACATGAGTAGCAGAGCGAACCTACGTAGGTGCCATGAAGTTCATTCGAACTCCCTCAGCAAAAAAATTATAGTGTATATATAAGGTGAATTTTTTATATTTTTATACATATATTAATTTTGAACCACCTAAATCAAAGAAGAAATATAATCGAGTGGTATTAAACTGTTCAACTTGGATCACAAATATTAATTTTATACTTTACGCTGTAATTCACATATTTATATTTTTATTCTTCCAATTTTCTGAATACAAATTCTGAATCTGCCACCAATGATCAGCATGAGGTATATTTGGCTCAAGCTATGTTATTAACCAAGATTATTGTTAAATATATCTTGTAGATATTTTTGTAATGTATATTTGGAATGTGTATATCTTGTTTATATTTTTGGAATGTATATTTGGAAGGTAGATATCTTGTAGATATTTAGTTCCTTAGAATTAGGCTAATCTCACGCCTAATTGAAGGCTATAGTTCCTTCGAATATAAATAAGATATACACATTCCAAATATATATTATAAAAATATCTAGAAGATGTATTTAACAATTATGGCCAGCAAATCATGGACCCCCAATATTTAACCTACTATAAGCCCCTACCATACTTAGCAATTTAGCAACAATACCACTAGATCTACCTTGATTAGGCACATAAAACTCCTACTATTTTCATATTAGATTTCATATTTCTTATATGCATGTTTTAGGTTTGTTTCGAATCTTTTATCATTCGTAGAAAACATAATATGTCGTAAAAATACATTATTATTAGTAATAGTATTTATTAAAGTGATATAATTTATTCAATATTATATATACACGCACACCAACAAGTAGGAATCATATTGTGTGATCGGTGAATAATGAATATGAAATTAGCTTAGCTTATTATATCGACTTCTATTGGATTATATTTTGGGAACTATAATAATTTAATTTGAATTTTAGTCTATTTTTTAAACTTAATTTCCTTTTTATGGAATATTTTGGCATATGGAAAGATACGTGATTAATTGCAAATTTGCAAATAAGTCACCCCTCCTGATAATGACTTTCTAATAACTTTTTGTTGAGTTTTATTTTTAAAAAAAAGTTGGGCGTGAAATGGTGAATATAATTGAAGCTAATGAAAGATCAATTACTTCATTTTCAATTAAATGTTTTTGTTTAAACTTTGGATACGAAGGCATCTTTGATATAAGAGAATTTTATTTTTCAAACTGAACGTTTAGACATAAATTCAAATTCTAAAATGAATATCAAATACTAAATTTTTTTTTAAAAAAAATTAAAAAGTAATAATGAGTGGAAGTTGCTGAAGAAAATAATGGACGATATTTGTTACTTTCTCCGTGTCTTTTTAATTGTTATGTTATATTTTTTGAAAGTCAATTTAATTAATTTTTAAAGCTAAATTAAATTAAATTAACTTGATTTCTAAAATAAAATTTTAGATATTCAAAAATTATATAAAAATATTATTAATTGTAATTTTATTGACTCTAAATTATAATAACTAAAATAAGATGGAGAAAATAAAATTTAATAATTTTTCAACCACAAGGTAATTAATGTATGATGAAATTTGCAAGGGTCTCCCAGTACCACATAATTGTCTTTAAAGTCATCTTCTGGAACGCAAGAATACGCATCAACTCTACCTAAGTTCATGGAAAAAATAAAATAAAATAAGATATTTGGGATCTATGAAATAGTTTCATATCTGAACACTAAATATGCTGTATGCAACTATTTATTAAAAATAATAATAATAATAATTAAAAAAAACAACTCGTGCAAGTGTGGTTGGGTAGATTATTTAGACTTTTGTAGCTAATAATTCTATTAATTTAAATCATGAGGAGAACCCTATTTTTATGGGTATTCATATCACCAAAAGTTGTCATACAGTAATTTTGAAGTCGAGCGAAAAAAAAATTATTTGATTGAAAGTGTTTTGTATTCAAAATAAGTTTCATTAGATATGAATTTAAATAATTACGATTCAAGTCAAATATTGAAGATAATATAAAAATAAAAAAATTAAAAATAATAATTAAGATACTCTCAATCCTGTCCACTAGCCACTATATTAAAAATCTAAACTTCAGGGATTAGTCAATTTGTGCTTCAAATCAAATATCGAAGATGATATAAAAATTTTAAAAATTAATTAAGATACGCTCAATATTGTCCACTAGCCACTAGAATATTAAAAATCTAAGTTTAAGGTGTTAAGACATAAAGCTTCATATTGGTAGTTAATGAAATGAGTGATCTCCTTATAAGATTTAGCCAATTCTCTTCTCTTTGAGCTAGCTTTTGCGACGTGAATCAGGCTTAAGATAGGGATTAGTCAATTTGCTCTTATTTGAAGAGAAAAAAAGTTGAGAGTGTTTTAGGTGGCAAATTAATTTAATTGTAACTTAAATAGATACTACTATAAGCTAATAGAGCACATTGTTCAGTATGATAGATATATTTAAATAAATAGTCCTCTAGCAATAATTAATTGGTACATATAACTAATAAAAAGCTATAAAATAGGTAAATAGCTATGGCTTTCATGGCATTAAGTATTATTCGCATCACTTATTTAGGAAATACTCAATTTTGCAGAAATGTAAGATACTTTTGGGTAATATATTATGGTTCTCCTCTTTCTTGGACCCGTCATACAGTAGATGGAGTTTATGAAGAGGAATTTTCACATATAAACAATTAAGATATCTTAATTATACCACATAATTATAGTTTGACTATTTGGATAATTACATTTCGTAATTATAGTTATAACAGTATTTGTTTAACCCACATCATTTATATACATTTGTATAATTCACTACACAATCCAGTTTTTATTTAGCATTTATATATTTCACTATACAATTCGTGCACAACGTTTGTATATTTCATTATACAATTCTTAATGTTTGTATGTTTTGTTATACGATTTTACACAACGTTAGTATAAATTGGGCGAATTAAACAAAACTCAGTCTATAATTATAGTTAGAATTTCCATGAGCTATAGTTAATTCAAACTATAACTATGTTAACTAATTAACTAATATATGTTTGTCTATCCACGTGATTTTTCCAATTGAGAAATGCTTCATTGGGCCTAATTCAAGTTTTATGGCTTGTAGCTATTAGGATGGCCTTGTGGAAAAAAACTGATGCGCCCCCATAATACACTCCAACAATTGGGCCAACTAATTACAGACCCAGTTATTGAACTTAAGGAGTTCACTCTTTACCAACTTTTGGCCATTTATATCGGGTCATTTGCACTTTTGTCCCTATTTTGTGCCGGTGTTTAATTTCTACTCATAACTTATTATCTCTAAAATTAAATTTTGTAATTCTACATCTATAAAAAAAAAAATTAATATCCTCAACGTGTATTGATATTGATGACTTGCACGTCTTTCTGCAAGAAATTCAGAAACATACAATTTTAATGGGCCTTAAATGTATGGGCCCAGGCCCAATATTTGTCTGGTTATGGATAGAGTTTAGCTTTTTGGGCGGATCTCTCTGTAACTATCCACTCTGAAGGAAAAAGGGATTTTGTTCTGTACTTCAAAGGAGATATTTGATGACCCGGCCCACTTGAAAAGGACTTGTTAAGTTTAGGACCACAAGCTTTTTATAATGTCTAATTAAGGACCTTTTCTTTTGTGTGTGTGGAGCTAGGGACAAAATTGGATTCTGTATGAACCTGTCAAGTCTTTTTCTGAATAAGCATGTGCGTTTCTTCAATCATATTCCTGCCCTTTAATTAAAAATAAAAAAGGGTGAGAATCGAAAGATTTTCACGAGAACTTTAAATATAATGATGTAAGTCCACCCGATTAGAGGGATTAGAGAAATAAGTTGAGTACAAAATTTATTTTTAACCTTTATCTTATTTTGATCGTTCACGATGCATATAGATATAAATGGTCAAATGAGATCCAGAGAGACTATGTTTTAACCAATAGGATCCTATATATCTAGATCGACTAAAAGTTATGAAGAAGTCAAAAAAATTCAACATTTTGTATGTAAAATATATTTTGTAAAAAAAAAGGTTCGACTGAACTCTTTTCGATATCCTAGCTCTACCATCGTGATAGGGTTATCCGACTTAATTCTCTGAGAAGTAAAAGTCCAATTGCATCCCTCCAAGGTTTAGCACATAGTGAAATGATCAAAATTATGGTAGATTAAGGTTTATATTTTCTATAGACAACATAATCAATAATTTATTTCTATCTTTTAACGTCGTATTGAATAGAGTTATCAAGTAATTATATAGCTCTATTCTTAAAAAATGACAAATATTATAAAATTATCAAGATGCACATAAATAAATCATACATAATAAATATTTTATATATGTATTATATTCCATTTTTATATCTATAGATTGAAAAGATCTTTTATCATTGGGTTTAGAAAGAAATTTTATATTTATAAATAGTATGCTAGCACTTGTTAACTAAAAGCAATATCTAGAGGGGAGCGATCGATGGTTCTTGACACTAATATTAGAAGTAAAAGTACAAATTCATTTCTCCGAGGTTAATTTAGCGGTCGATAAAATAAAAAAATCATAAAAATCGAAATTAGATTTTTAATACGAATAAAATTCCATACGATCGACATTTTTTTCTTATTTTCCTAAATTTTAATGAGTAAAATTATGGAATAGGTACTTATGCAACTCTATATATAACCTGTAGGTCCCAACAAAATAATTGAGATGTTCAAAGATTGAATCATACACCATCTTTCTATTATATGACTGTTCATATTTCAACATCTATAAATTCTAACCTTAGATAGACAGAAGTGGAGGTCACGAATTAGAGTAGCAGACTGAGTTCTTCTTCTTTTTCCTATTCTTCCCCTTCATGTTCTTTTATTAGTAGTAGTTGTTTTATGTTAATATTTTTATTCCTTTCCCTTTCAGTATATGACGTATATGTGTTAGTTTTAACATATTTACATACTATCATGTGTTGCTCATCGTTAGTCACACCTGTTGTTCTTTCCCCTTCTCTTACATTTCATTTTGTCATATTTAGTTTTCTCTACTTATGGGTTTTGTGCTGAGGGTTTAGGAAACAACCTCTCTACTTCTATGAGGTAGCGATAAGGTCTGCGTACAATCTACCCTCCACAGACCCCACTTGTGAAATATTATTGGGTATATTGTTGTTATAAATTCGAACCTTAGATTAGAGTTGTTTATAATATACGTAAATCATATTTGAGCTACATTTAAGGGGCCTATGCCTTACACAAAATTATAGGGTAGGTACCTATGCAACTCTATAAATAATTTGTAGGTCCCCAACGAAATAATTGAGATGTTCGGAAAATGAATCATACAACACCACTATCTATTATATGATTGTTCATATTCCAACATCTATAAATTCTAACCTTAAATTAGAATTATTTATAATATACGTTAATTCGTATTTTGAGCTACATTTAAGGGGCCTTACACAATGAAGCTTCTCCTTATTAGCAAAAACAAAAAACAATTCAGTTCAGTTTCCATTGAATAATAATAATACAAATTAGGATAATGTATAAACACGCAACTGTCTAATATTAATCTCTTAATTAATGAAGCATTAATATAGTGTCCTAAACAACCACCTATCTAACGTGGTGTGTTCTCTAAATTATTAGTCTAACAAGTTATGTCATATATTAGAATAATTCTATTATGATTCAATTAAATTCAGTAATATTTATTTTTAAAAAAATATAATTTTATATAAGCATATTAGATTTATAATTTAATAACTAAATTTGAAATCATTATTTTAAGAAAAGACAAATTCAATATACTAAAAATTTTATTACATACAAGATTCGAAAAAGAGTCTTATCAAATAAATCAAAAATTTAGAAAAGTTAATATTGAACACTTTTATAAAGTCAAAATTGAATAATTGATGAAAACAAATCTCTGACGTAGTCACTTTCCAATAAATAGTTGCACATTATTAACAGCCTAGCATAATTTGGCATGCTGTGTGCGCAAATGCCACCCAACTTAGCCAATCCCACTCATTCTTCATATTAGCCCCACTTTCTTTCACTCTTTCGAGGTAAAGTCTACTCTTTCATAAGTATTTAAAATTTTCGTGTACAGAGTTATCTGATACATATCTTGATGAAATAGTTTTAAAAAAGGGCAAATTTTATATATTAAAGCTTTTGCTATGCACAGAGTTTGGGAAAAAATTCAACAAAAAGGTCTATTATATGTCGCTTTACCTTTCATTTTTATCAGAGATTGTTTTCAAGGTTTGAATCCGTTACCTCAGGATCATATGACAATAACTTTATCTGTTACTTATGAAATAGTAGAAGTATGTGCAAAGTGATCCAAACAATATGTCATAAAAGTATGCACTCTATTCCTTGATTGGTTTATGCTATGTTGCTCGAATTCCAAGAAATTAATGTCACATTTATATTTGATTCTAAAACACTACGCTACATATACTTGCCATCATTTTTGAAACAGAAAAGACATAAAATCTTCAAAACTTGGCAGCAAAACTTACTTTAGCACGTAAACTACATAGACATTAAAACCTAAAAAATACACTAATTTTGAAAAATTCAGCATATAACTGACATTATCTTTAAAAAGTTTGAGCAACTAGGAGAAATAGTGCTACAAAAGGACATAATTTAATGGCAATTGACATTCTAGTGTCCATATTTGTCTCTAGTAGACATGATGGTAAGATCCAGCATAATATCTCCTTCAAATAATATTGGTAACAAATCCAATAGAATTCAATGTTTGACAGAATTGAATAATGGTGTGTCTCAATTCACACCAATACTCCATTAATGAACAAATCTGCTTCATGACACTTCCTATTATAATAAAATACATACAGTTGGCCATCTTTTCAGTTTTTGGACATAAAAATCAGAAGTGACTGAAAAATTCTGATTGTTTATACTAAAACTATAGAGCTGTATCTTGCCATGTTTTTGGAAGGATACATTTTTCATTATGGGAAAGCTGAAGGAAATTGAGCCAAAAAGATTGTTTTTTTCATGTACAAAATAAAACAATAACAAACCAACAACAACATATCAAGTGAAATCCCACAAATGGGATCTGAGGACGATAAAATATACGCATGTCTTACCACTACCTCATATAGATAAAGAGGTTGTTTCTAGAAGACCCTCAGCTCAAAAGTGTCAGACCCCAAACAAAAACAAACCAAAAACAAAAAGAAAACCCATGCAAGAATTCATCCCATATTGTTTCTTTGATCTAACGGTACTGAAGTCTATAAATAATTACTCCGCACAAGTGTCAAAATTTACTTACAAAAATATACACTTCAAACTTAACTATATATCTGTATCCCCCCATCTATACCACCAAATTTAAGTCTAATTTGATTGTTGAAAAACAAAACTTACATGTGTAAAAGGTACCGGAAACTAAATTCATATGGCACTATCTGAAGAACGCGGGAAAGGGGCTCGTTATTCCTTCTCTCGAGACAGCTGATTGCTTCTTTTCCGTGTTCATTTGGAAGCTGAAGACATATCCAATCAAGTAGTGACTCTAGATCCTTTGCAAAATCTAGCAGATACCAGTCCAACAGCTTTGGTATAGCCACTAACTTCTTTGATGTTGAAATGCCAACGGATGCCTGCAAATACTCCTTCTTTGCAACTTGAAGCTCATTTTCAATGTTTTCTGCTGTGTATACTCTCACCTATTTAAGAAAGCTCCGGACTTAGCATTTTGTGTATAACAGAGGCACAGAAGCATTGAAAATATGAAGATTCAGGTCGGTCGTTTGTGGTTTTAACAAGTTGAAAATTATGTATCACAATTGGGATTTATTGCAATGATCAAAAGTGTCAGATGTTAGACATAAATAGATTAAAATTTCCCATGTGTAATACTTTGACGCAAAGGGCATTTATAACTTACAGCGGGAGAGGAAAAACTTCCACAAGAAAGCGCAAATGTCACCAATGGTTCGGAGAACTCCAATCCAAAGATGCTGCGTGCAGTCATCTCGTCATTCTTTACACCCTTGGCAAAAGTCTGGTGAGACCAAATCAATTAGGGTAGACTTAAAATTAAACTTCAGAAGCATAAGCAGGAGAAAAAGTAATTCCCCTCGAGTCAAAGACTTACAAATTTTGAGTGATAAGGCAACCTTAGAATGAAATGCTCAATGGTTATGGCATTAAGCAAGTGTCCACTAACATTTATTGTTGCCTGTAAAAGGTGGAACTTCACCAATTAAAAATCGAAGAATATGCAACATATCAGTATCAACAAACTGAATTAGCAGGCTTATCGCAGAGAGAATACAATCGACTTGCACAGATAGGATAGGACACCGAGGCATTACCTTTTGCATCAATGCGACAACCATTTCAGGGTTCTCAGGTAGGCCATACTCCAGGAAGGCCTGAAATGTTAACCGAATGACGAATGAGTAATAATTAAAACAAAATTTGGAAGGTGGTGTACTCATAAATCAGTATACACAGAACACACTAAACTGTAGGAATCTAAATCTTACATTCATCATGCATGAATTGTAAATGTTGATCCAGAAAGCGAGCTTTTCTTGGTGGCTAAGGCCCTGTAAATTTGCTGATGCAAGTTTCTCAAGCAGAAGTCTGAAAAAGGACTGATATGTAAGAAAACATTCTAATAGAATATTCTGAAAGACTATATAGTTTCGCTAAGCTATATATTTACCAACTTACTTCAGTCTGCGAACAAGGAAAACAGATATTGTTGTTCGATTTGGATTGATAGAAGAAGCTTCAATTGCATATAAATGCTTATATGGACCGATATCTCTCCTTCCAAACTTTGAACATATTCCATAAGGATCTCCAAACTCTTCCTTCTCAATGCTCTCACACGAATTATATCCCGTCAATGAAGGCAATGTGTCTGCCGTAGTCCTACCCTTCCTAGAGCTCATCCTGAGGAAAATATTCGTCAGGCATTTCAAAATATTTGCCGAGATTGTGTTTGGACTTTCATCTGGTGATGGCTTTCTATCTTGAGTAACAAAAATTCTCTCTTCCAGACTCCCATGGTACATTACTTGGTCCTCCACCTGAAAATCGTAAAAGTTTTATAATATGTTATGCTGCCACAAGATTCTTAAGTTGTAAAAATTGAAGGTCACTGAAATATCAACCTGCGATTTCTGAAGATCTAATCTATTCTCAGCAGGAAGCTTCTTAGCAGGAGTTCTGACAGTTTTCACTTTCGTATTTACTGATCGATGCTTGCTTTTCGTGGATGACAATGAATAGTTCTCTTTTAAGCAGCTATCATCTGAAAAATATGAAATTCTATAAGGATATACTTACCCTTTTTACTCCAATATCAGTTTCCTTTTAACATTGGAACAACGATGAATTCCAGTTCCGAGAGATTACCAGAGAGAGAAGGCAAATGTTTTCCCGAGAATGAAGCTGAATTCAATTCTAGTTGGGACGAAAGCTTCGTTTGCTTCTGCTTTGGACTCTTTACTTGATTTTGCTCAATGGTATCAGTCACATTATCCATATCCTTCTTGGAGGACGAAATATACACCGCCTCATGATACAATCCTTGCCTGAAATGCACAACTTTCTCTTCAAGCCTAACGACTTCCTCCTCCAAAACAGCCACTTCAGCTAGAAGCTCCAGTGTCTACCAATTTCAAATTGCATAATTTCACTTAAAATTGCAATTCACGAAACTTTGAGCCACAAATGAACTAAGTGGATACCAGAAAATCTCATCTTCAAACTTATGACAACATCAATTGTATTCAACAACAACAACACATCTAGTGGAATCTCACAAGTGAGGTCTGGGGAAGAATATACGAAGAACTTATCACTACCTCATGGAGGTAGCGAGGATGCTTCCTCGGACAGCATCAACTGTTTTCAAGTTATTCTAAATTATACATTCCGATAACATCATTGAAGAACAAGTAATACTAACATTTGGAGGAAGATAAGGAGGAAGACGAGGAAGAGCACCGAGTGGTCGAGTAAACGCCCTTTCAAGAGCTCTATGGACATTTTCCTCATGCCTGAGTTTCTTCTTTAGCTTATCAACCTACAATTTACAAATAACCATACAAAATTACACACAAATTACACAGTTACTGCAAAATCTAAAGAATTCAAGAATCAAATATGCTTACATCTTGTAACAATGCCATCTTTCTCTCCCTGATTGCTTTTCGCCTATTTATCGGTGTTTTCTCAGTACCCATTTTCCTGTTTCCTTGCATTTCCACTTTCTCCTTAAAACAAGAAAAAGCAGACATAAAACAATTCAGCTTCCACAAGAAAGGAATTATAGATGTAACTGAAAAGCATAAAGCACAAACATCCAGATAAAAAAGAGGAAAAAAGCAAACATCAATATGAAACTGATGTGGATAAGGACCTTTTTTTTCCTCCCTTTTTTTATTTCTGTAAAAACACAAATCAAAACCCTGAATCTGCTTAAGCTAATTGGATCATCTAAACTGCAACAACATAATAAAGATTCAATTTTTTTCACTCAAACTGCAAACACATTGACAAGAAACAATTTTCTGATAGATTTCCAAAAAAAAAGGAAAACAAACCAGACCCCATAAATTTTCAACTCAAAAATTTCAGAAAAAAAACTCACCTTTACATTCTTTGATGGAGTTTTCATAGACTGCAGATTGGTTCTAACTCTAGCATTCATCTTTTTTTAACTCTAGCAGAAGGGGGAATACAACCCAAATTGAAGAAACAGAGAGAAAAAGCCTCAAAGCAATGAATTCATTGCAGCAGAGCAGTGGTCTCAACAAAGCGGGAAACAATGGTGAAAAATTGAAATTGAATCCAAGAAAGAATTCAAATTGAACACCCAATAGCGTAAAAAAGACAAAAAAAATGTTCAGTTGGATCCCAGCATTTTCTTGATCCGCGTGAAGTCAATACCACCAACCCACCATTTCATCTTCTGCAATAATCCGTACTCACCATTTTCCCAGAACAAACATTATTTGATACAATAGGACCTGCATATATATAAAATGTATTGTTTCATATATATATATATATACACACAGAGTGGGATGGAGTATGGGGAGGGGGTGAAGGAGGAATAGGGAGTGTATATTGTTCTACTTGTGTTAAAAACTGTATATTTATTGTCTACATTCCCTCTGTGGTTAAAGAGTAGAGTGGGGATGGGAATGAACTCATGTGGTTAAATATAGTAGAGATGAATATTAAAAATAGATTCAAACTATTTTTTTATTATATCTCTTGCGTTCTTGCATAACATATTTTTAAAAAAAATTTAAATGTGTATAATGTTAAAAATAAGATAAATAAATTAAGATAAAAAATTTATAAAAGAATTATGAATATATACTTAAATTTCTCAAACATATATATTAACCTACTGTCTACTTAAATAGTTAAAACTGTCTCTTATA
>JAOTQJ010000083.1:25119878-25130314 GCA_025642045.1 Solanum sejunctum | reverse complement strand
ATTTAGGCTACAAGGAGCTTCCAGACCCTACTCGAGTATATCGACTACTTGCACTATTTCGATGTGAATCATGGAAGAAAAAGGAATGTCAAAAAACTCCATTTCCTTCGTTGTTGTTAATGTACAGCTATCATCGTCTACTAAGAGCTTTCAGTTTATGCAAGAACTCTAGTGTCTCTTTATAAGAAGGATCGCTGCGGCTCAAAGGCTTGCAGGAATTGATATGATCAGTTGACTCCAAAACCTGCACCAACATGTGGCACAGAAGATAAACTCAGTGAGAGTTTTATCAAAACATCACATTGTCTACGTAACTCTAGCAGAACAATCTTTTCATCCATTTTCACAGTTAAAGACAAGCATAAGACGACATTAGGCATAAGGATCAAGTCCTTTCAGGTTTTGTTTGCTAATATAAATGAATGTAGGTGCCTGGCAATCATCCATTTGAGTAACTTACAACTAAATCCCCATATCCGGGATATGCAGACTCTAATGGTACAATTTCCATTCGAAAAGCCCAGCCTCCATAGCCTTCAACAATTGGAGTTACCTTTGTCTACAAAATGATCATCAGTCAATTTTTAGAAACAACCACTGAAGTAAATGTTCTCTAAGGGAGAACTACAGGTCAGGAAAAATAGTCGTACCTCACAGAAACTGAGGACTTCAAGTTTCCCTTTCTTATGAAGCTGTCCCAGGAAATCATTTAGCTCAACCAATCTTGGAGATCCACTTCTCAGCTCCCCAATCTAGCAATGCCAAGAAGAAACATTTATCAAATTTCACAGCCACATGCACCCACAACAAGAATCTCAAATATCATGTGCATATTTTTGAAAAAGAAACTGAATAACTCTTGAAAAAATACACAAACTCAGAAGAGAAATAAGATAACAAGATAGATAAAGAGAGCAGGTAAGTTTTACTAACAGTGGGTGCTGGGCGGAAAACAAGACCCATTCTCCAGGGCATGTCTGCAAGTTTGCTGCCAAAGTGAGGACAGCTGTAGAATACCTGACCAAATTATTTTTTAAAAAATCAATGAATAAGCAAATTTAACAAGTATATAAAATTGGTAGAATGTCTTGTAATTCATCTCTGATAGGAAGCAGCACATACGACTCCAATTGTATTCTTGACAAAGTCATCCTTCTTTTCTGATTTTGCTTGATACAACATCTGCTTGACAACTAGGCCACCCATGCTGCCAATTGCAACAAAAAGTGTTTATGTCAATGCATATATATAGCTATGGAATATCAGTTTGACCAGATGATTAAGATCAATTAAGAAAATGATGTAAAAGGGTTTAGGGGCCATCACTAAGTGTGAAAATGACTGATTTACTTCGAATTTGCACTATTAGGAAGATTCAATCGTTATGGTACCATAATTAAGATAATAGTTAACAATGGGACAATGGGTACTACGAACTAGACCGAACATGTGCAGGACCAGACAACATTTTGTGCAATAGTAAGTGTAGGATATGAAAGTTTCTTGAAAAAAGCAGCAGAGGTGCTACATAACATGAACTAAAACTTCCTTCAATGGGAGGTTATAAAGTTTAAAGCAGCCCAAAAACAGAAGGTATAATGAAGAGAATTCCAATTAAGAGCATACATGTAATCACAAGCTCCAAGTATTCTAATTGTTAGAGTGTGCAGTTTGATTAGGACCAACCTATGTGTTATGAATACAACTGGCCGATTGCCAATGCCTGCAGCAACAAGCTTCTCCAACAGCATGTCACTTACTTCCTGCGGGTTTAAGACGATGAAATGCATAATAGATCTGATGTCACTGGATTGCATGCACAACAGACTAAAGAACAATTGAACGACAAAACACGCAAGGTGTTCTGTACCAACAGACCTCTTCAAAATGAAGAAACTCGTTCTAACAATAAAACTATAAGATTTTTTCCCAAACTGTCCTAGTATTCACTGTACACTGGAAATTTTGTAGTTTCGTCATTTCCTACCCTGTTCTTTTTTACATTTTCAGACACCACACTCCTTTTATGTTATTATAGCACTGTCAGTTACAGGAGTCATAATGATGTTAAAAATGGACATCCGATTTAACTTAAGGTTAATAGCAACAAAACTTTATACTGTAGTCCAAATTTTATGCTGCAGTGCAGAACTATAGAGATTGCCAACTATTGGTTACTTGTTGCCAAGTTCAGCGCTTATCTAAGCGACAGTACAAAACTGCATCAATGATTTGTGCTGCAAACAAAGTGCAACACAGATGGTTCCACCCATCCAAGATGGAGCTTTTATTTTAAAGATGTGTGGTCTTTCTCTGACAGACCCTCATTACAATTAATACTTGTAATCATCGCATTAATTAGCATCTGAGTTAGTTTTTGCCTAATTTTAATGCTTCTAAGTGTAAGAATCGATCTAAGTTTAAGTCCAGTTTTGAGAGCCTTAGCCTAATTTTACTGCTTCTAGTTCTTCATGAACTTCAACTTGAATCTATAGTGCATGAGTTCTTGTATGAGTTCATTTATTCTCCATCATGTTTCATTTCTTTCTCTGAATTGATTTTATATGTCTCCTTTCTGTTGATCTTGATTAGAATGTCAATTAGAGGATCCTTGCATGTTTGGAAATTGACTAATTATTTTCTTTAACTAGTTTCATGTTAACTATACTTCTGCATGTTTGTTTACTTACGCTATTGCGGCGTAGTCACCATTCCTTTGCTCCCCTTTTTGGATAAGGATGGCCTTTTTTTATGGCATCTGTGATATCCAAGCCAAATTACATACACCTCGACTAAATCATAGACTACCTGCTAATCTGCTACCTTCCACCAACGCAGGTACCAATTAACTTTCACCACCAAAATTTAGATAGATGGAAACCTAGCATTTTTCCCTCGTGTGATTTAAATTCCAGTCTCCCATGGTCCGTTACAGCTTAATTGAGCGATCACCCCCCCGAATGTAACCCTCCTTTGTAATTTTTCGCATATAATGTTGCAAAGAAGTTGGAATAATCTCATCTTCCTTTCTCCAGTGAATGAACTTTGTAAGGCAATAGATCTATATTTCTTTTAACACTTTAGGATAGATAAACTAGCCTCTAACAATTGATGAAGCAATCCAATGTTATACATGATGCAACGACCACAACCTCAACACGCAAGATAATTTGAGAAAATTTAAGAAGTATACAAACCTGAAGAGGTAGGCTTGCTCCGGACCACTGGGTTAGATTGCTCTGCATACAACTCCATGTTTTAAGTCAGAAAACAAGGCAAATCCTTTTCTTTTTCCTTTTTTTTTTTTGATAAACTTTTAAAGACAGAGTGATAGACAGAGCATACACCAACCTTGTACTTGACAGTAAACAGACGGGCATGAGGAAAATCAGATGGAAGCCATTCACCAGGCCAAAATGTTCCTTCCTTTCCAGCTTCTTCATCAATTTTCTCAACCAGGCCAGACTTGGTAGATGACTTGTCATCCGACAGTCGCCAAGTTTTGAAGGGTCCCCCACGCAAGCCATGAATAAAGACAACATCAACTAAAGGTACTTCAAATTGAGAAATATTCTCTGATTCACTTGCAGTTGTAGATGTTATATCACAATTGGAATCTTCATTTGTTGTATACTCACTCCCAGCAGAATCATTGGCACCTGGAGATGACCCATCCACTGATTTTGGCATTATCTTTTCCATCCATTTCCAGTGCGGTAATTCAGGATTTATCAGGAGTACCATATCAGCGTAACGGGGGCAAGTATGTTTTTTGTTAGAAAGATTTCCATGAAGAGCATCACCATTTACAGAATCTTCACCAGCTTCGTCATCACAGAATATGTTCAAAAGTGTTGCCCTCGCATAACTTCGAATTTTAGGGTCATTGCAACCAGGAATCCTTCCATTAGCACATTCTTCAAGCCATTCGCACCATTCTTTATCTCCAACTAGTCTTTTCTTGACTTTTGGAAGAACTGAAAGTAAAGTTAGCAGCCGTGCTGCATGCTTGCGAATATGGCCAGTAGGTGGAACACGTAAACTGGATGCGTCATTGGGATTTGTAGTAGTAGAAGCTACACCAGGAACAGTTGACACCCGATCCTGTCCCTCTGATGCTCGTGACGCATCATATGCTTCAATTGCAGCCAGTTGTTCATAATCATCATCCAGTAACAAGCGCCTAAGCAAACAGAGGCCTCCAAAATCAACTATTTTGTTCTGACAAGGAGTATCTTCAGCACATATTTCTGTCAGCACTTTAATCCCTTTCAGTGTGGCCACTGCAGAATCTGCCGCATTGATCTTAGGCAATTTGTCTTTCTTAATATTTTTTAGTGTCCCAGCAAAAGGCTCAAGGGAAAGAAGATCTGCCAAGGGATGTGTATCATCAGCATTGGCAACCCTTCCTAGTCGCGTTCCTACTAAATTGACAACTGCTCCTGCCAATTGATTAGCAGTTTGTGTGGCCAAAACTACATTTGCTTGATCAACTTGGGTCTGCAAAATTAAGAATCTTCATGAACCACAGTGAAACCAAGGAGACACTGGATTTTTCTACTTACAAGTAAAAAAGACTACATTCATACTGTCCAAAAACAAAAACAAAATAGCTAGTGTGACAAACCTTCACTTTATCACTTTGTGGTTGGTTATTTCCTTTGCTTAATGCTGTTTTCTTGGATTCCAGAACATCACTTAGCATAATAGTTAACCATCCCTGAGAAATTGGTATGGAGGATGGTCCATAATCTTCAAGAATGCGTGTTAAGATATTTATTGCTGAAGATCGTATTGCATCAGAGGACAGCTGTCCAAAGACCCAAGGGAGCAGAACTCCAGACCAATGCTGGCTTTCTTCCAAGGACACATGCCATTCCCTTGCACAGAGTAACTCCAAAGCCTTAGCCAATGCTTCTTGAACTGAAGAATGCTTTGTGGTCTGTTTAGCAGCCTCTCTCATCAAATGAAGACCCTTTTCCACTGCTACCTCCTGTGCCGAAGGGCTTCGCTCAAGAGAAACCAAAAATGCAGACAACGCTATCTGAGCTAGAGGGATGTCCTGAGTTTTACTTGCATGTGAAACAGTAGACAGAAGACTAGAAGTCCAATCAGAAACAGAAGTACTTAGAGGCAGATTGTGGTCCTCTAGAAGCAATTTAACCATCAGACTTCCATGCCATTTCACAGATCTCTCGGGTGCTACTAAAGCAGCCATGACCACATGCCCCTCTGGATCTAATTCTTGAATATGATACCTATTATTTTCCGAAGCCATTGCCCAATTTGCTAATGCCCAAGCAGCAAAAGGAACAGCGACTTGTTCAGAATGCAAATCATCCCAAAGGCCAGGAACTACAGCAGAAGACAAATTTGATCGGCCTGACGAGCTCTCATTTATGTTGTTAAACAAGGGATTACTAGGTGTACATTTCATTGTCTGGCTAGAATTAGGAGGCCCCATCTCTGCAAGCCCATTAGTTCTTGAAAGTCCTATAGTAGTCGTGCCTTCAAGAATTTTCATCCCTTCCCCACCATCATCATCCTCCCCATGTGGCTCATCCCAGTGCATACCAGCTTCCTCAATTACTTCAATAGCTGCAGCAATATCTCTCATCTCAGCATCTTTGGGTAGTGCAGGCTTGAACAAAAGCTTGTCTGCACTTTCACAATGGGAAGTGACAACATCCATAATTGCTGCAACCAGCATGCTCCTACCTTTCAAGGAATCACAAAGATTGAATGAACTACGTCTTATCTGCTGCTTCCAACCAAAAATTAAACATTTCCTTGTCAAACTCCAAAATTATATAATGAGATAAGAAATTCAATAAATTTCAATTGCCTTGTCACAAATAGCTTATCGTGCAATTGATCATTTTGGAGTATCTAAAAGGCCTTGCTTGAGATTACATATTTCACTAAATTTAACTTTCTTTAGTTGCTTCCATGTGATTAGTATAGATTTTCTGTTTTCCTTCATTTATGTCATTTTCATTCAATCCCACACTTCAATCGAGCATTGCATTTGAACTATGATTAAAACAACTACTAACCGGCCTTATGAATCTCCAATCTCTTTCATTTCTTCATTAAGAAGCAAAATTTTAAAAAAAAAATCATGGAAATTGGCCTTACCTTTTGGGATTGCCGAGGCTGAGCAGAGAAGATAAACCTAAGAAGATACGGCACAGCATGAGGCCTTCCTAAAACATCCTCACACACATTAGGATCGGCAATCAAATATGCCAAAGCCCTTGCAGACTCAGCCTGGGTCCAACGATTCTCCCCTGACATCGCCACCGTCTCCAGAAGCCAATCCACCACCGCACCACCGCCAGCAGCGACGAGCGCCGCCCTCCGACTCTCACTAGCGGCAGCAATGTCCGCTAGCAAAGCCGCAACCCTAAGCTCAAACCCGACCCGAACCTCATGATTCGCCGTAGACATAACTGACCTCAAAGACTTCCATAATACAGAAGCTGCTGCCCCTGTCTTCTTCATCCTATCCACAATCCTCATCAAAGACTCGTTCGATTTCCCCACCACATTCTCAATTTCATCATATATTCTAACACCGCCCCTTCCCTCCCCTTTCTCCTCTTCTTCATCTCGTGTCAAAATTACAGCACAAGAAGAAACAATGGCGGTTAAAAGGGTCGCCGATAAAGCAAAAACAGAGTACCGTGACAGAGAAGTGCGGTGTTGGGGTTGCCGAATAGGAGGGTATGTAAGGGAAGCGACAAAATTGGGTTCCTTGATATCGACTGAATCCTCGGGATTACGCGAAGAAGAAGAAGAAGACAGGGAACGACGGCGAGGCAAGCGCATACAACACCGGCGGCTCGTTCTGCAAAGAAGTCGAAGCATAATTCGGTTGACTTAATCCAAAAAATAATGTGCTAATTGCTGGTATAGAAGAAGAATTAAGAAGATAAATTTCTGGATTATGGATAAATGGGCAGTAAGCAAAAGCGAAAATGGTGGAAAATGAATTTATATTTGCGGCAAGAAAGAAAAAATTGGAGAAAATGAAGAGGGAATTTAAGAGGTATTATGCGGAATCTTGAATTAGCTAAATTTGTCAAGAATAGTCCTAATCAGATACTTAAAAGGATATTGAATTTGTCAAGTTTTTTTTTTTTTTTAGCTCTCCATTTATCTTACTTGATATATTTGATTTGATACTTGTTTTATAAGATAATAAATGATATAACACAAAGACGTACTTTTTAATTAATATTTTTATATCTTTTAATCATAGATTTGCATAAAATAAACACAATAAACTTGTATAAAGTTAAATAATCATACTTTTCCTACGTAGCATAATTCACATAAAATGCAAGTTGTCACATAGGATTTCATATAAGATACGCATGTCTATTTGATCAATTTTCTATCAGTGAAATATCTACTTTCGTATAGCCAAAGTTGGAGGATATTAATGCTAATTAAGGGCGTGTATCGGCCAGTTTGATTTGATTTTATGTATTATCAATTCGATTATTGATTTTCAATTTTTAAATATACTAAATCACAAACCAATAAAATATTTTTTATCGATTTTTGATTTATCTAATAAGAAAATACTTATAAAATAAATGTATGACTTCTCTAACAGTTTGACGCAATACAATGAAATGTAGTTAAACAAACAAATCAATTGAGTACCCAAAATTAATACTCCCTCTGTCCCATTTTAATTGAATTTGTGAAGTAATACTCCTCAGGAAAACTTCATCTATTTGAACTCAATAAATACCTATTAACATGAGTTGTGATGGAATGAGTAAAATCTTTTCGCCCTTAATAGGAGATCTCGAATGCAATTCCCGACAATAAAAAAATCTCATTTATGCTTCTTAAATTGACAATGCAATCTCCTTAATTGTAGGTTTCTAAAACTCCCTTTTCTGGTCCTTTACAAATGAGTTTTTCATAATTTTTTGTATTAAAAAATTAAGTTATGATGTAACTTACAACAAGAAAAAAGAATGTTAAATCGCAAAATAGTACAAACATCAGGGATATAAAGTGCAAAGAATTCATCAAAAATTATAATAAAAATATATGTTAATAAATATTGTCTGAAACTTGCAAATAAATTTGCAACTTTTCGAAGAACATTGAAATAACAGCAGTAGTATTAAATAGGTTAATGGATTAGGCTATAATTCAAGCAATATTATATTCCACATAAATTTATATATAACTTAGTGTAAGTATTGTTTAATATCATTAACCAATAGATGTAAAATGTAAAAATCATGTAAAGTGAAATTTTTTTATTCATGCTTGACGATATCAGCAGATAAAAATAAAAATTTCATGTATTGCATACAATCTTTTAAGAAAATACTAAAAGTAACATAAATTCTACTGAATCTTAGCTAACATAACTTCTTCATATTGCTTCCTCCGATGACTTGGACTTACGATCTCAACATTAATGGTTGAGGACGCTTTTTGTGGTGGACATGGATTCATGTCAGTCCTAAACATACACCCACAAAACGATTGATGATTTTCTTTCTCCACACACTGTGTTCCAACATATTTTGATTCAAATCGAGTCTTACAATCACTAGTACAAAATGGATCTGACGTATCACAAGCTCCAGGAATTAATAATTCACAA
Source organism: Solanum sejunctum (assembly GCA_025642045.1). Lineage (NCBI taxonomy): Eukaryota > Viridiplantae > Streptophyta > Magnoliopsida > Solanales > Solanaceae > Solanum > Solanum sejunctum. Next base: position 25,121,673 of record JAOTQJ010000083.1, on the reverse strand, counting down.
ACGTTCTCAGCATTTGTTGAAAGAACCTCAGACATTACCAACATGGCTACAAATAAAACAATACAAAAAAATGTTATAAAATTGTATAATAGAAATCTAATTCAAATATTATAATTAGCAATTATAATTACATACGTACCAAAAATATAAGCAATGAGGAAAATGGAATAGCGGGCACTAAAATTTTCCATTGCTGAAGAAATTGGTGAATGAAATTAGCAACTTCAATTATCTTTTTATACTACAATCAGAAATTAGGATATTGAGATAATTTATAGATACTTCTTAATGAAAATTTATTATTCCTAGATTTACTTTCCAAATCAATATAAAAAACATGGATTATATAAATTTTCCAAATTATTATTTTGACCAATATATGGTTGCTAGAAGATTTGCTTGCCATATCAATATGGACAGCATGGAAAGCTATTAATTCTATCAACACATATTTGCTTATATGTAATTCATAAAAATATGAATAAATTATGAATTAGTTAAATGAATTAAGCTTTTAATTTTTATTCATTCAAAATTTATTATATTTTTTATTTTTTAATATTTAGTTGATTTAAATAATTTAAATATTTTTTTAAATACATTTATTTTCTTCAAAATTTTAAAATATAATTTATTTATAAAAAATAAAAAAAATATTTTTCAAAACGCTCATCTAATCTCAAATTATAGTTTTTTTATACCTTCTACTTCGCCCCCTTCTAAAGAAAACTATATTTCCCTATCTCACCCCTGCCTTTGACCCCCTCACAGTTCAGGGTTCAGAATCTAATTTCAAATCAAAAGTTAAAGGTCAAATTTTAATTTAAAAGTCATGTCTTAGGTCGAATTTGATGTCAGAATTGAATGTTGATATAAAAATCAAATCTCGCATTAGGTTTTAATATAAAATATAATTTATCTATAAAAAATAAAAAAAATATTTTTCAAAACGCTCATCTAATCTCAAATTATAGTTTTTTTATACCTTCTACCTCGCCACCTTCTAAAGAAAACTATATTTCCCTATCCCACCCCTGCCTTTGACCCCCTCTCAGTTTAGGGGTCAGAATCTAATTTCAAATCAAAAGTCAAAGGTCAAATCTTAATTTAAAAGTCATGTCTTAGGTCGGATTTGATGTCAGAATTGAATGTTGATATAAAAATCAAATCTCGCATTAGGTTTTGAGTTTAGTTTTATGATATAATAAAATTAAATAAAATATTTTCAAGATTCTTCACCCCATAAAAGACTAATATTTTCTTCATCTTGAATTTTAATGCAAAGTATTATTTGCTTATGAAAATATGAATAAATATATGTAAACTAGTATTTGCCTAATTCATTTTTACCTATATATAAAATATGGATCGGTTAAATAATTATTCATTTTATGGTAATCCATTTTTAACAAACTCAAATTTGACCTAACTCGTCCATTTACCACGACTAATTATATGTATAATATAATATAATGTATTATTCTTTTTATATTATATTTAATAAAATGGATGAATTCCTTATAAGGTTTGACTAACCCTGCTTTATTTGAACTAATTTTTGGAGTTAGTTAATTGATTATTAATCCCACCAATGGTGAGTCATATATGACTTTTTTTTTAAAATCAACATTAGAGCTAGAGATTTTGATGAATTACTATGTCTAGTATACTTAATGGTCGATAAAATCTTATATTTGCTAGTAACTTCATTTAGATACTTAAATTATAATGTATTTCAATTAAGCATTTAAGCATATAATAAATTATTTTTATTAGATATTTTTTATTTATTTAT
>JAOTQJ010000083.1:25040523-25051319 GCA_025642045.1 Solanum sejunctum | reverse complement strand
GGAGTATGATGGAATAAAGCAAAATGACTCTTTAAACTGTCTGCGCTTCTTTCATTTGTGAAGTAGCAATTAGTCAACGCAACTTTCGACGCTCCTCATGGGTCATCTGGAAACAACCGCTTTATATTCTTAAAAATAGGGGTTAGGCTGCGTACATCCGACTCTCCCCTCACCCCGCAATGAGCGAGAGCCTTTCGAGGCACTGGAGTATGTTGATGATGATGACCTTTTAAAACCCTACTACTTTTGCTACTGTTGTTGTTATCTAGTCTAGTATAAAATTGATCTTATTTTTGTGTACGGTTCACATAAACTCTCAAAAAATGTAACTTGATATCGACAGTGTGACCAGAAATTCTCTTATTACAATGAAAAGGAGTTAAGCTGCTCAAGCAAGCAGTAAACTGATGTATTTATTTGAGTATTTTGAGAATATATCTGTAATTTTTTAATGATTCTTCTGTTTTAATTTGCTAATATTTTTTATAATTTAAAAATTATATTAAAATTCTATAAATTATGATAATTAATAATTTTTTTAAAAAAAATAATTATCTATTTAAATTTTATTTATTTTACATAAATTGAGATAAAAAATAATAAATATTACCCTCGTTTTAGCATGAGCACCTGTGTCTAATAATTAAATTAATCATTCATAGAAGTGCCAGATTTACTATATGAGCAAAATGTTCATAAGAAATGTATCCACAAATGCAAAGAAATAAATAAGAAATTTTGCCAATTATTCCACTCTATTTTAAACGGTGTTTTCACACATATGATAGTACTATATATGAATTAAAAAAATCTATTATTTTGTTTTCTTTCTTCTTTTTTTCCCCCTTATTATTATATTTTCTTTCTTATCTTCTTCTCCTCACCCACCAATTATTCAGCAAATATTGAAATCACATGCATCATGAAAATACTAGTTGTTCAATTTTTTTTATATGTCTTTAAAAAATTGTAAATAAAAATAATAATTTTACTAATTTATTCATTAAGAATTTATTTTTCTACTTTACAAACTTATTTTCATTTTAGGGTAAACTCGAAAAATTTAATTTTATTTTGATTTTGTAAATTGTCAAATAATTAGGAATAATTACTTTTAGTAATATAAACAATTAATATAAAACGAAGAAAGTATAATAGTTTAACACTTTCTTTCATACAAAATCCAAAAACAGGAAAAAAAAGAAAGAAAAGGAAAAAACATAGGCAGCATATATGTACAAAAGTTCCATTGGAAGAGGAAAAAGAGAAGGATATCTTGAAGAAGAACTATCAAGAAAATAAGTAATTTCCAGGAAGCCATGTAAAACCTAAACATTAAGGAAAAGGGAGACACATTTTCATGTGTAATTTCGAAGCCATGTATTTTACTTGTCCATTACAAATTTTCAATGACAACATATTTAGCATAATCCTATATAGTGAAATCTGGAAAGCATAGTGTATAGAAATTTTATATCTGTCTTAAAAGTTAGAAAGATAGACTATTTTTGATAAATTCTCGACTCAAGCTATAACAATCTCAAGAAAAACATAGGTGTCAGAAAAAACATAGGTGTCAGGAAAAACATAGGTGTCAGAAAAAACATAGGTGTCAGGAAAAACATAGGTATGTAATAGCACTACGATAGAATAATATTACAAACAAACTACACGAAATAATAAATAATTATATAAATCAATGAACAAGAAACTACAAGAGTGGTCCTAGGACTACTAGTAAGTAAAACAAGACAAAGCGCTCCTACATACTAATATGAACACACTTCTATCTGATAATCTTTTATTTTAATTCGTGTCCTTCACATCTTTTTATATAAAGTCACGCTGCATCATATCTTTTTCATTTCAACAAATTAATAAAAAATAATAACTATACTATTTTTAATATTAAATAACTACATAAAATAATAACAATAATAATAATCACATTTAAAATTTTAAGTCATTATTAATAAGGATAAATTTATAAAATACATATTTAATTAAAAGATGTATTAGGCTAATATGAGTCAAATAATATAAAGATGGATTACATACATAGAGAAGGACTATGTTGAATAAAGAAGCAAAAGTCATTAAATAGGAAAGTCTTATGAAATACGACACTTCAAAAGTAATCAAGGAAATCTTTAAATATAAAATAAATACAATTAAATTGGCTTAAATCTTTTCTTCCACGGCTTGTAACTGCCGATCATTTTCAACCAACAACAGAATTATCCTTTGCTACTTATTTCCCATATATTTTGTATTGTAAAAAATTGACATTTTACCAATCATAAGTTTCACCAGCTGTGATGCTAACTCTATCAATAACCTATCAGAACCTGCCAAGTGGATAAAAAAGGGCAGAATGGTCCATTTTTTAAAAAAAATTAAGCGGTCTCTAAAAATTAAAGGTACATATGTTTTAACTCGATAATAGTTGATGTTATATCTTTTAAGTTTGAATATGCATAGATATACACATAAAACTATAAAAAGTTAATCGAATATACATATTCTATTTGATAATTTGTGTGAGACAAGTTTGATAAATAAACACCTTATATTCTTATTCATGGACTACTAAAACTTATGTAAGGGTGGTTATAATTGCCTTCATTCTAGCCGGGAAGGTTTTGTATTACTAAACCCCTCAAATTTAGGATCGTCTCAATTATAAAGTCACTAAAGCAATCATTTGGGATCTCAATTATTTTGGTGCCTCAATTTTCTCTCAAATATATATATATATATATATTATTCAAAATTTACTTTGTTTACATTTTTACTTCATAATATTCGTATTCTAACTCTTTGAATTTTATTTATAAACTCACATTAAGTATGTAATAATTATTTAATTTATATATATCAATTATAAAAATTATGGCATCTCTACTGCTGAGTAAGCCAAATCTTTTGTAATAATCTTCTATGTAAAATTTTTTTTAGCAAGAACCCAACAAAGAAAGTAATAAAGTATTGGTATCAGAGAGTTGTCAATGATTACAGAAAAATCCAAAATAGCAACAAGTATGGCCATGGCTGAACCATCATCATCATCATATATATAAAGAATTGCAAAATAACAGTTTATCACTACAGATATCGAGAAAAAAAACACCCAATATAAAAAAGATCAAATTTTTAGCTTGAATCTTGTAAGTTGTAACAGAGGTTTTGGTTTGTGTGTGGGGTTTGGAGATTTTTTTTTCAAGATTTGGGGAAATTGAGGATGTGGGGTTTTGAGGGAAGGTATTATTGGGGGAGAAAAGAGAGGGGAAAAGTGGAAGGGATAGTTGTGGTGTTCTCATGGCTGTCAAGTCAAGATCGATATGTCAAAAACTATGTTGATCTGTACTCCTCTCTTGGATGGAATTCACTTGTTTGTCACTCTAAATTCCATAATCTGTATGATCCCTTTTCTTCATTTTAGCTTTTGTTTGAAGTCTTAACCCCAATGTAATGATAAATTCCATGTTTCCTTGCCTTGTTTGTGCTTATTTCTTTGATTTTTTGAGTGTTTTGTGCTGTTGGAAAAACAGTTCTGTTTATCTTGTTCTTCTTGAGTTTGCTGGAATTTGCCTTAATTAGTCTGAAAGTTAGGTTCTTTTTTGTCATCTGAAGTGTCTGGTTGAATACTCCAACTTACAAAATGATCATATAGACACCTCCAAAATTTATATGTCATGTTAGTGTTGGGTTATCCGTGAGACGAAGTTGGAGTGTTTGATTGCAGTTGAGATCAAGTTGAAGTGTCTAGATGTTCACTCTTAAAGTTAGAGTGCTTACTTGCCCGTCGAGAGCAAGTTTGAGTGTTTGTTTATGTATTATGCCTTCTTTTTTGTGACAGACATTGTGATCAGTGGACAGTGGAAGTACATCATGAAGATAGACTGTCTGTCAGTCAATTTAGGTTTGGAGGCAGTTTTCGAGCAGTGTAAATAGAAATTTAGGTAGGACATAATGGTTTTGATGAAGTGCAACTGTGAGAATTAATAATGCATAAATTGAATTTAACACAAGATGAACTTATCCGTGCGTAGTAGATCTCGGTTAATATAGAGAATTGTGATCTCTGGCTTACTCTGATTATGGATTTTTATTATAATATTGGTGACGTTCACAGTTAGCTGTTTCTTTCTCCTATGGTCCAACTAAGAGAACCTGCAATGCAAACTTATGAGATTGTTACTCATTAATCTTGCAGGTTTTTCCCTGTTAAAGCTGCAGAACTGGCGGCGAAGATTGTGAATGAGCTTGTTGAGGTTAGTCCTATGGAAAGTTACAATCTTTTTTTGTTCCATTGGTAAAAGCGGGATTTTTCTAATAGACGATGTAAATTAAAATAGTGGTGGTGTTAAAGAAAGCAACAAAAAGAGTAAACCTCAAGGGTCTGCAAGGATCTAATTTACATAGAGCAAAGAATCCATGAACATCACTCACTCTTCAACTATTCTTCCCACCGAAAAATTGGGAGCCTAAGGCATTTGAGTCAGCATTATATCTGTGCTCAGCAAAACAAAAAGTTCATTAGCATGTTGTGAAAGCTTTATTATATGGATAATCTTATTTTAATTTCATGGGATAGTAAAAGTTCTGCTCCCATATGATGCATGTTAACTTTTCGTTACGTGCTCTCCTTTACCCTCTTGATGACTAATCTTGCCTCAGGAAAAAACCTCCTGTTCCACTAATAACATATAAGGATGTGACTGAGAAAAATATTGTCTTCTCCAGAATTTCTGGACCACTGCGAAGGAGAAAATTTACGTTTGCTACATCCAAATTGAGGATGTGGTTAGAAAGTTCTACAAGAGCTGTGTCAAAATGAAGTTGAAAGTTGAACTACAGATTCCTTTCTTTTCATTCCAAAATGAAGTTGAAAGTTTAGAGCCGATCATACTCCTATTAATGGCATGGCCTTCTGAATTACAACCCCATGAGGAGCCAATTAGTCAAATTTCAGAAGATCTGAAATTCGAGCCTCTTTGGCTTCTATGAGCGTATATGAACATATCTCTGAGAAGAGGGGCCCAACAAGTGATCTCCCAAAAGTCAGAGGAAGTCATCATCAACTTTATAGCAAGCTTGTTTTAAACTCGTTACATTTCTAATTGCTTTCCAAAGTGAGATCGCATGAGAAGACCAAGGAACTTTAGTTAACCCATTGCCTGCATACATGCTACTGGGGAGCCGTTAGCCATCTCCATCCTCAGAAGACTCTAAGCAGATTTATTTACTACTGTTCTCACTGCATGAAAAAATTGGTATGGTTAAATAGCTGCCGCCCTGCTAAAAGGAGATATCCAAACTCATCAAATCTAATAAAAGTCTCAAAGTTTTAGTTGGCTTATCTTTTATGTGTATTTCCTTTTCCCAATTACTCGCAAATGGTTATAGGAGCTCAATCTATGAGGGTATATTCCATCCAGACCTTAGTATTTTATTTTCTTCAAATCTCTTTGACTAACCTAACAAGAATGAATAAGGACTTGGTTATTATCATATACAATTTAATAACCATGCTTCTGTCATGTTATGACTTTCTAACGGCCATTTTTTTGTAATGTTGTATGTGTAGGAGCTAAAAGTAAGACCATGCCCTGTTGTCTTTGCATCTTTTTCTGGTGGACCAAAAGCAAGCATGTATAAGGTTCTCCAGGTAAAGAACAATTGTTTGAAAAATGTAGTATGACCATCGTTTCCCTTGTGTATCGCAGTACATACAACAGTTTGAAGTATTTCTTTCTTTTCTATGATAGTTTATTCCACTTGGTGCAACTAATTTCTTTTATTCTTTAATATGATCACAGATAATCGAGGGCAAATGTGAAGAACTTGCTAATCTGGTATACTCCATTATTTTTCTCTCATGATGTTTATGTTTTTCTTCTTTGCTACTATGAGAGAAGCTTGGGCATCAGCGAAGTGGTTAAATACCGTTAATGTCCATTCCATAACATGATTTGTCTTTTCAAATTTTCAAGCTTACTGTACAATTCTATCTAAAAGATCTATATACCAGGAACACCGTTACCATATCATAAGGCTCCTCCTCCTTTTGTCATTTTTTGGTTGCTTTATCTTGTAAAAACTTATGATACCTCCACGACACCCGCTTCCTAATTGTGATCATCCATTGCTTTATTTTTAAGTAATGTGATAACGCTATCAGTGATCTCTGATCTGATAATTTGTTTAATATGAAGGGCGAGTTCCGACTTGTCAGAGACTGTCTTTCGGGTTACATTTTCGATTCTTCTCCAGTTGACTTTACTAGTGATCTGGGTACTAGATTTGTACTACATCCAACCGTTCTCGGAATGTCACGTCCTCCTCCCTTAGCCTCATGGATAGCAAATGGAATTGCTTCCAGTCTGGACGCCCTCTTCCTTAGAAGATTTGAAACACAGCGTGCTGAGTTTTGGCAGACTCTGTATGCTTCTGTTGTGAGTCTCTCACCTTCTTCTCATTATGCACACCACCCCCATGTATGATTCTGCTTGGCTTAGTAATGTTTTTCTCGCAGAGCACGGAAGCTCCTTATCTCATATTGTGCTCAGAAGATGATGATCTTGCGCCTTTCCAAACTATTTGCAATTTTGCTCAGCGACTTAAAGATCTTGGTTCTGATGTCAAACTACTAAAATGGAGTAGCTCCCCTCACGTAGGTATGGTGTTAATCCAGTGAAATCTTTCTTTGCTTCATGTTCCAGAAGTTCGATCTGGAGTCTGACATTTTAAATCTGCTAGATATCAATAAATTATAAAATTAAAAAACTCCTAATATTACTATATTGCTATTGAGATTCTGATAACTGTCAGTTGAGGACCAGAAGTGGACACTCATGACATTTTATCTTTTACACCTTAGAAGGAGGTAATGGAATAGAACTTCAGATGAAAGTATCTAGAAATGGCCCGTAGATGTTGAGTTTCAAAGAGTTTCGTAGCTTAGGAAAGACCAAAAGACCCAGTTGCAAGAAATATTTCCATTCACAAGAATCTAGAACTTCTGTAGTCAAGCTCATTCTCTTTCCATACTTCCCAGTTCAAAGCAGTCTTGTTGACATGTCTCTGCGATTTTTAATTGCAAAATAATCTGTCTCTCTGTCATTTCTGAGATCAAGCATATTGCTTAGTGGAATTGTTAGAGAGATAGACGTTTAACTAGGACTCATCGGGTTGGAATTGGGACAAGATAGTACATTTCTGGTTATTATGCATATTCCGTTTTTACAGCTTTTCACAATCATGTGATTTTGATGAAACTCTTCTTTGTGACTTGTGTCAACCAGGTCACTATCGGGTCCACCAACTTGAATACAAGGCTGCAGTGACTGAGCTCCTCGGGAAAGCTGCTATGATCTATTCTCAAAGAATTCGTCAACTTGAAGGAGAGAAGATGGGGTTGGAAGGGTCACATGATGAAATCTCCGAGCCTTTAGGCAATCTTAGAAAAGCTGCGGCTACTGCAAATCAAAGCTTCCAGAGAATTGCTCTTGAGTTAAACGACCACTTTGTTGTACCCACCTCTGTGGAGTATCATGAGGGCAGTAATGTCCGGTCAGTTCATCATGAACATAAAGAACGATACATTCCCCTATCAAGTCCACCAAGAATCAATGCTCATGGTGTTCTTGGTCAAGTTTTATTTGATGTTTGTGTCCCAAAGGTAGTTGAAGACTGGGATATAAGGTCATCACCAACTTTCAGGAAAGCATCATTTTCATCAACGCGAAGACATTCACCTTTCAATCCTATGAAATGCATTCGCCGTTCAAGACTGTAGGATTTGCAGTTCATGATGAATATCAAGAATACTACACTGACCTGAGAATGCCATCAGAAACAAAAAGCGATAATAATGACTCATATCTTTGCTTGTTCTTCTTGTTGGGAAAATAAGGACAACTTTACTCAGCTAAATGTAAACCTAATTTTGGATGGAGTCTACTGTATAAAAAGATGAATTTACTTAGTATTAATGTTATTATGTTACCAAGCTTTCCACTTTCATTTGTTGCATTACTCTGGTTGTACAGAATTTCACTTTGCTGATGTAGAATATAGATTTACATTTTTTGCTTCAAGAATCAGAACTCGATTTCAAACAGGAGCTATGTTTACTGGTAATTTTTTTCATCTGGTGTTCGATACTGTCCATTCCTTGAGGTGGTGCTCCCAGCAGGATTCTTTCCATAGCCATGCTGTACTATGTTTTCAACAAGTTTTGAAGAGACATTACTCATTTCATGAAGACTTTGCATTCTACTGTATACGTCTTATGATCTTAAACATGTCATGATACTCTTGTAATCTGGCCATTAGAGATAAAATAATAAATTTAGCATTAAATTATATTTCAATGTAGAAATGCATTTTTTAACATATTAACAGGAAAAAAGTGTGAAGAAAGAGAGTGTTCACCGTGTGAGTTCGATTCTATGTTTAGAGTTGACTGCTGACATAATCATATTTTATTCATATTTACTTCAAACGTCTTATAATCTTAAACATATCATGATACTTTTACAATAAAATGATATCATATCATTAGGAATAAAATAATAAAATTTAAACTTAAGCTCCATCCCAAAATCACACCGTGTACCTTCACACCTCCGTATTTGTCAAGATCATATATTAATATTTTTAATATAATAATAATTTTTGTTTACTTATGAAACACCAAAAAAAGGTAAGAAACTTAATTATTTTCGAGGAAAATATTTTTTCAATAAAACAAGAAGACGCTTGAAAAAGGAACTTCTTTAATTTTAACCAAATAAAAAAAAAAAAAAGGTGGGTGGGGTGGTGGGGGTACGTGAGTACTGAAGTGGTTTTCCAACGGTCGATTCTTGCTCAGCTATCTATAAAAATGGAGTTTTTTTTTTGTGTCCAAATGTTCATCTTCTTCATAAAGATTCAATTTTTATCAAGACTAAAACAAAAAAATGGTGAAATATGAGGAGTTGCGTCAGCAGATATTGGAAGAGAACAAGAAAAGAATGGAAGAACTCAATCTTCCTCTGCTTTCACAAGCTCTCAAAAATTCAACTTCCCCCAAAACTACTCCGGTAAATTCCTCTTCTTTTTGCCTAAACAAAACTAAAAATCCTTCCTTTTTATCTCAGAAAATTTAACTCTTTTGTGTTTTCTGTTTCTGGGAAATTATAGATGAAGAAGACAAAACCTCGGATTATGGGAACAGAGCTAGTTGCTGTGAGAAGATCACCTCGTGTTGCTAAAAGCCCTGCCCCTGAATACAAAGAAGTACATTTTCTTTTCCTGTTCTTTTTCTCCCCTTTTTGAGTCATTTTCGAGTAATTTTTCCATGTATTTTGGAGGGCAGGTGATTCATTATGAAAGGGTGATGATACCAAGAAGGTAATACATTTCTCTATAGTCTAATGTCTGCGTATAGTTTTCACTCCCTAGACCCCATTAGTGGGATTTTACTGGTTTGGTTTGTTATTGCTGTAAAAAGGTTTCATTTTTAATTAGGTATGTAATGGAGTTCATATTTGTTTGGTTTAGGTTGTCTACTCCAGCAAAGAGGGATAGGTTGTTTTTTTCTTATGCTTCGGATGAAGAAAGAGCTTCTTCCATAGAGAAAGCAGAGAAACTTGAAGCAAGTCTTGGATCAGACAATCCTGTATTAGTCAGACCAATGCTTCCTTCCCATGTTTCTGGAGGTTTTTGGCTGGTGAGTTATTCAATCAAAAAAAGCATTCTATTTTTGTATTACAAGTTAATGGATAATTCAGTATTGAGATGAAATTTGTCTAAGTGGAATAATAGAGAGGGTTCATGTATAACCAATCTCAACCAACTTGATTGATAGTAGTCTTGTCTTTGCCAAAAAAGTTTTCATTCATTATAGAACCTTGTAGTAACAATAAAGTTATTTTGGTGTGACCTAAGATAGGGATGGTAATGGTGCGGGTATGAGGTGAGTTTAGAGCTATGTGGGGGCGGGGAGGAAGCGGGTCGGGTTGAAGTAAGTATTTTTTAAATTAATGCGGGATGGGGCAGATTGCGGGTTTACAAATTCCAAATAAGAATATGAAAGAAATAAAATTTTTCTAATTAGTAAAAATTAAAGATATAAACTTTTTATATTAAACATTAACTTTAATTTTATTTTTTTTTCTAAAATTTAAACTAGACATGTACTCTCTAAATTGTTAGTTATTAAAATGTTAATTAGAAACTTTTAATTGACAATTAAGAAACAATTATTAAGATGTCAACTAAAAATAGTTAATTAGTTGTTGAGATGTTAATTAGCCAACAAAATTAAATTCGATTAAAAAATGAAAGAACTTTAAAATTTAAGTGGGGTAGATTGAAAATAAAAAAATCATCAGGCAGAATAGGGTGGGATAATTTTAAAAAATTTGCGAATTGAACTCAATTTGTCTCATTGTCATCCCTGGCTATAGGGTCATGGGTACGAGCCATTAAAGTAGTTACTAATGACTAGCCTTTCATTAGCATCGTGTTACGGACTTAGACTTAACTCTAGGGCCGTAACAATAGTCTGTATACGTTGGAACGCTATCTGCCTATAGTCCTGTTTAGAACTCAATTTTCATTTCCATAAATTGTAAAATTATGGGCCAAAAGATGAGGGACTTGTAGGTTTATAGGGCCAGGCCCATATATCGTGTCACGGAGGCTTGGTTGGCCCAATGGTTGGCTCTTGACTGATTTCTGGATGATCAAAGAAGTTCACCTTTAGTAAACCTCAGAAAGTCCAAATTAAAGATTCAATTTTGACA
>JAOTQJ010000083.1:25020111-25037968 GCA_025642045.1 Solanum sejunctum | reverse complement strand
GTGACATCATCAACATCAACATACTCCAGTGCCTCGAAAGGCTCCCGCTCATTGCGGGGTGAGGGGGGGCCAATGTAAGCAACCTAACCCCTATGTTTAAAAATATAAAGCGACTGTTTTCAGATGACTCATGAGGAGCATCGAAAGTTGCATTGACTAACTGTTACTTCACAAATGAAAGAAGCGCAAACAATTTAAAGACCCATTTTGCTTTATTCCATCATACTCCAAAGCAAAAAAATAATTAATCTTTGACTCCATCCGAAATTGATGGAAATATAGTCCATGATATGAATCATTATAATTTATAAGTGGATATATATGCATTTCTCTCTCTCTTTTTTTTTAATTTAAATAGAGGAGATAATATTAAATTGGATAGAGTGGAATAGCTTTTTATCCAACTCCTTTTTGATTTGTAAGACTTGGAATAGGTTGAAATTTTTGCACTAAAATAACAAATACCTTTGAAAATGCAAAATGACAAATTTTGTGGATACAATTCTTATTGTCCCCATCCTTCTTCTATTCTTTTATATATTTTTATGTAATTAAGAAAAATTATTTTTCATGTTATTATTCCCAGAAAGTTTGATGTTTGCCACTTGCCATGATGAAATTAACTTTTTTAGAGAAGATTTTGAAGGCAAGTTTTTCCAAGGAAAAAAAAAATACCTTGAGCTATTTGCTTAAATATTTTTTGGACGTTACAAAATTTGTTAAAAATAATACTTTAATGTTATTTTAATTTTAAAGGTCAGTTTAATTCTTTTTACGTTAATTAAGAACACAATAAATACATAACATATAGTTTACAATGTTGTTTTCATTTAATAAAAGTGATTGCTTTTTCTTCCTCTTAAAAATTGTGCATTCTTATTAATATTAAGGATATAATAAATAAACTTAAAATAATTATCAACTTTAATCTTTAATCTTAAAGTGATAATCATTTTAAAATAAACTTTTCAAGGTAAATGACTAATAATTTGGGAAAAGCAAGAGAACAAAGCGATAATTACTTTAAATAAAATTTTCAATTTTAAGATTGTAGGTTCGAATTATCAAAGGAGCAAAATGTAACTTACTAAATACTTTCTTTGTTTGAATTTTTATGATTCAGTTTGACTAAATATGAAGTTTAATTTAATTGTATAGAAAGTTTCAAAAAGTATGAGAAGACTTTGCAATTTCAAAAACTCTTCTTAAAATAAATAATTTTTGAGTGAAGTGCCACAAATGCACAATTATCTTTTTTTTTAAGAAAAATTTCATATTTAAACGATTAAAATTGTGAGTTTTATACCTAAATTATGACTCAGTATTACTAAGTATACCACACTTTTTTTTTTTTGAAAAGAGATAGTGATACTTTAACTAATACTAAATGAAATTCTTTATTCATGTGTAATGCCATGTGGCATTTTGCTTAGAATTTTTTTTCTTATAATTTATTTTATTCGACTATTTAAAAAATTTTATCATTTGAAAAAAATTACAAAAAAATCTATTTTACTCACTCTCTCTCATTTTCTCGAATATATTAGTCTCTTCTCGCTTAACTTTCCCAAATTAATGCCTAAAATCATGACATATATCAACAAAAATCTCCGGACTCATCATTTTTGAATTAGAATCATTCTATTTTAGTTTTTTTTATTTGATTCGAACCTTTTAAAAAGATAGAAGAGTTTCTTCATCATTTTTTTCTTTCAGTATATTAATTTTTTATTTTTATTTTTTGATGTTCATCTTAAATTTTTAATACGTATTATTAATTCTGTTCTATCGTTTATTATTAATTTTACCCAATTAGTTTCACAAATAGAAGATTTCGTTCCTTGTGTTTTTTATTTAAAAAAAGATGATTTTTATAAAAATAAATTCAAATAACAGAACGATCCATTAATCATGAAAAAATTTCAATAGGATAAATCAAGAAAGAGCGCATGTTACTTCAAGATTAAAATTACCCGTTAAAAAATCTTCCAGAAAAGGAAAAAAAAGTAAAACTTATTACTACACGTCCTTCTCTATCCAACATTTTGATTTCTGATATATGTAGTTGATTTTCATCTGCACTCTCATGTATAATACATTTCAATATTATGAGATTAGAAGTCATAAAACGTAATAGCATATTTTATGTGATTGTAATTTTTTTTCTAGCGTAATTATCAGAAAGATAATATATTAGGGAGTTATGTATTTAAATATCTAGTGATGTATCATAAATATTTAAATTTTAAGAAATTTTTGTAATTAAAAAAAATAGGAATAAAATGTAGTTAAGTCTTAACACTATGATATTTATATAAAATTATCTTTTTTCTAATAAATAAAATATTCTACCAATGTGGAATGTCATGGAGCAAAGTTTTTTGAAATAAAAGAGAAACTATATTACATACATTACTAAAGTATGTTTTTAAACTAATGTGTGATAGTTTAAGTATAAAATTCAAACTCTAATACTTTAAATATGAATCACAAAACAAAAAATAATTTAAATGTGTTTTTAGCGCATAATTTTTCAAATAAAAAATAAAGAGAAAATTATTAAAAACACTCCTAAATTTGACGCAAGTTATTAGTATCATCCTCAAACTATTGCCAGTCTTACCTCTCAATTTGATTAATTTAACTATAATACACCCTAAACTATCATAAGTGTTAAAAATATTTCTTAATTTGACAAAAATTTAGAGGTATATTTCACTCTTATTATAAAATTAGAATGTATTTAAGTTTAATTAGCCAAGTAAATAAATATTTTTAACACTACCAAACAACAACAACAACATACGCAGTAAAATTTCACAAGTGGGGTCTGAAGAGGATAGAATGTACGCAGACCTTACCATTATCATAGAAGTAGAGAGGCTGTTTCCTGGGAACCCTCATCACAAAATCCGTACGCAAGAAAGAATTAGATATGACAAAAGAAAGAGAAGAGAACAGAAAGGACGACTAATAATGACATTATGTAAATAAGATAAAACTAACATATAGATAATGCGAACGCATGATAAAAACACCTAACCCTATCATTAGCCCGCTATTCTAATTCGCGACCTCCACCTTTTTCTATCTATGGTTATGTCCTCAGTGATATCAAATTCCGTCATATCATGTCTAATCACCTCTCTTTAATACTTCTTCGATCTACCTCTACCCCTCCGACTATCTCCCAAAACCAACCTCTCAAAAATAATTCTAATAAAAGAATAGTTTTCTTTCTCCCTAAAGAAGGAAAAGAAGAAAACGCGCCAAGGTGCGCAACTTAGCATAAAAGGCGCAGGATAAGGTAATTAACAGCTCATATATTCCAGCTTTTTTTTTTTCCTTTTATTATTATTTTTTTTAATTTTAGTGTTAACGCCGAACCAAAAGAAACGATGCGTTTCTCGGACATTGTCAGCACATGTTATTACATCTAAATATGCAACAAAACAAATCACCATTTCTTCAAATCTATACAAACAAAAGAAAAAAAATTACCTCTTTTTCTTCTTCTTCTTCATCTCCTTCCTCTTTTATCCAGAATCCAAAATCCCCAGAAGAAAGGAAGAAAGAATCAGTCCAAAAACTCCATTTTTATGTCCAACATTGACAACTTTTTTCTCTGTGTTCAAGGTAATGTTACACACCAAAATGGAATTTTTGCAGAGTTGAAACGTTGGGATCTGCGTTTCTCGATGACATTTCAATTTGTTTTGTTTAAATCTCATTTTCATCTCGATTTTTGTTTTTTTCTTGCATTTTCCTGATAAAAGATACATTTTTTTATGATTCTATCCCCATTTGCAAATTTGGGGTTTGAAAAAGAACTGAATTTGTAATCTGGGGTTGTTTGATTTTTTGGTTTTTAGTGAGAAGATCTTTGATTGTATTTAATTTTGTGTGATCGTGTATTTGATTAGACATTTAGGTTAGATTTTGTGTTTTTTGTAAGATGTATTCATGTGGGTGTTTTAATCTGTGTATAGGTCATGGTTGGATTTGCGTTGACTGGTTGTGTTCACAGCCAATGAAGGAGGAGTGATTACATTTTGTTAGAAAAAATAAAAAAGAGATAATCTTTTCTTGATTTGGAAAAGTCAATGAAGGGTGAACATCAGACGGTCCCATTGTCTGTGTTGTTGAAGCGTGAATTGGCCAATGAGAAGGTTGAAAGTCCTGAGCTTTATCATGGTCAAGCTAGTCAGAGCAAAAAAGGCGAAGACTTTACGTTTGTGAAAACTGAATGCCAGCGGGTTTTGGGTGATGGAGTAGCCACCTATTCTGTTTTTGGAGTAAGCTTTTTGACGAATATGTTTCGTTTATATGCAAATGTTCTGATTCGTGGTTGTTTATGTCTATGTGGTGATATCTGTTATTGTTGGACTATTAGATAGATTTGTTGTTGAATCCACAAGTTTTGAGTATTGAGAGAGGATTCTTTCTTTGACTTTGTTTGTCTGATTGTGATTGTCGAGGAATTGCTAACTCGTTTGTTCAACATCCAGTAAGTAGACGTGTATATTGAGGTTGATTCAGTTTGATGGCCTCATTAGTTAGGCTATTGTGGAGATAAAGAAAGTTTTTGCTTTCTTTGACTTTGTTGTTTAAGATATATGGTGTAAGATGCAAGTACTCAGCTCTAGAAGGAGAACTTTTTGTTTGTTGCCATTGTCATTGACAAGGAAATGCTAACTCATTTGTTCGACTACAACATCCAGTAAGTAGACGTGTGTATTGTGGGTGATTCATTGCAAAAGTTTGATGGCTCCATAGCAATGGATATACGTAAAACTCAAGGCGTGGGATGTTGCATTGATAGCTCTTGTGTGGGTTGTATGGAAGGAGAGAAATAGGAGAGGCATTTGAAGGGATAGAAAATGATTTGTAAATCTAGAGGAATAATCTTTTATCTTTAGTTTCTTCCTTTTTGTGCACCCATGAGATCTTGCTGGTATAGATGATTGAGTATCTTTTGTAGATTCTCTATCTTTTTGTATTCAAAACTAGCAATGCAACATTATGTGGTGGTGACGCAACTCTGATTACAGACCAACCTGCTGTTTGTTGTTCTCTATCTTTTGGTATTCGGAATTAGCAAAGCGACATTATGTGGCTGTGATGCAACTCTGATTACAGACTAACCTGCTATTTGTTGTCTAGGATTGGGTGCCTTGTCAATTTAGTCAACTTGTTGAAGTATCATGGCATCACTGATCAGAACCAATTGTTATATTGTCTACTCTATACAGAATTAGTTTATATTTTTTTTCAGTTTCTTATTTTCATTTTATGGGCTTTATCTGAGGCCTTCTTTCTTCTCTTTCTCCTTTTTCTGAGTTGGAGAGGTTAACCATTTTCATCTTTTCTTTCTGTTTATTTAGCTTCTCTTCTTCAGTCATTAGACTTCTCCCGTATTTGCTAATTTCTCAATGGTTGGAGTTTTAGCAGGCATTTGGAGTTGATAGAGGTTTTGGCTTTTGTCTATCGTTTCCTGGAGTTGCATGTTTCCTTATAATGGCGTTTGTCAGTGATTCACTTTTATTTTCCCAACTTTCTGACATATCAGGAGAGACGTGTTTCACTTCTTTAGCTTTAATGCTTGTTTTAAATAAAGCTATTGCATAGGAGCGGAGGTTTTACCCTGTGCGCACTCAAAGGGTAGTGACTGCGGGTTTCTTCTCATAAAAAAATGCATTTCTGTGTTGACCGTTTAAGACATTAAATTTTCAATGCTCACCCTTCCCCTTTCCTTTCAATAATGTACATCTAATATATGTGTTCTCCCATCTTTGCAGTTATTTGATGGGCACAATGGATCAGCAGCAGCTATATATGCTAAAGAAAATCTCTTGCAGAATGTCTTGAGTGCTATTCCTCCTGATCTTAGCAGAGATGAATGGGTTGCGGCACTGCGTAGAGCTTTAGTTGCAGGATTTGTCAAAACGGATAAAGATTTCCAAGAAAGAGGTACTAGTAGCTTCTTCATTAATTTCTGGAAACATGATATAGCAATTTGGAGCGTGTATAACAAGAGCATGTGAGGGAATTATATTCACAGCGGAGAAGTAATTTGATGCCCCTGAAGACTTTTCGTTGCGAGTTATCAGAACCCTAAGTTGCTCTGATTCTTCTCTTTGGTGCTGCAACCGCGTCAACACGACATGGGTGCGGTGTGGGATCCGTACCGGATTTGTTCAACCGAATTTGGGTGCTTTGATCAAAATTGATGGGGATATTCTGGACAAATACAATGATTTTTGTAATCAAAACAAAAGTCACGGTGAAATTTAAGAAAATGGACTACCTTGTATAGAGAAATTTCTATATCAATCCATTTCCTTGTTTCGACTTCTTGAATCTCCTCTTGGACAATTCTTTCTCCTCAAAATACCTTGGAAACTTTCCACATAGTTTCTCATAATTTAGACATATAGCCCTATTTTTTCGATATTTGAATTATTTTTATTTTTAGCCGATTCCCCACAACCATATCCGTAAGGCGTACCTAGATCCATACCCATGAATCTTAAAATTTAGAAACCTGCACCCAAGTCCGAACAACTTAGCTCAAACCCATTGAAGGATGCAACAGGATGCTTTGACAGCCTACATAGATATGCTGTGAAATGTAGATAGTCAAGGAAACCATTAAGTTTTGGTTATGTGCTGGTATTTCCCCTGCTTGACCAAACATAGCACATAAGGCATGTGATGTTCCATTTATTGTGGCAGGACTTATTATTGCTCTTGGGTTTCTGATTTGTATTTGCTTCCGATGCTACTATACATGTTTCCTTTAGCTCTTGCTATATGCTTTTTCTGCCTTCTGGCTTGGCTTCTAATTTTAATGTCTCTGGTATGCTTGACTTTTCTCCAGGAAGAAAACAATCAAATTGTCTGCTACTATACAATGCATCTTTCCTGACATTGTATCATGTTAAATTTGCAGCAAAAACCTCAGGGACAACGGTCACGTTTGTCATTATTGAAGGATGGGTTGTAACTGTTGCATCAGTTGGTGATTCTCGATGCATACTAGAATCTGCTGAAGGCGGAATTTATTATCTATCAGCCGATCATAGGCTTGATTGCAATGAGGAGGAGTAAGATTAGTGTCTTTAGCCAATTAATTAGTATGCGTTCACCTCTTGCATTAAGGTATTGATTGTTTATGTTTTAATTGAATAGGAGAGAACGTATAACGGCCTGTGGTGGAGAAGTTGGTCGGCTTAATGCTGGTGGTGGTACAGAAGTATGTTGGTGGTCTTGTTATATAAGGCCTTGGTTTTAAAACATTACTGCATCCCTCACCCCCAACACACACACACACAACACTACCTGCTCATTTACTATGTATTTCATGCACAATTTTCTGGTTCTCTTTTTCATTTTCATTTTCATTTTCTCAGACTTCTTTCTTCGGGAAGAAATTTCAGAAAGCAGATTAGCTTTGTTCTTTATATCTTATCAGTGATATAAATTCATTTCAGATTGGTCCTTTAAGATGTTGGCCTGGGGGACTTTGCCTCTCGAGATCCATTGGAGATATGGATGTTGGTGAATATATAGTTCCTGTACCCTATGTGAAGCAAGTAAAGGTTGGTGTACCATGTATTTATGCTTTGGTTTTATGTGCTTGATCCCATTGCTCATCAATTCTTTTGTGTATTTGCAACAATAGATGTGTAGCTCTAGTTCACTTGAAGGATACAACTTCCCAATATTCTATAATGATTGCCAAATTTGGGATATGGATATTATAGTTTGTGACTTGAGGCTCTACGCTGAAGCATTTAATATTTCATTCTTGACAGCGAGGTTGACTCTAGTCAGAATTGCTTTTCTGCTTTAGTTTTCCCATAAATGATTTTCCATAGCATAGTGGTTTTCGCAATTTTTTTTCTCTGTGTACTTGTTTTATGATACACAATGACTATAAGCCTTATAATCCTGTCTTGATTGGTGCACATATTGGAGTAGAAAGTGTATTGGTTCCTGATTCTAGTTGGTCCATCCCTAAAATCTTGTTTTGTGTATTTGCATTGAAGTATAAAGTCTGAAAATTACCATCATTAGGTTGACATCGGTGATATCATCATTTTTTGAGAACTCAATGTGATTGTGTGTGTGCATGGTGGTGGTGGGGTGGGGATATAGTTCATATTACTTGTGTTGCTGGATCTTAGCATTAAGTACTGTTAAGGCCATATAATGAGCTATACCTTGAAACCTTGGAACATTGTGGAACTGAATTATTTTCGTCAGATAGCAAAGGGGTTTATTCTTCATTTGCATGTTCTTATAATCTAGAATGGCAACTTTAGATGAGCCTGAATGTTACTTATTTAATGTCATATCTGTTCTAACAATTCTTAAACATTATGTCAACAGTTAACACCAGCCGGTGGAAGGCTTGTAATAGCAAGTGACGGCGTCTGGGATGCTTTGTCTGCAGAATCGGCTATTGAGTGTAGTCGTGGAATGCCTGCAGATGCTGCAGCTTCTCAAATTGTTAAAGTATGATAGTTACATGCTATCTAGTTGATTTATTATGATGTCATTTACTTGATTGGATTTGCTTCTATTTAGTCGTAACTTTTTCTCCAATTTGCAGGAAGCGGTACAGCCAAAAGGGATTCGAGATGATACGACCTGTATTGTGATCGATATACAGCTCCCAGAAAAAGCAAATCCTCCACCACCACCACCACCCAAAAGGTCCGGAAAAGGAGTATTCAAGTCTATGTTTCGCAAGCGGACTTCTGAGTCATCTTCTAATATTCAGAAAGATTTTTGTGAACCGGATGTAGTGGAAGAACTATATGAGGAAGGATCTGCGTCACTTTCAGACAGGTGTTGTCTCATGCTAACTGCTAAGTGTGTTTTTACGTATAATGTCGTTCCGATGCATCTATCGCAAAATGGAAATTCCCATTTCAGATATTGCGATGTCTCAAAGTCTAGTGTTTATATTTGCTTTCTTCCTATAATTGCAGGTTAGACGCAAAATATCCAGTCTGCAACATGTTTAAGTTATTCATATGTGCCATTTGTCAAGTAGAGATAAAGCCTGGACAAGGTGTTTCAATACATGCTGGCTCCTCGAATACAAGAAGTTCACGGCCATGGGACGGCCCTTTCCTTTGCTCAAGCTGCCAAGATAAGAAAGAAGCCATGGAAGGACGGAGACCTTCTGGAGGTCAGTTGCCTCACTTTCTGTAAACATGCTGAACTCATTTGCCTTAAAATATATCAATAATCCTCACTTTACTATTTACTACAGATGGAAGATATAGTAGTGACTAGTTAAGCAGATTTGCAATACTAACGACTGCTTCATAGACGATTCACAATTGGGAGGTATGGCATCATCGTCCCAATGGTTCTTTCTGTTTCAGTAAACAAAGAACGCGAACTGGCTTCTATGACTTGTGAGATACATGCATTAGGATTTCTTGTTTGCCTCTTCTAGCTCAAGATTGGAGCTCTGAACTGCATGGTACATAGTTGGGCCATTTACTACCAAAAGTTCACATTTGGAATATGTTTAAGTCTTAATTCAAGGCCTTATAAAAACACATCAGATATAATTTCTATGACTATATTAAAAAATGTACACTAAAATAGTGAATCAATGGCGATCGAACGCTCGCCATTTTTCGTTGTAACATTATTAGTTAGTAAAGTTTGATTAGGATTCTTTTAAGCTTTGTTTTTGTCCTCCTCTACCAGGAGCAACTTGTTGATCATCTTCTTATTAAATTAATTCTTGTATTATACATTAATCACTCCCTTCTCAAGCAAGAAGCACAAGCATTGGAAACTGGCACGTATTCCGTATTTTTGGCTTATTTTTACTGTATTTAGTATGACAATGATATGAAATAAGTTTAAATGAAGAAGTGTGGATTCATATCGACGTTGTTTTTCTGTATTTGTCTCATTGATTTATCATAATACAGCATATCCTTGATTTCATTTGCCGACTTATTTTTGTAAGTCTCTAGAAATTGACACAAAAATATAGGTACATAAATGTAAATTCTGGACTTGGATTGATGTGACAATGGACCAAAAATTTGGAGTGTTGGAAAGCAACAACACAAATGAGATCTTGTTGGTCTGGAATTGTTCTTTCCTTTGTCAAATCACACGCTTTCATCTGGGAAAAAAAATTATTTGTGCTTTCTTTGTGAGGAGCTGTTAATATTTGATATAGTGTACACTCTCCTATCATATACTATACAAAACTATGATAGGATATAATTAAATCGATAAAGTTGCCTCCTTTCTAGCTGATTAAAACTTAAGATAAGATAGTTATGCAATTCAATATGGTATCAGAGTAAGATTTGTGATTCTTGATTTATCTCATGTTGGACCCGTCTAGCTTATGATGTATGGGGAAGAAGGGTTGAAGTGTTGAACCCTATGTTTTGTCTCATCTAGTCCCTCTAGGCATTTGATTTGCTACGAATTGAAGCGGAGGAGGATGTAATTTATAATCAATCAGTTCAACTGTATTCCATATTTTTAATGTTGAACTTTGTGGAAACACTAAAGAGTCTTCTCAATTTTGAACTATCAAGTTCGAATTCTGAATCCATGCCTCAGAAAAAGACAAAGAGAAACAAACATGGTATAAAAGCCCCCAAGGCTTATCTCACGTGGCAAAGGGTGGAGGATCTGGCCCGCATCATGCAAAGCAAAGCTTGGTATTTAAGTAGAAAAGGGTAGAGTGAGTCCATTATCCATCGAGTTTAAAAGACTGTGTATGAATTTCTTGATTATAAAAAAAAATGGTATAAAACAAAGAGGTCGATGGTCAAAGCACAAATAATATCCCTAGTGGAAGAACTCTCTTTTTCTTGCATTTTCCACTAAGCAACTTGTGACCTATGTGACATTTTTTTCCTCTTTCTCAAAAGACACTATGAATTGTAAGATGGCAAGACAAGAAACAAGCAAACATCTCTTATCTTTAGCTTGATATATGAATATATGATGAATTATTTTGTATATAAAAATATATGAGTGGTGTTTAATTTTGGTGGAGAATAAAAAGTATGGCCACTCAAATAATGGCTCTATGATTGAGATGTTGACCTTAACTAAGTAGCCAAAATTCTTCTTGTGGTCTAACCATGTTCTACAAAATGGACCACTTGGTTGGTACACGTGTGTTTGGTCCCACCCCCACCCCCTCAACCCTTACCTAACTAATTATCTCTCTCTTACTACAACTTTCCTATGTTCTTTTTGGTCTTTCTTAACACCAACTTTAATGTTAATGCACTTTACTTTTGTTTTTAAACACTTTGTACCATGTTATGCTCCACTTCTCTTTTTCATTTAAAGCATTTACCTTCTTTAGAAGAATCTATGAAATTTAATTTATAGTTATATATTGGCATCATTGAGGTTTTATTTTTTGGTTGATTTATGAAAATGTTACTTTATTAGGTAATCATTTAAACTTTTATCATATTTTTGGAACTATGACAAATATATACTCGTCGGAAAATTATAAATTTGGATATCATTAGAATCAAAATTGATATTTATTTATATATATTACTTACTCTGCAAATAAATATTAGATTGTCATCTGTTGTTAGCTATGTTGCAAATGTTAGATTATGATTTAATCGTTTTAACGTTTAATCATAAGATTTTTAGGTTGTTCAGAAAGGGATATTTAGATCACGATCTAAAAAAAAGTTCATAAGTTATAATAGAAATAAGAAGATGATCATTGAGAAAACGACCAAATTCTACTTTTGGATATCATTAGAATCAGAGTTGATATTTATTTATAGTATTACTTAACTTTACAGATAAATATTAGTTTGTCATCTATTGTTAGCTAGAACTTATCAATTTTTAGATCATGACTTAACTGTCTTAATGTTTTCTCATAAGATTTTAAGTTTGTTCAAAAGTAATATTTAAACCATGATCTAAAAAGTTGATTCAGTTATAAGACAAATAAATTGATTAATTATCCAAAAACGATAAACTATGCCGACTTTCCCCTTATTTATTAATTAACCATCAACTGTAACCTGCTACGAACAACCTGAATTCACGTCGGACAAATAAATTAAATGGATAAGACTTCTAAGTTGAAGTATTTCTTTTTCAATTTCAAGGCTAAAATTTGAAACATTTGGCTTGAAACCAGAGAAAAAGATGTTAGATCACAATCTAATTGTCTTAACGTTTCATCATAAGATTTTGAGTTTATTCAAAAGAGATATTTAAATCATGATCTAAAAAGTGCAGAAGTTATATTGGAAATAAAAAAGATAATCATTGAGAAAAAGTTCAAAAATTATACTTTTGAATATTGTTAGAATCAGAATTGATATGTATTGATAGAATTACTTAACTTTACAGATCAATATTAGTTTGTCATCTATTATTAGCTATAACTTACCAAATGTTAAATCGTGGCCTAACTGTATTAACTTTTCTCATAAGATGTTCAATTTGTTCATAAGAATACTTAGATCACGATCTAAAAAGTTTATAAGTTAATAAAACAAATTAAATAATTAATTAATTATCCGAAAATGATAAACAATGCGGACTTTCCCCCTATTTATTAATTAACCATCAACTCCAACTTGCTACTAACAACCCGAATTCGCGTTGGACAAATTAATTAAACGGATAAGACTTTTATGCTGAATTAATTTTTTTTCATTTTCAAGGCTAAAATTTGAGACATTTGGCTTGAAACCACAGAAAAAGATGTTAGATCATGGTCTAATCGTCTTAACGTTTCATCATAAGATTTTGAGTTTATTCAAAAGAGATATTTAGATCATGATCTAAAAAGTTCAGAAGTTATATTGAAAATAAAAAAGATAATCATTCAAAAAAAGATCAAATTATACTTTTGGATATCATTAGAATTAGAATTGATATGTATTCATAGAATTACTTAACTTTACAGATCAATATTAGTTTGTCATCTATTATTAGCTATAACTTACTAAATGTTAGATCATGGCCTAACTGTCTTAACTTTTCTCATAAGATTTTCAGTTTGTTCATAAGAATACTTAGACCACGATCTAAAAAAATTTTAAGTTATAAGACAAATTAAACAATTAATTAATTATCCTAAAATGATAAACTATGCTAACTTTCCCCTTATTTATTAATTAACCAACCTGCTACAAACAACCTGAATTCACGTCGGACAAATAAATTAAATCGATAAGACTTCTAAGTTGAAGTATTTCTTTTTCAATTTCAAGGATAAAATTTAAGACATTTGGCTTGAAACCAGAGAAAAAGATGTTAGATCACGATCTAATTGTCTTAACGTTTCATCATAAGATTTTGAGTTTGTTCAAAAGAGATATTTAAATCATGATCTAAAAAGTGCAGAAGTTATATTGGAAATAAAAAAGATAATCATTGAGAAAAAGTTCAAAAATTATACTTTTGAATATTGTTAGAATCAGAATTGATATGTATTGATAGAATTACTTAACTTTACAGATCAATATTAGTTTGTCATCTATTATTAGCTATAACTTACCAAATGTTAAATCGTGGCCTAACTGTATTAACTTTTCTCATAAGATGTTCAATTTGTTCATAAGAATACTTAGATCACGATCTAAAAAGTTTATAAGTTAATAAAACAAATTAAATAATTAATTAATTATCCGAAAATGATAAACAATGCGGACTTTCCCCCTATTTATTAATTAACCATCAACTCCAACTTGCTACTAACAACCCGAATTCGCGTTGGACAAATTAATTAAACGGATAAGACTTTTATGCTGAATTAATTTTTTTTCATTTTCAAGGCTAAAATTTGAGACATTTGGCTTGAAACCACAGAAAAAGATGTTAGATCATGGTCTAATCGTCTTAACGTTTCATCATAAGATTTTGAGTTTATTCAAAAGAGATATTTAGATCATGATCTAAAAAGTTCAGAAGTTATATTGAAAATAAAAAAGATAATCATTCAAAAAAAGATCAAATTATACTTTTGGATATCATTAGAATTAGAATTGATATGTATTCATAGAATTACTTAACTTTACAGATCAATATTAGTTTGTCATCTATTATTAGCTATAACTTACTAAATGTTAGATCATGGCCTAACTGTCTTAACTTTTCTCATAAGATTTTCAGTTTGTTCATAAGAATACTTAGACCACGATCTAAAAAGTTTATAAGTTATAAGACAAATTAAACAATTAATTAATTATCCGAAAACGATAAACAACGCGGACTTTTCCCCTATTTATTAATTAACCATCAACTCCAACCTGCCGAACAACCCGAATTCGTGTTGGACGAATTAATTAAACGGATAAGACTTTTATGCTGAATTATTTCGTTTTCATTTTCAAGGCTAAAATTTGAGATATCTAACTTTTAAACTTGAGACATCTGGCTATCAAAAAAAAGATGTTAGATCATGATCTAATTATCTTAACATTTCATCATAAGATTTTTAGGTTATTCAAAAGGGATATGCAGATCATGATCTAATAAGTTGAGAAGTTATAATGGAAATAAAAAGATGA
The DNA here is from genome assembly GCA_025642045.1 of Solanum sejunctum. Lineage (NCBI taxonomy): Eukaryota > Viridiplantae > Streptophyta > Magnoliopsida > Solanales > Solanaceae > Solanum > Solanum sejunctum. Next base: position 25,023,398 of record JAOTQJ010000083.1, on the reverse strand, counting down.
TCATTACGAAAAAGACCAATTTATACTTTAGATATCATTAGAGTGAAATTTGATATTTATTCATGGTATTACTTAATTTTACAGATGAATATTAGTTTGTCATCTATTATTAGTTATAACTTGCCAAATGTTAGATTATGACCTAACTGTCTTAACATTTTTTCATAAGAATTTCAATTTGTTCAAAAGAGATATTCAAACCACAATCTAAAAAGTTTATTAAGTAACAAGACAAATAAAATGATTAATTATCCAAAAACGATAAACAACGCCGACTTTCCCCCCTATTTGTTAATTAACCATCAACTCCAACCTATAATGAAAGACCCAAATTCATGTCGGACAAATCAATTAAACGGATAAAACTTTTATATCAAAGTATTTCTCCTTTATTTTCAAGACTGAAACTTGAGATATCTATCTATTGAGAAAAAGATGTTAGTGGACACAACATATGGGGCCAATATGATGAGGCATAACATGGAACCCTTACGTGCATTAACTATATGGTGTTTTGTTTAATTCGTCTAGATAGATTGAACCTTTTGAAGTATATACTATATACCTATCCATCAATATTGGCAACACATTTTTCTTTTTTACTTTTTTTTGTTTGTTAGGCAAATTTCGAGTTAAAAGGTCACAGATTTTAATTGTCCTTTGAAAACAGATGATGACATTTTTGGTAGGGACATTATATATGAACAAATCATTTGCATTTAATATTATTGATTGGCATTACTGAGACAAAATATCTACTCGTATCTAAATTTGTACATAGAATAAGTGTACGTACTGTACATAGAGAGAGGGACTTATTATATTATTCAACCTAACTTGTCTATCATTATATTGAATCCTTTCACGGGTTCTCACCATTTTATTCTTCCTAACAATCTTGCTAAAGAAATTTTTTTATACAAAGTGATGTTATACTGCTGAATAACAAGCCAATTAAGGTAGAAAGTCGTATGATATAAATGATAACTATCTAGATCTTCGCTTCTTTCATGAAAAGGATCAAACCAAAGGAGCGAAGGACTTCTAGTTTAGACATATGAGATTAACTAACTTCAAATAGGGAATTTCAAGTCGAACTTTGTTAAGTCTCATATTGGTGGTTAATGGGATGAGTGATCTCCTTATAAGGCTTATGCAATCCTTCTCTCTTTGAGTTAATTTTTGGGGTGTGAGTTAAGCGTAAGACCTAATTCATCATGGTATCAGAGCAGGGTCTGTCTCACCCAATGTTGGACCCTCGAAAAAATTGTCCACGTACAAGATACTAATCACTGGACGTGAGGGGGGGTGTTGAGATACAAAGTTCCATATTGGTGCTAAGCACTGGGCGTGAGGGGGGGTGTTGAGGCACAAAGTTCTACATTGATGCGTCTCACCCAATGTTGGGCCTCCGAAGAAATGCTAAGCACTGAGCGTGAGGAGGTTGTTGAGACATAAAGTCCTACATTGATGGTTGTGGTCTCCTTATAAGGTTTAGGCAATCTTTCTCCCTTTGAATTTGCTTTTGGAGTGTGAGTTAGACATAAAACTTATTTCATCAAACTTCAAATATTAGAAAGGGACGAAAGTTTGTATTGACCAAGCCAACTCCGATAAAATGATTGAAGTTTGCTTGGACAAGCAAATACCAAATCGATTAAATTTATTATTTTTATGCGTAAATCAAATGGTGGTCCTAAAATAAACTATATGTACACTTTCCCCAATAAACTTGTGATTGTACAATAGATATGCATATATACGTTCTTTTTTAGTATCATCATATTACAAAAGAGTTAATTTGTATTAAAATAAAGTTAACGTAAGTGATGCTAGTGACACGAGGGAAGATTTGGTACCTAGTCTAAAAGGGACCATATTATTATTATTATTAAATAATTAAAGCAACTATTCCGAAGCCATTTGCGTGCAGAAAAAAGACACTAAAGTTGAAATTACCTAAGTTTAAGATATAAATATCATCTGTTTGATCAAATCAAAGATTCTTCTTGAGAAAGGTGCACTCCATTTTAGCATGATTTCTCACGTACCTATGTGTGACAAAGTGTTTTAAGTTCCAAAATAAATACTCAATCTTGATAATAATCTTGTTAAGGTATATTCAGAATTTTAAATTGGTATATTGTTAAATTTAATTTTTTTTATAATAATAGTAAAAATATTAGTTATACCTCAATTTTAAATGAGTTATTATCGACCTTTTATACGTGTTCATTCTTTAAGTTCATTTCATTAAACCTTGTTTGGCCATAGAATATAGTTTTTAAAATTTGAATAATATTAGAATATTTTAAATTTGAAAATCAATTTAAAAAATGTATTTCTTTCTTCAAATTTTTACTCACAAAATTCTTTATCTTAAAGGTAAATCTATTACTCCATAGAGGAAAAAAACAAAAAATCAACATAAATCATCACTAATTCAACTGATTAAATTTAAAAAATAATATAATAACTATATAATTCATGTTATGATCCATTTATAACTATATATAATCAGTATATATCCAACAATAACAACATCTCACAAGTGGAGTCTGAGGAGGGTAAGATATACGAAGACATTATCACAATTTCATAGAGATAGAGAGATTATTTTTTGAAAGACCCTCATCTTAAAAATATTATTTTAAAAACAGAAAATACTAAATATAAAATAAAATAATTAAAGTAAAAAACAAATAATATTTTATAATCAAAATATATCCGATAAAATAAATACATTTATAGAGTTTGTGTTCAAGACGACAAGTATATTTACAACGAGAAAAAACAACATCATCCCATGACTTGTACTAGTAGACGACACTACATTTTTATGTACTTAAAAATAATAGCCGTATTATAGTAGTATGTTTTTTGCCTATGGATTTTGGACCCCTTCCCTCCAAAAATAAAATAAAATAAAATAAAATAAAACCCTTGGATTTTGTTCTGTCAGTGTACTTTTCCTGAAATTAGCACCTTATAGCTGTTCATATATATATTATTAAAAAAAATATACCCCACCTTCAATTAGAAAAAAATTTTTAGCCATCACATAAATAGATAACTCAGATCGATATATGAAACATTTTGCATTTAATAATTTTAAAGCAGTATTAATAGACGAAATTTTATCTCATTAAAAATATGATTATAGATATAAATGAATGAAAATTACGTATAAGGATAGAAAGTTAATTTGTAAAAATAAATTAGTAGAATTAGTTATGTTTTTATATCTTATGTTATTTTTTTTTTTTGAATTTATGTTTGTTATTTTT
>JAOTQJ010000083.1:24988817-25020011 GCA_025642045.1 Solanum sejunctum | reverse complement strand
TTTGTTATTTTTATTATATTTTTATATTATCATTTATTTTTGCTCTTTAGTTAATTTTTTTTTATATCTAATTTTTTTTGCTTTTGAGATTTGATATTTTTTAGATGAAAATTTTTTAAAAATCTTTTTTTATTTTTATAAAATAATAATAATATTTTACATCTAAAATTTACTTTTAAAATTTTAGTAAATATGTTATTGTTGATTTTGAAAGAGGGCCACCACATCCCCTTCAAATATCATCATTATACTTGCCACACAACACACTTAGCATAAAGACATTTTAGCCTACAAACTCTTCTTCACATATATCCTTATCTTTTTCCCATTTCTTCAATCAAGAACATTGAAGAAAAAAAGAATAACCACTCAATATTAGATCTTAGTATAAATTTTATTACTCTTTTTAAGCATTTTTTAAGTCATGGACATGAGAGTCAGAGAAAATGAATTGAAGCAGAGCAATCAAGAAAACCAAAAAACAGAGTCACCACCGTCCGGCGGCGGTGCAGCTGTGTCGCCACCGTCCGCTTCATCATCTCCGGCACATGAATTCTCTTTCACAATTTCACTTCACCCAACAAATTCCACCAAAACCCCTGAAAATAAGACGAAACAAAATTCGAACCCGAACCCAAACCCGAACCTGAACCAAAACCCATCCGCCATTGATTTAACTCCAGCTGATGAAATTTTCTTCCATGGCCATTTACTTCCTCTTCATCTTCTTTCCCATCTCCCTGTTTCCCCTCGCTCTTCAACAGACAGTTCACTCCCCATTAATAAATCAGAACAAAAAATCCAAAAACCCAAAGAATTCGAACAAGAAGAAGAAGATGATGATGATAATTCTTATTATGATCTAAATCATAGCTTTCATCATGAAACAACAAATTCTTTTAACATTCCGAAAGATCAAAAGCCCAAATCGAAATCTTTTTCTATTTTTGGATTACCCAAAAGGAAAAAAGGGGAAAAAGAAGAGAAGGAAAAACAGAGGAAGCTGAAATTTGATGTAAGTCAAGTTTTGAAAAGGTATATGAGAATGGTGAGGCCATTTTTGTCATTTGGAGGTAGAAAAAACATGGAATTTCATAGGCAAAGTTATTCATATTCTGGGAATTTGAGTTTTAGAAGGAAGATCAATAATAATACTAGTAATAATAGAATAAAAAGAGGTGCATATTCAGCACCAGTTTCTATGAAGAATTCACCAACAAATAGTGGATTGCTTGTAGCAACACCAGGGGGTCATTATGGTAATTCATCATCATCTTCAAGTAGTGATAGTACCATGGAAGAACTACAAGCTGCTATTCAAGCTGCAATTGCTCATTGCAAGAAATCTAGTTCACAAATGGAAGATAAGAAAATCAAGATTTAAAGACAGGTCGATGCACTAAATTTAACTTTTTGGGTTCGAGGAATGATATATCAATCTTACCTCATATTTCTGCTAGTTCGAATTTGAATTGGTACTACTATGGAAGTTCTTTGTTTTAATCCCTTGTGTATCATAATCATGAAGTATATTTGTAAGTACTTTTTCTTTTTTACTACATGAGCTTAAAATATGGATTATTCATAGTGATGGATTGGGAGGTGATGAGTTCTTTTTCTTCTGCATTATTTGTCAGCGTACGAAAGTTAAAACTCTTCTATGAAATTAATATTGTTATTCATTATAATTAGGCTATTGAAATAACGCTATTAGTCTCTTGATTTGAATATAAGTGAAATTTTTCCCCCAATTCTACTATTGCTTGTTATTTCGATTGTTTTATTATCTATATTTCACTCTCCGGACAACACTTCTGAAATGTTATTTTCTTTTGAATAAGAGGACATGAAATGCCAAGACAATGACTTGGTTTGATGAAGATCATGATATGGTTATGATCATATTTGTTCAAATGTTGATAAGAGGTTAATTAGGCTATTAAAAGAATAACATTAGTCTTTTGTTTTGAATAAGAGAAAGTCAAATGACAACAAAATGACTTGGTTTGGACTTTGAAAACCATCGTCATGAAACAAAAAAAATAATTAATCTTGATAATTTTGTTAATCTTTAGTATTTTATCATTCTTGCATACTTAAACTTTATGTCCTGGTTAGAGTGCCATCTGTTGACTGGAGTCAATCAAGCTAAAAAACAAAAAAAGAATAGATTGGTCTAATGTTGTGAAAGTTTGAAGTTTTCAAAGTTTGTTAAATTAGTTGTCAATATCACATGTATCATCTAGGTAATGCTGATTAACATTTAGACTAATCAGTAAAATATGAATTTAAGTTCTTTACATCCACAATATAAAAAATATTTATATAATCAAATCATTTAAAAGATAAAATGAGTAATTCTCTTAAATAAGAGTACTATTCAATGATAAATGGTAACCTACAAAAACATGTTAAATTATACACGATGATGTTATAAGTGCATGTGTATCACAATATCAACACTATGATACTCATTTTGGTCAATCTAGTGCTAGCAAAAATGCTGGCCACCTCCAATGTAATGATGCATAATATTGAATAAATAAATTTTTATTCTACCAAAAAAGAAAAAAAAAAAAAAGAAGAAGAAGGGACCATTGAGGTTGTCTTAGAGTAATAATGGAACACAAAATACAGAGCATGTGTAACATGTTGCTTTCAATGTGTTCATGCACAACTCAACTTTTAAATTTTTCTTCAGTCCATTCTTCTTTTTGGTCATTGACAACTCTTCTTAATGGTGACTTAGGGGGGAGTTACATTTATCAAAGGTGTTCAAATGAATATTCTTTGTTAAATTTTTTTCGTCGAATGTATAGGTTAAATATAATATTTTGATATATATTAATTATTGAACACTCTTAAAATAAATGTTCTCGACGAAAATGCTGACTCCATTACTGTAGTGACTACGAAGTCCCAAAATCCTTGTGCTTTTTTTTCTTTTATGTCTTTTTTTCTATCTATTTCTTCTCATCCATGAGCCTAGTCATTTTTAACATAAATTTTTTTGTGGCTCAAAAAGAGAGAAATTAATGCACCTACAATTTTCTTTTTTGTTTAATTATGTAAAGGGTTAACCTAATAAATGGAAATTTTAAATCTTGAATTGACCTTACATCATTGATAATTCTAGTTTTCTTTGTGATGGGACCTAATCTCTGACAGAGCATGCAAAAGATGGAGACTCTTTGACAAACATTCATTCTTCTTATCTTTCATTAACTTAAAGCAAAACTACTTGGTTGACTAGATTTTTAAAGGTATAACAAAAATCAAACCTAAAATATTTTAATTTCTTTTTTTTTTTAGTTTTATATATCTGAACTATTACGTATGCAAATTTCCTATCTTATATATATATATGTATATGTATATATTTGTGTATGTATATGTATATATACATGATTTCCAAGAATACTTGAGGAGGTGTATTTGCATTTATTGTCGTAAATTTACAAAATAGGAGCATCTTATACATCAAAAAGAACATGCATTACAATTGTAGTTCTTTTAAGTTAACTGGTTTTAAATTAATAATGTATACATATTCAATCAGACCTATTCTACTAAATCCAATTGAAGGAAAAATTACCTAAATATATATCTTTTTTATCATAATCTCTAAAATTATGAATCACTTAGAAAAATTTTAAAAAATTTTCTCAAATACATTACTCCCCTCTTACTAATACATCTCCATCCCCTCCCTCTCTTGTACATCCCTTTCCTCTCAAATACATAAATTTCCTATCGAATACATCGTTCCCTATGTATCTGGATGTCTTATTCCCTCTTTGATACATTCCTCCCTGTGTATCTAGGTGTTTGCTGATATATTCGAAAATCCAACAGTGATATATTTCGAAATTCATAAATTTTTAAGAAATTTTTGTAACTTGAAAGCGATTTAAAAAAATAATATAATTAACACTTAACACCATAAAGATTATGTAAATCGTATTAAATTACACTCTTGCTTCACCACCAAATTACTAAATTACAATCGTACTAAATTGTACTAAATTACACTCTTGCTTCGCCACCAAACTACTGCTTCTTTGTAAGTTGTGACAATTGGCTCATCATCGAAAATTTATATTTGATGAGTTGAATATTTATGTTGGCAAGTATAGTAGATCTAAAGGCAGTAGACAAGAAGAGAGTCAATATTTATGGCCAATATATTGAGTTGATGTTTTTCGAATTAAATCAAAGTACAACAATAATGTTTAATGTGGTACTTTTTGGTCCAGTTTCACATCCCAACAACTACTTTTTTCTTTGTTAATATTAACAATGATGATTTTGAACCCCAAAATATCATCATTAGTATGAGTTAGGTTGCTACTCATCATGTACTAATGAGTGAAATAACAAAACATTATTTCCAATTGAGAGTTGTTCTTTTTCACAAATAAAATTAATAAATTTATTAAAAGACTTACTTTCATTTATTATTATCAATTCACCATGAAACTAAAAAAGGAAGAGGCGTCTATGCGATATGAAAATATACATGATTATTTCAAAGTAAATAATGTTTGTAATATGTTCGAGAAAAGGTAGGTCAAATCTAATCCTTCAACATCTTTTCGTGGAAAATAGGGGAAAATGACTTAACAATTGTCTAGATACGTTTATTAAAAGACTGACTTTCGTTTATCATTATCAATCCACCATGAAACTAAGAAAAAGAGAGGTGTCTAGGCACCATAAAAGCATATACAATTAGTTCTAAGTAAATTATTTATAATTTGTTCTAGAAAAAACAAGTCAGATCAATTTTAAAAAATTATTTTGAACTCTTTCAAAGGTTTGCAAAGTAAATATTTTACAAAATTATATAAACACTAATTAAAGTGTGTTTCTGATTATTAAAAAAAAAATCAATTGACCATCAATAGACTTCTAATTTTATTTTATTTTTTTGTTTTGGGGGGCCTAAATTTAAATATAGCATAAGCCATGCCAGTCTTGTCAACAACAATCATTTAACAGTAACTCAAAAGCTCCAAACAATAATATTAATTCATAATGGTCCACTTATTTTCAGAAATTAGTGATTTAAGTCGCATCTTTCTTTTCCAAGAGTTAACACCTACTATATTATTTGACAAATTTGGAATCAAAAGGGTTATTTTTTTCTTAAAAAATACGAAAAAAAAGCCACTTGTTTTGCTATTTAATCGAAACGAACAAATCGTCAATCTTGAATGAAATGTCTTTTTATTTAATGAAAAGACAAATAACTGTTAAATTTTTACATATAGCCAAAAAAAAAAAATATCTTAATCATGCTTCATAATTATAGTTTGAATAATAACATTTTATAATTATAATCATAATAATATTTGTATAATTCGTTCAATATTTATATAACATTTATTATAAGTACACACAACTAAAATGGATCGGCACAAATATATAATAGTTTCTTTCGGACAAAAGAAAAAAGAAAAGCAAATCCATTTCTGAAAATTAAATTGCCTAATTAATAATTTTCCCCAATCTTTTTGACCGAGGACCACATTTTGGATTAGTTAAAGATCAGATATCATATTTATTACTTCTTCTGTCTCAAAATAATTAAATTTTTGAGGTTTTTTTCAAGGTTTAAAATAGTTAAATTTTTCAAAGTTCAAGATTAATGTTTGAAATATTTTTTATATTTGACCTTTCATTTATTGAACTTTTATATTTTCTAGGAAATAATTACACTATATGTTTATGATTTTACAAAGGGCAAAAGTGGAAAGTATGATATAAAGTTTGTCATTGTTTTTTTTAATATGTGTGCATTATCTCACAAATTCAATTAATATGGATAAAGACAATATTTATTATTATACAGAAGTTAGATCCAATGCATGGAAACTGATAACATGTTGTAAGGCTTTTACTTTGGAATTCCAAAGATTATTAAATCGAAAAAGAGAAATTAAAAGAAAAAAGAGATATACTTAAATGGGCTCGATGAAGATTTTAATTTTCTTTTTTCTCGTGATTAGAAAAACGTGCGAACATACTTGATTTAAGTTCACGCCCTTTTTTCTGAATTTTCCAACTAAATAGAGAACAAAAAAAGAGAAATAAAGAGAAAAAATAGTAGAGGAACCTAATATATTAATTAATAGGAGTTACTTTTTTTTGTAATAGCAGTGTTACGCTCTTTAAAAGTATCTGCGGATGCATGTTGAACTCATCAAAAATAATGCATTCTCAAAAATTCGATACGTATACGGCATTGAAGATGAAGAGTTCGCACAACTTAGATGTTACTCTCCATTCGTTTTTCCATCTCCATAATTTTTTCTAATCAAGATCGATATTCTATCAAAGTTTGGAAAATGTATATAATATATTATTTGTATATATATACATACACAAATAATATATTAATATATATCAACATTTTTAACATCCATTTGTTTGAGATATATTATGCTAGTGTACATTTGTATATTTATTTGGTAATACTTTTGTTTGTACTAGTATTTTTATAATTTTACATTGTTCTGCATACACTTTATCCTCCTCAAATCTCATTTGTGGAATTCTACTAGATATATTGTTATTGCTGTTTGTTATTTGTATTGGTATCCATTTCTTATTTTTTCTACTGGGCTTCAGATACTGAGCTGCAGTGTATATCCAGCCCAACTTGTATAAGCATAAAATACCAAAACAATTTGGACTAATTTAGAAGCTTTAACTGATCCCTCAGCCCATTCTAAAGCCCATAGTTTATATCATTTTCATTGAAAAATAGGAAATTACACTCAATGATCTTGAAATTGAACGGGCATGAAGTTTTGATTTTGATAAACTAAGGTTTTTTCTACAACCATTTACTATCGTTCGTCCAAAATCAATGAGGAAAAATGAGGAGGAGGAGGAAAGAAAACGTTTCGTTGTACTATTATTTTTTTTTGAATCTATATTATACGAATTTAAAAATCACTTCGTAAAAAAAATCTCTCATCATTAATTTTTAAAAAAATATGAATTCAGAGTAGAATACTTTTTTTAATGACAAATGTATAAGTTAGAAAAGAACTCCCATTGAAATAATTGTTTTATTTCAGCTCTTAATGAATTTCTAAATAATTTATATAAATGACATACTATTTTCAGAAATGAACGAACCTATTGAATATTGTGTTGAGTAGGTCAAAGTAACATTTCTAAAACTACATTGTTTTATATAATGCTGTATGAATTTTTTTTCGATTGATAAAAATATTTTTATTTACCTTTCTTTAATCGACAACACTCTTTATCATTATTATATCTAGAATATCAAATGATTCAACCAACAAGTAATAAGTACTCTTACTTTTTCAGTTGGAAGTTTGAAATCGCCTTCACTAGAGAAGACTTTAATAATCAGTGAATTTTTTTTAATGTAATTCAAATTTAATTAACTTTTAAATAAATATCAAATAATGTATTGATTAAAAAAAAAAAGACGTTAGATCGACGAATTTTTCAAAGTATAGGCTTTAGATTGTTCAATAAAAAATAATCATGTAAACGTTTAAATAAATATCAATCATATCAAGTATTTTATTGATCCATCACTAACCGAACATTACAATATATTATTTTTTTGTCAGAATAGATCCTTGTGGTTGCGCCTTTTCTTGGATCCTGCGTGTAGCAGGAGATTTAGTGCACCAGACTTATTCTTTTTTTTTTATTTAAAAAATTTCAAAAAATTCATGATGTCTTAGAAAAAATACATGAATGTAATATTTTATAATTCGAATAAAATAAAATAATTCTATAAAACTCTATTACATGTCAAATTTATTTTAAAATAGAACTAAAATAATTTTATAGAAGAGTATTAATTGGCCTAATCTAGCGTATTCCAGAAGACCAGAACGTTGGAAGTTCAAGAAGAATAAACGATTATTATAAATAAAATATGAAAATGCTACGTCAAATTCTTTATCCATTATGTGAAAATGAAATGAAAGACACGCACTTGTACTCACATTTATTAATAGGAACTTCTCATATCTGGAAGTTAAATTACTTCTTCAACCACCATTTTATTTTATTTTTTTTTAAAAAATATTTGATAATAAAAAATCATAATTTATGATTTTTTAATGAAGCTCTCATTTGTGAATTTATTTCACAAATTAACCATAAGAAGTCCAAAGATGTATTTTCACTAGCCTATTTAGTCAAGCTTTGGGAAGATAAATGTATATTTATAAATGTTTTAGGATATTATTAGCAGTAGAAATTATTTTTTAGAAAAAATTATGCATATAAATAAATATATACTAGTTAATTGATTAATTTAACTATTGTTTGAATTAATTATGGTTCGCAGTAAATATCTATCTATAATTACAATTTGAGTTTTGTATAATTTACGAGATTTATACAAACACTATGTGCGACTGTACAAAAATTGTGAGTGAATCAAATTATATAACAAAATATACAAAAACTGTGAATTATGTAATAAATTATATAAACACGTTGCATGAAGTGTGTAGCGAAATCTATAAACGTTATACAAAAATTACGAATTATATAACGAATTATATAAATAATGCTATAATTATAGTTACGAAATATAATTATCCAAACTATAGCTATGAAGCATAATTAAACTTTATATATTTATCATTTATAAAATTTACTCTTTTCTAAAAGCTTTAAAATATATTTTTTTTAAAAAAAATTGACAAACCACAATTTGATGAAAAATCATCTTTCAAATGAACAGATTAAATACAAATTGTTACTCTTCAATCCACATTTGTAATGATGAACTCAAATGCCACCAATAAAAATTATAACCAAGTGATAAGTATTATTTATTTTTACTATGAGTCAGCTTGCACCTGAGTGGTGATAATTCTGCTAGAGGTCAATCTGCAGAGCAGCAACCGTCAATTTACAGGAAGAAACACGATAATCTATATAAAATATTTCCTTCATTCTTCCTTTATGTTATTTATTACTTTTAATATTTTTAATTCAAGACTAAATATAAAACTTTGATCTAAATTATATGTATAGAATATAAATTTATTTGGCTAATGAAATATTTTGATGCGAATTTAAATTTAGTTAATAAATTCAAATGACATGTCACTGCCACCTGTAGAAATTTATTTTTGCTACTTCAAAGTTGTAAATCCTCCAGAAACTCAATTATCTACCAAAAATTAACGTTGTACTCTTTTCACTCTTGTTCCATTTGTCTTCTCCGGTAAGTTCATATCGTCTTACAGAAAAAAACCCTTTGATTTCACCCTGTAATTTCATTATTCATTCGGTTACTTACACGTTTTGTACTCTTACGTAAATACTGTATATTATAGGTAAAAAATTAAAATAATACTTTGTCAAATGATTATGGCAGTGGCACATTCGGATCATATTAAAAAGAATATGCTTTTCTATTTCTTTTTTGCAGCATCAGTCTTTGGCAGTTTATAGCTATTGAACTATGATTTCTTTCTATTTTTTTATATTGTGGGTTTCTTGATTTGCAGCTCAATACTGATTATTTGAGCTGGGTTTAGTTTCTGGTACCATTTTATTGATGGGGTTTTGGTTTGATTTGTTGGGTGTTCAGCAAATTTGTATATTGTTATAGTATATACATGTTCCCCCTTTTGAATTGTGATCAATTTTCCTGTGTGTGCATCGAGAGTAAAGATTTGGGAACTGTTAAAAATTGGATTTTTGGGGGAAGATTTGCTCAATTTGATCATTGAAATCTAGTGAGGAGGGTGAAAAATTCAATCTTGATAGTTTGGGGTTTTGATTTTGTGATGGGGCAATAAGACTGTAAAGTGGAAGCTTGCTTGGCAGTTATTCATAATATTAGAGAAAATGAATACTGTGGGGAGGATAGGTAGCTACATTGGGAGAGGGGTAAGTAGTGTTTCGGGGACCTTCCATCCATTTGGTGGTGCTGTAGATATCATAGTGGTGGAGCAGCCGGATGGGAGTTTGAAATCCTCTCCTTGGTATGTTCGATTTGGGAAGTTTCAGGGAGTTTTGAAGGCAAGAGAAAAGGTGGTTAATATAGCCGTCAATGGCGTTGAAGCCAGTTTTCATATGTATTTAGATAGTAGGGGACGAGCTTTCTTTGTAAAGGAGATAGATATAGAAGACGGGGATTCGTTGTCTTCTTCTTCATCCTCAGGTGAGGATACCGATGGACAAACCAGTACTAAGCGGCCAACAATATCAAAGAGTAGCAATTATGAGGCTACTGAATCTAATTCAACTGCTCAGATTAATGTGAACGGTGAGGATGTATTGGTGAGGGCCAATTCTCGAAGACCTGGGATTTTAGGCATGGTTTTTGGGAGGAAGTCGATGAAAAAAGACAGGCTTCCTGGGGAAGACAATGATGCCAATATTATGAGGATAGACTCGGTGGAGTGTGCTGAAATGGCAGTGGATCTATTAGAAATGAAGTGGTCTACTAATCTTACCCCCAAGAGGTACAGTAGATATTACGGCATGCCGGATTCTGCCCAAGATATGTCAGAGGGTGTTAAAGAAGAGGACTTGCAAATAAATGACAAGAAAAATGATATGAGTTCGCTTGCACATGATAACATGCTAGACAATCTTGATTTCCGTGAGCCTACTCATGAGAAGGATGATGGTTCTCAACCAAACTTTCAGATTCAAGAGAAGTCTGTCAAAGAAACTGGTCAACATGTGTTATTTTCAGAATCTGAGAATGCCACAAGAGTGTCCATTGTCCAAGGGGTTGAAGATTATAGTCGTCAAGAAAGCTTAAGAATTTCTGATGACAGTGGTGAACTAGGCATAGTTAATGCTGATCATGATGCCACGGGTGGTGCATTTATATCTGAGGTTGCGAGCCCCTGTTCAAAATTTGTGGATTCCCCTGAGATAGAGAAACATGATTCTTTTACAGTTAGCCATCTTCTCGAGAAGGACCATGAAACTGCTGCAGTCCAGTCCATTTTCTATTGTGAAACTGAAGAGAACTCGACAGTGGTGCTGGATGTTTCAACTGAAGAGTTCACTCAAAAGTTGTGCGCTTCTCGTGATCTCGAAGCTCGTATGCACACCCAAACAGTGCTCAGTATGGATGATTTAATATCAAACGGAAACTCTCAACCAGAAAAGGACTTATTATTTGAAAAGGATCCTTCAAATGGTTTCAAGGTTATAACCAACACCACTTTTCCAAACTCAATCTCTCATTTTTTGGTCCCCAAGAGCGGTTCATTGAGTAACTCTTGTGCAGAAGCAGATTTTGGGCGCAATTTACCCATCTCTTGTTCAAGCATCTCATCCTATGAAGATCAAGATCAGAAGACTAGCATAACGGATAAAGCAACAAGCCAGCTGGGAGCTTCTTCGGGCACTCTTGGTGATCCTAATGAATCTAGTGGCAGTTTGGCCCCATTAACTGTTTCTTCATCAGAAAGCTTGGAGGAAGAGCACCTTGTCTTTGGTGCTATTGATGATTGCTGCGACACTCTAGCCAGATACACGGAATCCACTTCTTTAGATTATAAGGAAAAAGAAGATTACCCCCTTGCATCTTCAGGCTCTCCTGATAGCAAAGACTATGGAGTACCAAAGTATGAGTCTGGTCCTACTATAGACAAGTCCATCCAAAGTGATCTGCCAATTGTTGCGGATGGAAGAAAACTCAAAACTGTATCCAGTAATGTTGACATACCTGCAATAGTTCAGGACAATGAAGTTAAGCGGATGGGAAGATCTTTACCCAATATGTGGTCTCATGATAATGCTTTTCCTTCTAACTCTGAGGACATAGATTCATCAATTGTACTACAGACAGTAGAAGTTGCTGAGTCTGCGGAGGAGGTGAAAAATATTTCAGCCACCCCAGAAATTGGTAAGAAAATATACAATTCTACGCGCTATTAAATCATTTTGAAGTTCATTATGATGCTTTTTCTACTCTTTATCTTTGTATAATTTTAATTTCAGTTAATTTTTCTATTTCCTCTGGTGATATTGTTATCTTACCTTGAAGGACCTGAAGTTAAATTTTGTTTTAGATTGCTTGAGGGGTTATATGCTTGTATGCTGGAAAAGGAAGTTTATTTATCTGGACTAAAAAATTAGGCAAGACATTTATTGATGAATTCAAATGAATCTTTGCAGAAAGAGATCCCAGATCCATTAATTCAGTGGGTAGTAGTAGCTGGAGATCATGGTCTTTTTCTTTTAAGAGATCAAGAAGCATGAAAAATTCTGGGTTATCCATGGATGAAAATGTAAATTCTGATGCTAAAAATATTTCAAAAAACACAGGCGGAGATAGAGAAAAAGGTGTGCCACGGCCAAAGATTTCTAAGAAGAAAATAATGTTAACCACTCCAACATCTGAACAGCTGGCTACTTTGAATCTGAAGGAGGGAAAGAATATAGTTGTTTTCACATTTTCGACTGCAGTGCTGGGGAAACAGCAGGTTATATGCGGGGACTTTATCCCCATTACTTCTCCCTTTTGTGTTTGAGCACTTTCAAGAAATTCTGCATCTTCTTTCTATGTAAGTGCGAGAAATGCTTCCATGCTTATAATTTGTCTAAGATGCTTACTTCACAGGTTGATGCACGGATATATTTGTGGAGATGGGACTCAAAAATTGTGATATCGGATGTTGATGGGACAATTACGAGGTAATTGATTCATTTTCTACAATAGATCATTAGGGATATTCTCCTCTGTACGAGCTTGTCCAAGACTTGTATTTTGTTCGACTTTGATTACAAGGAATGTTACAATGGTTAACTTCTAATCTGTGCAAATCTATGCCTTGATTATTCTCGATATCCATTTGTGTAGGTAATAGATGCCAACTTTGCTCTCTTACAAAGTCTTATCCTCCTTTTTTTTTTTTTGATAAGCAGAAACTGTCTTATCCAACCATCAACTTTAGCAAGGAGTAACAATTTTGGCCGTAAATTGCTTTCTACATGTAGCTAACTTTGTGATTCACTTCCATGTCCAAATACCTAAGCATTGGATATGAGATGTTCTTCATTGCTGAACTTTAACATGATGCACTTGGAGCTGTTGAAAAATTCCAAGCCTAGTGCTCACCCTCTGCAATAGATTGTCGCAAACCGGTGTTAAGAATAGAGTTCAATTTATATATTATTGTAGAGAGAAATGGGTCAAACGTTAAGATATGAATTGGATAGTTTTGGTACAAATGAGATTTTATCTTTTGAAAGAGAACCTGGAAGATGGAATTTGGATACCAAATTTGAAAACCTCTTCAAAAATTTCTCTTAAATGTTCTATAGAGTTGCCCCACAATTGTTTTTGATCAGTAATTCAAAATTATAATAACTAGAAATGAACTTCTGAACAGAGAATAAAAGCTGAAAATTAATGTAACTTCACCCATACTTTACACCATTTGACCTTGAAATGTTCTACTGGAACGTAGGGCTTAGTTTGTGTGACCGGAAGTATAGTTATCAGAAAGAAGGAAACAAATCCAGTAGAAATGCAATTTAGCAGAGTTCACAAGGCAAATGACAAGTTTGGCATGCTCCCTGACTCTTGGATCAACTAGATTGAGCCGTAGAGTTTTTGACTAAAACCAAACATTATGATTCTATTTTTTGTCTTTCCATCAAAACACGGAACAGCAACAGATAAAAACTATCATTCGTAGCCTCTTCTAGGTGGAGTAATTCTTTCTCTCGAAATATTTATAACCTGAGAAACAGGTGAAGTTGGTTTACATTGTCCAACTTGTTAAATCAGATATCTAAGATGCTGGTCCTTTCTCCTCTTTAAAATTCTGTTGGTTCCACTCTTGGGTTCCTTAGTGAACAAGAAAGGTAGACTTTGTTTGAGCTGGTTGACATGTGATAAACAATATAGATGTTTTTCCCCGTGTCTTTCTAATGTGCAATATTTTTGTCAATTAAACAGGTCTGATGTTCTAGGACAGTTCATGCCTTTGGTTGGGATGGATTGGTCACAGATAGGCGTTGCGCATCTCTTTTCGGCTATCAAGGTCTGTAGACTTTTTTTTTTTTTAAATTTGCACCGGGTGTCCGAGTCTCTTAGAGCCCCGACTAATCCCGGGGGTGCACAGGCCCTCGACAAGGAGTTTTCCGCAAGTACACCATAGTTAATTCAGGTTTTACCCAGTCTGATGACCTTCAGAAATTGTTTGCACCCAGTGGGTTTTGATCTTGAGACCTTGAAAGGGAGCAACCCCAATACCAGCCAACCCCTGAGGGTTGTAGACTTCATTTGTTTTCTCTCTTTCCCTTTTTTAAGATTTATTCAAACTTCTTGCTGCTGCTTCTAATTTCTTTAGATCCCAGTCTTAATCTTAAGAGTGTTCTTTTTCTTTATTTGCCAAGGGTCCAAATGTTTGTACATTTCTTCTATGTTGATATATTTTCCCAATTTATGAGGCACAGTTTTAGAAAAGAATGCCATACTTTCTTATTTTAAAAACATTTTTACTTTAAAATTCTTATTTTGCCCTTAATGAGATGCTTTATAGCCACATAAATGTTGATGATATGTTTTAGACCACAAGCCTCAAAAGTCTGTTTTTCTTTCTTAAATTCTATGCTCAGTCAAACACCATCACATAAATTTGGGATGGAGTTTTCATTTATAACTCATTATAGCATAAGAGTGCTTCATGACTAGATAATTCCTCTATGCTGCAGGAGAATGGATATCATTTGCTTTTCCTAAGTGCACGTGCTATTTCACAGGCCTATCTCACTAGGCAATTCCTGTTTAATCTTATGCAGGTAATTTGATTAAAAGAAAACTTGGCTTAACTAATCTCTTTTTCCTCTCCTCGTTGACTTTATTTCTTTGTTTCCTTTTGTTTTTGATAATTTCAGAATGGAGAGGGATTACCAGAAGGACCAGTTCTTACATCACCTGATGGAATTTTCCCTTCTCTATTTCGAGAAGGTCACCCGTTATTCATTTCTTTATTTTCTGAAGAATTTCCCCTTGATATTTTCATTGCTCCAAACTGTGCGTCCCATTGAATTGCTAATATTTTGTTTATCGTATTCTTATGAATCATGATTGTTGGAATTAAACAAGTCCATCCATTATCATCTGTGTAGCTAAAAACAAGACCATGCTGTACTTTCTATCCTTGTATAATTTTCAGTTGGTGGTGCTGATAGAGAGCATTAAAGTAGAAGTAAGCTGTTGCCGCCTTGCCGGTGCTTACCGTTTGCTCCCACCCCTCTTTGACGAGCTAATTTGCACTGTTACCCCACTCTTACTACCTCATATTTCTGGAAAACATTTCTTTAGTGCCAGAGTGCTGTTTTCATTGTTATATGACCTTTGATTTAAGTGCATTTGAAGAAGGAACTTATTCCTGAAGATGTAACAACTATTTTACTGAAATTATCTACTCCAGCGAACATGGTAATGATGCCAGGAAGTTATCAGTTGTTGGATGTTTACTGACTTTTCTTGTACTATCATGTTCTTGTGTCCTTTTCTATTTATTTAGTTGTTTTAGTGACTTTTAACTATCCTATTTATAATTACCTCCACAATTCTGCAATATAAAAGGAAAGATCAATGACGTTGCTGGCAATGTGCCTCAAACTGTATCAGACTATCAGTAGTAACTTGCAATTAGAATGCTAAAGGCATTAGTGGTTCAGTGGCTGCTTGTTTCATGCAACAAGGAATTCTTGGTTCACTGGCTGCCGTTTCAATTTTATTTTTACAGCATGAACTTAAAATGTGAAAGAAACTATGTTATTCTGCATTGTAAGGACAATCTCCATGCTTGCAGCATATCTGAATCTGATTGAGTAGTAGAATATTAAGGAATGCTCTGAATTTTGCTAATCTTACGACTGAGAGATGCATATACCCTTTTATCTTTTGCAGTGGTTAGAAGAGCTCCCCATGAATTCAAAATCGCCTGCTTAGAGGTGAGATTCTTGATTCAGATTTGCTTCTTTTTTTCGTAATAGAACTTTTCGCATTTAAGCAAAATAAGTTTTGCACGTCTGCCAAAGCCATGAGGTTGGGGAGGTCTTCAGACAATTGCTTTGATAATCTGCATTGGGTATAATTCTTTTGTCTCTTTACTGAAATAAAGACGACTTAATTATATCTTTGGTCAATCTTTCTTTTTTGTTAATTAAGGGAGTTATGACTCGTAAACATTATACAACCCGAGATAGCGTAATAGATGGGTAGTTAGCGCTGCAGTGTTTTGATGCATGAAGACTATCTGTTCCCACTGGCAGATTTCCAAATGCTCAATACACAAAGATTTAGTTACTATTTAAGAAATGTTACTGTTGTTAAAGGTGGATGACAAGTTGAGTTGTTCGGTGTCGCTTAAAATATGGCTGTGCAGAAACATCAAAGTTTTTAATGAAACAAAAAAAGTTGGATATAATGGCTAAATGAGTAAGTGTGAAACTTTGGGAACATCTTTTACCATAAGCACAACAATGGTTTTTTTCCTTCTATGTGTTTTGTTTTATTTTTCTGTTTATCGCTGGTTTTCTATGGGAATAACACACGGTGGAAATTCTCGAGGGCAAGGACTATCATAATTACTGGCTGTGTGGAAGATATAATTACTAACATTGAGCATATGTATCTATGGAGACAAATGCAGATCCATAACCTGTTAACTTTCAAGTTTGCAGGATATAAAAGCATTGTTCCCTTCTGATAGGAATCCCTTTCCCTTCTACGCTGGTTTCGGAAACAGACACACGGATGAGATCAGCTACCTCAAGGTTGGAATACCTAAAGGGAAAATCTTTACCATCAACCCAAAGGTATGTAATCAACTATCAACTGGAAAGGACCTCCTGCAGATAACTCTGTTAAAGAAAGTTTCTTATAGTCTTCTTGTAATCTACAGGGTCAAATTGTTGTAAATCGCCACATAGACACAAAATCATATACCTCTCTTCATAGTCTTGTCACTGCCATGTTTCCAGCCATTTTCTCATGTGAGCAGGTTGGATCTTTTCCCTTCTCTACTTTTCAATGAATTTTGGATCATTAGCATGTAAGAGAGTGAAGAGAAGTATGTGATCTCGTGCTTCAATTTTTTCCATTCTGCCAAGGATGTAGGATGTAATTGGCTTTCTTGAAGTGGAGTATAAGATTCACTTCCTCTATCATGTTCGCTTTAAGAACTCATCGTGTTGTCTAGTCATGAACGTGTTTCCCTTATTTAGAGACTTAAACCCCATCTAAAGGTACAGTAGGTTAACTATACTCAATTCGTTCACCTTGTCTCCTGCTTAGCTTGTTATCAGTTTTGTTTCAAAACAATGTCTGTTGTGCTAGGCCCTGCAGCCAAGGAGCAACCATTTGGTGTGTCCCTTCTTCCTGCAAAGTTCTTATAGCAGTGTTACTTTTTCTTTGGATGATCATTATCATTATTGAGCTTGGGATTGAGACATAGCTGTTGTAATATCCTCATTATCGGTATCTTTTCGTATAGGCGACACTTTTAAGAGTGTCTCTTTCTGGAACGCTCTCTCTACTGTGACATGGTTGGACAAATTATGTTTAAATAATTAAACCAATTATAGGATGTAAAAGGCAAGACCTTGGGACTCTTCCCTTTGTCTGGAAAGTTTTTATGAAGAACATGCAAAGTCTAGAAGTTATGGAATTGGGAGAGATAATTACATTTATCTTTTACTGGTAATAGAGCCTCATAGTGGTGAAACTTGAATGTTATTTTTGGAAAGTAAAACCTTATACAATGCAAAGAAAATTGAGAAGTAAAGAACTTTGACCTTTTCACTTGGCTGGACATCTTTTTCCATCAAACTTACTAAATGAAGATTGAATAAGGGATGACTTTTCACTTGGCTGTGCATCTTTTTTAATTGAACTTACTAAGTCAAAATCGAATAAGGGATGACTAGCACGTCTCACTACAGCGTGGAGCTGATTTGTGAAAGTACCAACATTTTCAGCTTAAGCTAGATCAGTTTTTCAATGTAAATGTTAAGAGTCTACCACAATGGCTGAGGAATAGGCTGTCCGTGATATGGTTTTGGACAAGTTTCATTATATGATCTTAGCTTTTGCGGTTTGAGTTAAGTCCTATGTTAATTTTCTTAACATGATACCAGAGCCAAACCCGTCACTCTGTAGCATTTCCCAGTGTTGGGTCCTGAACTTATTTAACTGACATCCCGGATGTCAAGTGCGGGGCACGTTTAGGTGTTAGGGAAAATAGAAAAAGTGAAAAAATTTAAACTAGTCAGCTCAATTAGTCATGGTTCATGCCACGTGGACAAATTTTTTATGGACAAAATAAGCTCCCATGCACCTGTTGGTGATTGTTTTCAAACATTTGGCGTAATCAACTTTGAGGTGTGTTTTAATACATAGATAGTGATAGTTCAAGTCGTTAAAGGGAACAACTAATCTAAGTTGCTCAGACTCTTCATTTTTTGGTGCCGCATCCGTGTCGACATGATGTGGGTGGTGTGGGATCCGTACCCAATTTGGTCAACCGATTTTGGGTACTTTGACTAAATTCGAGGGAGAAATTTTGGATAGGTTCAATGATTTATGTCACTAGCACTAAGGTTCATTTGAAGAAATTAAATACCTTGTATATATAAATTTCTATTGTCACCGTCTTTCCTTTTATCTTCTTTCACGATTCTCCTTTTGATCAATATTTTTTCCCTCAATTTTTTCATATAATATCTTATAATTTAGGTTTCATAACTCTATTTTTAGCTATTTGAATTATTTTGAGCCAAATCCCTGCACCTGTATCCATACATGGATACGTATTCCCGAATCTAAATTTTGATCATAGAGGATCCGACCTCTAGATCTGCACCTGCTTTGTGGGACTCCATTAGGTATGCTGCTGTTGGCATCTGCAAAGAATTTGTCAGTTCACAGTTGTCAATTCAAATTATGGTTATTCACCAATGCTCTCTGGAAGCTTGAATAATCTTACTCTTGCTCAACAATTCTCACTTTTCTTCAGGAGGATTTTAATTTGTGGAATTTCTGGAGACTTCCGCCTCCTTATATTGATTGAAAATTAGCACAGTCCATCCTGAACAATTCTTTTGAGATTCCGGGGTGATACTCCCACGGACAATGAGAGATTCAGGTACCCTTTATTTTCAAGTGGCTGAAATTACAGAAAATTGTTACATATGTGTAGATTCGGAACACAGCTAGGGGTCTAACATGTATGCTTTCACATTTTTCTTTTCAACTTTTTGCAGCGAAAGGCTGATGTGTTTATATTTATACTATAAATACGCGGCAAGTTTGACAGTACCACCAGACCAGGCTCATTGTATCTGTACATCGCACATGGAAGTGAGTCGTGTATATAGTGTCGTTTTATATCCTTCATCCTGAAAGAAGAAAATCGTGTACTCAATTTTCTGTTGTTCTGCTTATCAATCATAGGCTAGTCAATTCAATTGGCTATTTATGTATGTATGTACATTCTCAATGGGAGGAAAATACGAAATACGTTCCACATCACTCCTCCTTCGGGGCGAGTTGAACTTTGTAAATTGTAGTAGTACTAGTGTATATTAAATGAGGAAGTGTAGATTTGTAGTAATTTGTAGTTTCTTTGGCTTATAATGGAACTTACATGTTGAGACAAACTGTTATATGAAAAACTGTTTTTATCCTTTTGATAGTTCATTGACTGGAGAGCTGTGATGCTGATGGTGCATACATCTTTTTCTGTATAAAGGTTATGTTGCTCGGATCCTTCATTTTTGACGAACAGATAGTGTATTTTTGAAGGAGCCGAACATGAGTGCAACAAGTAACATAAACTTTAGTCCCTGAAATTGGTTTAATTGTCATCTTCAAATGCTTGCTCTAAAGAGAAAACTGGTGGATAAGATTCTCCACTAATTTATTGTGACATGATGAGATTCTACCTTGAAAGTTCTAAGAATATAGTGCACCTGTTATTATGATTGCATGATCAAGGGTTCTGATTTTTGACAAGTTCCTAATTTGATTCTTAGAATAGGAGTATTCCCTCCTTTTTAATTTATGATATAATTTGATAGATATAAAGTTCAAGAGGGTTTTGAAACTTATAGGGTTGAATATATCATGGCCTTTTTATGTGACTATAATTTTTTTGACATTTGTGATATTAAACGTAACATAAATTTTATATGATTACAAAAATTTATCATTATCAATATCAATCCCTTTTCTGTTATTTATTCCTATTGCCAACCTCAAGGAACTATTTGAATAGAAAAAGTGGAACTATGCTTTCCTATTGTCAATTTTGAAATTCGTTTCGAAAGGAATGCAATGTTTGATTCTATCACGACTGTACAAATATATGTGCATAATACATGTAATATCTTCCTAACTTAATAAAACAAATTATGCAACTAGTTTAAATTTTACATCATTCAAAATTCAATATTTTTTCACCTGAAAAGCAATAAAAAATTCAAATATGCTTCAGAATCCTATACAAGAATTCTTTTTTCCACAGACGAAGAGATAAAATGCGTTAGAGTGGTAGGAACTGATTCCTAGTTTTCTAGGCAAATGACTCAACATCCAATATTTAGCTTTCTAATAGTATAAATGTTTCAACATATAATATTATACAATATAATATGTGATCACAAATTTACTTGTTTCATATTCAATATAACGAAAATAGAGTTATGTTTGAGCGGTATTAGAAATGATTGAAATATTTTTATAGGAATAGTATATCAAAGAATAAAATCAATCCTTTTTGATAAAATTAACTTTTTTTTCCTCTAAACAACTACAATAGTTTCTTAAATCTAATATATCAACTCATCATATATTTTTATTAGTATTGAATTTTTAATAAGAATTTAAAATTTTTAACCTTTAAATACACACAGAGTAAATATTAAATAAATCTCGTATAATAGGCTTGATAAAAAAAATAAGTAAAAAAATTTGAATCTGATAATTTTATCTGCTCAATGGACTTGATCACCTAGTATTTTTATTAGTAAGCTATTTTCTTCTTTGGTTGCCTACCCATTTTTTTTTTTTATATATATGTGTAATTACCTGAATTTGAGTCTGACTTTGTATAATTACCAAAAATATTAGGCAAAATAGCCATGTTGTCTAATTGGATATTTTAATTTTTTTGATAAAATAAATTCTATCCTCTTTCAGCAAACTATTCTTCAACGTTAAGAAGTCTTAGCGGTTTGGTTCTGCAACTATGATTTCTCTTTTAGATTTTGGTTTTCTTGATTCATGACGAAAAACTAAAAGAGAATAATATGTGAGCATCAGAAAAACAATTTCAATTTCTGCTACCATTTGTTAACTGTTTTTGAGTTTTGTTTTCTGGGGTTTCAGCAAATTTTGTAGCTTGATAATATATATGATCTTTTAAGGTTTTTCTTCCTTCATTAAGATAGCTTTTTTTGCTTATCCTGTCTTTGTATCGTGATCAATTATTGTTCTTTGATATTTTGCTGTTAAAGATTTGGGAAACAAGTAAAGATTGGATTTTTGTGGGAAAGATCTCAAGGTTTACTTGAGGGAATCAAGGAATTGCAGCTCAAAAGCTAAAAAAAATTCAATCTTGATGAATTGGGGTTGTTATTTGTGATGGGGAAATAAGATTGAAAAGTGGAAGCTTGTTAGATTTTCTTGTATTAAGTGAATGAATATTGTATGTGCATAATATTGGCTTGAGATGATTTAAAGGGATTAACGTGGTTAGTGAGGATTTATATAGCTGACCCCAACTTGTTTGCGACGAAGGCATAGTTGTTGTAGGAGATGAGTACTATGGGGAAGATAGGTAGTTTCATAGGTAGAGGTGTACGTAGTGTTTCTGATACGTTAAATCCGTTTGGTGGTGCTGTGGATATCATTGTGGTAAAGCAGCCAGATGGGAGTTTGAAATCATCTCCTTGGTATGTTCGATTTGGGAACATTCACGGGGTTTTGAAGGCCAGAGAAAACGTGGTTAATGTAAGAGTCAATGGTGTTGAAGCTGGTTTTCGTATGAATTTAGATACTAGAGGGCAAGCATACTTCCTAAAGGAGCGGGGCATGGAAAATGGATATCCTTTAACTACTCGAACATCTGAACAGCTTGCAACTTTGAATCTGAAGGAGGGAAAGAATGTGGTTGTATTCACGTGCTCGAAACAACAGGTCATTTTCTGACAGTTCTTCTCATTACATCTCCTTTTGGTGCGTACACAAGTGCAAGCTTATAATTTGTCTGATGTTCATACTTTGCAGGTTGATGCACGTATATATTTGTGGAGATGGGACACAAATATTGTAATCTCTGATGTTGATGGAACAATTACTAGGTAAAATTGATTCATTTTCTAATATAGACTGTTGGCATTATTGTGCTCTCTATGTGCTGTTGTGTCCAAGACTTGCTATTTTTGTTCAACTTTGATCACAGTGAATGTAACAGTTTTCAATTTAATTAGTGCAAATGGATGCATTGGTGGTTATCATCTGTTATCTGGTTGTATAGGTACAACTTTTCTCTGTTACATGAACTGACATCAACTTTGTTAATTACGGCTTTTTGGCCCTAAAATGCTTTCTTCTCAAGTTAGCTTTAATATTCATTTCTGTGCTGGGAAGTCTTAGAATTGGATGACCAGTGGTCTAATTGATGAACCTGAACATGATGCACTTAGACGTGTTGAAAACACAGGTGCAGTATTCACTCTTCCGTTTTAGATTTTCTTAGTTTGTCTTGGAGATTAAGAGTAGAGTTGATATGTATTAGTTGTAGAGAAAGCGGTTTTACAGTTAGATATGAAATTGAGATTTTTGTATTTTGAGGTTTTTATGTCTTCTACTTTGGAACGAGAACTTTGAAGATGCAGTTTGGAGCCCAAGCTTGGAGCTTTTTCTATATTTACCACCGACTTTGTCCCTTAAATGTTGCATAGAGTTGCAAACAACGGTATTGTAACTAGAAATGAAATCAAAAACTATGAAAATCAATGCTGAAAAGCTCGTGTCAGTACTACACCCTAAGCCACCTACTCCAGTCATAAACTAATTCTTAACATAAAGTGATCATGATCCATTGTTGCCTAAGACTTCAATTCAAGATTCATCCTTTGCAGGATTAGGAGATTCTTAGCCCTTCTGACTCACATTAGTGGTACAAGTTTTGATATATACATTTCTGAATATTTATCAATTCCCAAGTCCATCAAACTAGGTATTGATTGTGATGCATGGAGAACATATTCTTTTGTTAAGATACTTCTTTCTCATCTTTTCTCCCTCTGTGATCTTTGCCGGAATTTAAACCTTCAAATAGTGCACTTCATATCATAGTAGTTTTTGTTACTCTTGATTTTTCCCCCAAAAAATTGTCATTTGATGCTTTTCAATAGCTGAATTTTTATCACGATATTCTTGATCATTTTTAATTATTTTGGAGGGGAAAAGCTCCAAAGTGTAGTATTGTTGTATAGTTTCTACTTTCTAGATCTTAAAGTGGTACATATTATCGTATTTCTAATATTCCTTCGACTTTCGGTCAAAAGTGAGACATTATGAAATGGAAGAGTACCAGCTTAGGATTAATCATCTTCTATGCACGTATAGAATGCGGGTCCTTGTTAACTTTTGCAATTTTTGTTTTCTTTTTTTTGTGTGTTCTGATAATTTTAACAATAATAGTGGTGTTCAAAAAGTAATTAATGGTTGAAGAGGAGATTTATTATCTAGGAAAAGATTTGACAGGGGATGCTATTTTGGAAAAGAACATAAGACAATTTCTTTTACACCAAGGTGGGTAATTACTATGAAAGGCGCCAAGTGCCAACTGCCAACCATTTATACGTCTTAACCATATCAATAGTTTATACTATATGACCTTGAAACATTCTATAGGGAAATTTGGGGGTATCTGACAGTGCAACTTGAAGTTAATAGTTATCAGAAGGTTGGAATGAAGGATCTGGCCCTTCTTCATTGCTCTTCTATGGGGATAAAATTTAGCTGAGTCAATGAGACACTTGATTTGTCTGGTTTGGCTCCTATGTCCTAACGTTTGGAGCAGCTAAATTGATCAGCAGAATTTCTTAATTGAATCCAACCCTATGACTCTTATGTCGTGTGTTTCTATCAAAACATGGAATAGAAACAGATAACTGCTGTCATTTCTAGTTACTTTTGCCCCTGTCTCTTTGTTTCTTGTTCTGCACTAGCTTAAACCCTACATGATGTGTTCCTTTTCAAGAATAGATTGCAACTTGCTACCTTTATTCATTTCCCTGCAAATATCTCATACCACCTGAGACACTACATTGAAACAAGTGAGCAATTGATTTATATAGTCCACCTTGTTAGAGTGAAGCTGTGGGCTTTAAAATTTTCTATGCTGGTTTCCTTTGCTCCTCATTGAACTTATGTTAGCTCACCTCTTGGTTTTTGGTTCCTTAGTGAACAACTTCGTGAACAAGAATGCTAGACTTCTGTTTCAGTTGGTTGATATAGATAATAAATGTAGATCATACTTTTCCTTGTTCCTGCCTGATGTGTGATGTTTTTTTTTCATTAAACAGATCTGATGTTCTAGGACAGTTCATGCCTTTGGTGGGGAAGGATTGGTCACAGACAGGTGTTGCACATCTCTTATCGTCTATCAAGGTTTGTAGACTTGATTCATTTGCTCTTCTCCTGGTTTTAGGATGTTTATTCAGATTAACCGTGAGAAGGTATGCTGCCAATTTCATAGTTATGGCAAGTAAATTGTAACTAGATCCAGGTCTTTAGTACAAGAATGTTCTTTATACTGTACTTGTTAAAAAAAAGAATATTCATTATACCGGGAACACGTATTTTGCGCTTTTGCAATGTTTGGTAAGATTCAAAAATTTTCTCCACTTATCTTATTTTTAAATATATCTTTTGGTTTTCCTCTGATGGTAGAATAAGAGTGCATGATCTTGTCTTCTTGCTGTAGGAGAACGGCTATCAATTGCTTTTCTTAAGTGCACGTTCTATTTCACAGGCCTATCTGACTAGACAATTCCTGTTTAATCTTATGCAGGTATTTTATCTAAAGTATACATTTCCTTTTTCTCCTCATCCATTGATTTGACTTCATCTTTTGTGTTTTTGATAAATGCAGGATGGAAAGGGATTACCAGAAGGACCAGTTTTCACATCTCCTGATGGGCTTTTTCGTTCTCTATATAGGGAAGGTTGTTCCTTTCTTTATCCTGTGAAGAGTTTTCCCTTTATTTTCATAGTCCCAAAATATCCCATTGAGTTCGTAATATTCTGTTTTTCCGTATTTGTGTGAATCGTGATAAACAGAATAAAACAAGATCATCTACAACATCTGAGTAGAATAAAAACCTGATATAAAGCTGTTGCCTGGCCAAAAAAGTAATTTTTAGCTTTAAAAATTTTATACATAGTAGCATGTTGCACTTTCTATCATTATATAATTTTTCAAATGGGGATGCTGGAACATCTTTAATGGAGAAGTGAGTTTTTCCTGGTATCTTTGTCGTTCATTTTTGCATTGTGATCCCAATCTTGCTACCTCATATTTTAACATCTCCCTAATGCTAGTTGTTCCGTTACTGCTCCAGTTTCTATTAGCTTGATGTTTTGTTAAAGTTCTTCGAACATGGAACTTAGTCCTGAAGAGGTAACAACTATTTCACAGTTGAAATTATCTACTCTAGTAAAAATGTTATTTATGCATGGAAGTTTTATAGCATCAATTGTTGGAAATTTTTCGACTGTTCTATCACTCTCACGTTCTCAAGTCCTCAATTCTTGAGTCATTTTAGCACTTTGTAACTGTTCTGCCGTAGACAACCTATTTGATCCTTGCATAGAAAAGGAAGGATCATTGCTTCAAATGTATTGACAGCATGTAAGCATTTAGAATGCATAAGACATTATTAGTTCAGTGGACTGCTAGTTTCATGCTTTCGGGAATGAGCTAAAAATGTGAAAGGTGCTATTTCCTTGTGCTTTCCAACTTCAACTTCTGGTGCTTGCAGTTCTGATTTAGTAGTAGGATATTTGAAGTAAATTCTCCCAGAAGAAGTGCTTCGGATTTTGCTTAGAGTATGATTGAGAGGTGCATCTAACTCTATTAGCTTTTGCAGTGGTTGAAAGAGCTCCCCAGGAATTCAAAATTGCTTGCTTACAGGTCAATTCTTGATTCATTGTTGCTTTTGTTTTTTCCTTTTAGTTATTTTAGCATATTAAGCAAAGAAGTTATGCATGCCTGCCAAAACTGTGAGGCTTGGGAGGCCTTGAACTATTGCTTCAACAAGAGTGCTTTTGTCATTTAAAGGAATAAACTACCAGCGTCGACGTTTTCTTGTCTTCTTTGCTGCTATTTTAAGGGAGTAAGGATTGCAATGTTTATACAACCCAAGATTTTGGCTGCACGGAAATTCAATGTTTTATACACACAGAAGTCTCATATTTTCCAAATTTAAAAGTTGGACATTTCGTGCAGTGAGATTTGCCCATTTGGAAAAAGAGAAATACTCCTTTCACTTGTTTGTCTGATTTTGACTTGCCACGGAGTTTAAAAAAGTAAAGAAGACTTGAATCTTGTAGTCTTAAACTAAAGATACGTAGAATGTACCAAAATGTCCTTTAAACTTGTGGTGTTAAACATGTCACGTGGAAATTTGAAATGAAAGAGCTGTCAAAAAAGAAAGAGACATTCTTTTTGAAACAGATGAAGTACCATTTAACTGATCCCAATGATAGATGAGAAGTTGGGTTGTTTGGTCTACTACACATAAAACACGACTGTGCAGAAACATGAAAATGTGATTAAATGTAATACATCACAAGATGGATCTATTGTCTAATAAGATAAAACTCGAAATTATAACTTGGTGGAAAGTGTCTGTCATGATAAATGCTACAATGTTTTCTCTTTTGGTGGCTCATTTTCTTCCCGTGGAATAATAATATTTGCAACTTCTTTAAGGCTGTGCGGATGTTTTTGTGACTTTCAGCGATTCTTCTTAGTTCATCTTTGCTTTGGCAACAAAAATAGATAACTAACATATTGCGTATTGACTTTCAAATTGCAGGAAATCAGGGCATTGTTCCCTTCTGCTAGGAATCCCTTTTATGCTGGTTTTGGAAACCGGGATACTGATGAGCTCTGCTACCTCAAGGTTGAAATACCTGAAGGAAAAATCTTCACCATCAATTCAAAGGTATGTAGAAGTTAACTGTAACGGACCTTTTGCAAGTAAAAGAGGTTTTTTTTATGATATTATGATGATGATGCACAGGGTCAAATTGTTCTAAATCGCCACATAAATACAAAAACATACGCCTGTCTACATGGTCGTGTTAATGACATGTTTCCACCCATTTCCTCGGTGAAGAGGTCAGATTACTTCGCTTTTCTTGTTTTACATAGATGAT
Organism: Solanum sejunctum; assembly: GCA_025642045.1. NCBI lineage: Eukaryota > Viridiplantae > Streptophyta > Magnoliopsida > Solanales > Solanaceae > Solanum > Solanum sejunctum. Next base: position 24,992,542 of record JAOTQJ010000083.1, on the reverse strand, counting down.
AATTGACCATTTAGTACTTGATAGAGCAAAGAGAAGTCTGCGATATCTCGAGCTTCAATTGTTTCCCTCTCTGAAGTAAGAGCATCAGAGCGTTTTCATCATTATGTTCACTTTAATGATAGTCCATCTTGTTTGTTCAATGTGCAGCTTACAAAGCTGACTATCTGAGAATTATCTTCTTGGTCTGCATATCGCGTTCTGACATTACTCGATTATGTTTTGCCAACACGTGTAACAGTGTGAGTGGACTAGTAAATACATACAACTTTGTTCTTTGGCTCAACCAAAGATAGCCTCAGTGTCACTGTATATATTGAAGATGGAGTTACTAGTCTGCATTGATAGTTGCTTTTGCTCATTTGCTCTGCATTCATGTATGTAAACAATTTTTGGAGGAAATTACAAGTTCGTTCCATAACGATCAAATGAGTTGGACTTCGTCAAATGTTATAGTGCATGTGCTTTTGGTACTTTAACATTGGAATTCTGTTTTTAGGACAACGCTCCTCTCCATTTTCTCCAATTTCTTATCCACGTGGCATAACGGTTGCTTAAGTTAATGTAAATGTAATGTAGCTTAGGGTGTGTTTGGTATGAATGAAAATGTTTTTTTTTTTTTAGAAAAATAGGTGGATTTCTCACTATAGCGTGGACGGGTTGAAAATGAAGTGTGGTGGAGGTTGGATAGGACATTTCTGGAACTTATTTTTCCTATATTCTCTGGGAAAGTCAATTTTTTTTTTTATTTTTAAGAAATTTGTTTTTCTAAAAAAACATTTTTGAAAAGTTTTAACTGAATGTGAGAAAATTGAAAAATATTTTCCTCTTCGAACACATCCTTAGTTGCATAAATTTACAATCAAGTTGAATGTGAAAAGCTAGTAAGTCTTTCTACTTGACTCCTAGATCGTTTTAAATAGGTATTCTCATGGTTTGGTATGGTTTTAGAAAATTTGATTTTTTTATGTTGGATTTTTAAAAATTCTATATCATGACAGAATTAGTTCAACGTGGTTATGTATTCTGGTTTGGTTTGGTTTTTGAGGTACAATATGTAAGATGATATGTCCCTTTTGTGCATGAAAAGAATAAAAGTCGTCTAGTGATTACTTTCAAATAAGCTTCGATTCAAACATAATTATAAGGGCCCATTAATTTGAATACTTCAACTTTCAAATATGTTTTTTGAATTTATCAACTATCACCCCATTCATATTCAAACGCGTACTTAGTAATATCAAATTTACAGAGTCTACATACTCTGAAAACTCAAAAACATCCAAATCTCCACTTGTACAGAACAATATACTAACTGATAAGGAAAAGAAAACAACCAAGTACACTTAATAACCACAAAAACACAATTTATTTAACAATCTTTAAGGTTAATTAAAAGTGAAAAATACACTTAATTCTACTTATTGGTTGAACAAGCACTTGTTAGCCTATAACCACGTTTTCTTGCGTACTCTACAAGTATATCCAACTCCTTATTCGTATCAATACGCCCATCACCATTCTTATCAGCCCGGTAGAGAGCCCGGCCCGCTCGATATCCCGGGAAAGTGGACCCCAGCTGCCGGAACGCCTCCGTCAGATCCTCCTTCGTCAGGTAGCCGTCCCCGTTGAAATCGCACTTTATGAAAATATTGGCCAATTGTCCTTCCGTCAAAGGTACATGCATGCAGGTACATCGTATGATGTTCCTGGGACGGAAAAAATCCAACATATTGTAAATTTCTTAGAAACAACAAAAATTTTAATTTTTGTATTTGATTGCGAATTCTTATGAGGACGAATGAAATTAAGATGATTATATATATATAAATACTGTTTTAGTGGGTGCAGCATCTTTTTATGGAAACTTTATTCCAATTGAGTCCCTGAGATTATGAAAGAGATCAAAATATCTTCTTGCTAATTAAATACTTCAAGAAGATTCATATAGATTTTTTATGAAGATTAAGTCTAAATCATTCTAATTTGAGAAATAAATCGCTAACGATCCTTGAATCACCGAAAAATCTTCAGAGAGAAGTATCAAGGGAGGAACAAATTCATAGTCATATTGAAAATTATATTTCTTCATATTTTATTGATAGTTACAATTTATATTGCAAACAATAAATAATTTAACTTTATAAGTATGGAAATTACAACTTAATTTCACTTTGTAATGGGGGTAATTAATATAATCGAATCAAAAGTGGCTAAAAACGTGTATCACGAAGAATATAATGGTCCAGGCCTCAAACACTCAACTAGATAAGAGTGAGTGTAAAGCAATATATATTAGTCCAACGTAGTATTTTCCTTAATTGATAATTTCGAGATCTTTTCTAAAATTTTATTTGTAACGCTCGATCATCTCCCTTGCGTTGGTCGATAATATAATAAATTGTTGCCCACCTAGAATTGACTTAATGTCTAATTTAATATTTATTTAAATATTCTTTTTTGTTTCATTTGATGTGATGCTTTCTCATTTGTAAGTATGTTTCAAAATCCAAATATATATATACATATATCGTACTTCCAAAGCTGGAAGAAAGGAATCACTCAATATCTTCGTTATCATGATAATAGTTAGATCCAAATTAGTTATTTCTATGCTTATCCAATATAGAATCTTACTCTCAATATTATATTATTCTATTTTTTAGAATTGTTTTTCTATTTTAATATCAAATTTTGTATAAAATATGTGGATTGAAGAAGTTTTGTTTAATTAATAAAATTTTCTCTTTTTATTTTTTTCGTTCACCACTTTGTATATTATACGTAATGGGGGTGGGTGTAGGGTAAAGAGTTTGTAAAATATTTTGAAAATTTGAAACAAAGAATAAAAATTTTGAACAAAACAGATTCAAGAATCATAATATCTTTAGTTTCGACATAATTAAAAAAAAATCCTTTCTTAGCTTGTATCAAAGACTAAAAAGGCATATTTTCATCCCCATGTGTTTATTCCCGAAATCCTTTTTTTTTTAGAACGAATTGAAGGCGCAGGCATTATTTGGAGAGACGAGGCATTGAGTTGAGTTTTATCAGGGCCAATGCTACGAAAGCTTTGGGAATAAAACAGAATTTTTATAAAAATGTTGATCATTACAAGTTATACGACAAATATGATTGATAGGTTTAATGACAACGTGAAGGGAATTCATAAGCTCATTATTTAGTATGAACCAATAAAATGACAGAATCCATAAAGATTATTTAACATGCTATGAAAGAAATTTCAAGAGTGTCTTATGAAGCTTTAGAAATAAGATGATTTGTCAAATTAAAAGATCTTGAACAAAATAATTTTGAGTATATCAATTTATGGTAAAAAAAAAAAGAAGAAAAAAAAACCTCCAGCTTTTGAATTGTCAAAATAAGAGCTTTATATGAAAATTAAAATCTGAAAGAAAGTTAATTGAATTCATAAATTTCTCTCTGTCTATCTGTCTGTCTCTGTCTAATTGTCTATCTATTTGTTTTTAACCAGTAAAATTCATAAAGTTTTAGTTCTTTGGCCATAACAGCAAGTATATAATATTTTGGACGGAGGAATAATAATAGCTTGATGAAAAAGGTTAAGCTATTGAAGTAAAAAGTCCATTGTCTAGTACAAGTAGTAAGTAATATAATGCTACTTTTCACACACAAAGGTTCAAACCATAGGCAAATCAACATTTGAACATATTCTAAACACCTAGAAAGGCCCCCCCCCCCCCCCC
>JAOTQJ010000083.1:24945130-24987492 GCA_025642045.1 Solanum sejunctum | reverse complement strand
AAAAAATGGAATATGTTCCCAATTCTTTTTACATTTAGGCTTTCTTACATATCTTTTGAATTAATTCTTTCTAAAATTCGTTGAATATGTGTAACTTGAGTGTTATGCTCATGAATTATCCCGTTGGACCAAAAATATATGCAGACCTCTATGAAATAGTAATAAAGTCTGTGTATATTTTATCTTTCTTAAATTCATTTGTAAGATATTACTAGGTATATTATTGTTATATTTTTAATAAAAAAAATTAAATTTAAATTTTTAAATTAAAAAAATAAATTTTACCTTCAAATTGAATCATGCAATCCATGAATTTAACTTGAGTCTCCATAGGAATATCACTTAATAGATAAAAAGCAAAATGACTCTTTAAACTGTCTGCACTTCTTTTAATTATGAAGTAGCAGTTAGTCAATGCAACTTTCGACGCTCATCATGGGTCATTTGAAAATAGTCGCGCTATGTTTTTAAATATATGGATCAGACTGCGTATATCTGACTTTTCTTACCCTGTAATGACAAGAATATTTAAGGTATTAGGATAATATTGTTATTGATGTAGATAAAAAGCAAAATAAAAAATAAAGGTTGAGGAATATATAAAGGAGCAATAATGATTGGAATAAAGTGATATGAATTGTTGTTTTTTTTACCCGCTAAATTTATATGCAAGCATGATGATGTCATCATATATGATATCACTTATAGGGAAAAAGAAAGTATGATTTTATTTTTATTTTTGATCCATTTTCTGGGGCAAGAAAAAAGGAACAACTAGATCAAAATTAATTTAAACAAATTCTATGTGATGATAATATTTATTATTGTTAATTAATTAGTAGCTCACTCAAGTACGGCAATAAGGTTAATCTCCATTTATAATAGTAAATTCAAGTTATAAATACTCTTAAAAGATATTTGTAGGTAAAGAATTTTTAAAATATGGAATTTCCTTTTTTTTTTTTTTAAATTGTGTTACAATACCTATTATAGCAAATAAGAATACACTAACAGTTAATATATATAACTTAAAACTTCTATATAATTCGAGACACCGACTAGCTAGCAGAGAATGACAAAATCTTCCTACAAGAGAATGACAAAAATAAGTATGACATTATAGATTCACGCGAACTCAATATTTTCAACACGAAATAGTATATTTATAAGCAAAAATTTCCTTAGAATTGAAATAAATATAGTACAAAAAGCTCAATATTAAAAAGCTCGATTGTTAATCAAATAAAATTTAAATTTTAAATCTATATAATAGTATGAATCCCCACCTTTTGGAGGCTTGGAGGGATGTAGAAGAGAACATATACCTTTCCTATTGCATTTGCCTATACATGTATTTGAGCTTGTGGAGGGCATGCTTAAGAATCTAGCCTAGAATTTTGATATCATTTTATTACTTAAAAAAAAAAAACTATCTTTGGTCACTTTACTACTTTAGCTTATTATTTTATCTTCATTAATTAGATTCTCTATTGCACAAAGTTAAAAACTTTTGAAAAAAAAAGAAATTCAAGAATGTTTTTTGAAGAAAAAAGAGAGGAAAATAAAATAAATTGAGATAATGTAAGGTGTCAAATTTTCTGCCCTTATATATGGTCCAGGTATTAAGGGAGCAAATCTAATTATTAATGCTTCTTATTTTTTCTAATGATAACTTTTATTTTTTAGAATTATATATATATATATAAGGTTTATTGTGAATTTGAATGTAAAATGTTAATTTTTTTTAGAAAAGATGTATTTAAAAATTATGTAAAATATACGTTAAGTCATGATAAGTAACAATTTTAAAAAACATATGAAAAGATTAGAAAGTGAAATAGTCAAGCTGACTAAATTATTGATAGACTTAAAAATACCATTCAACTTGGTGAACTAAGTTTAAATACATCCTCGAACTTGGCATAAATTATTAGTTTCGTCCCTAAACTATTAATAGATTTAAAAACATCCCTCAACTTGGCGAAATAAGCTTAAATACACCCTCAAACTTGGCACGAATTATTAGTTTCAGGCCTAAACTATTGATAGACTTAAAAACACCCTCTCTCTCCCAACTTTGTGTTTCTGTAACTTATTAAGTTTTAATTTGAAATTTTGTAGAGCTTCATTTACTGTCATATTTTTACAATCCTAAAATCTTCTTACGTGATTGTCATATCCCGATCATAAAATTTTAATGTTTCCAGAAGTCTACATTGATAAAAAATAATCATAAACAAATTAGGAAAAGAAAGAGAATCAAACAATTAAAAATGAGAAAGAAAGAAAAAACATATTTGCTTTGAGGTAGTCATTAATGAAGAAAACGTTAAATGAGAAGAAGAAGGAAGGGTATTCTAGTGGTTTGATAATTAAAAGTTACACAAAAATTTTCTTTTTTTTTTTAAAAAAAGGGCTGATGTGGTCTTTTTTGAACCTTTCACACACTTTAAATAAATTGTACTCACTTATTATGTCATGTGCCATGCAGGAGGGGTGTATCTAAGCCTAGTTCGTCAAGTTGAGGAGTACTTTTAAGCCTATCAATAGTTTAAGGATAAAATTAATAATTTGTGCTAAGTTCGATGGTGTATTTAAGTTTGGTTCACCAAGTTGAAGAGTGTTTTTAAGCCTATCAATAGTTTAAAGACGAAATTAATAATTTATAACAAGTTTCAGAATATTTTTAATAGTTCTTCTCTTTTAAAAAACATACGATAAGATTGTGGTCCAAGAAGAAAGTGAAATGGCCAAGCTGACTATATTTTCTGGTCCTATCATATCAACGTAGAAATTTTTAAAATTTGATTTAAATAAAAACATATTTTTTCTTTTAGAAAACTTTTTTTAAATTCTTCCCTAGAAGCTCTCATCTTTTTGCTCTTTTGAAACTTGAACTCATAACCTTCGAATTGAAAGTAAGGAATGCTTAATATTCGAGCAGTCTTATCAAAACATACCCTTTCTATTTTTATTTACTCACTCCATTATCTTTATTTCATGTGTTCTTGAGAGCATGAATTCGTAATAAATTGATAGCTATACCCACGTAGTGATAGTTCAGATGTAAATACATATCAAAGTAGATTACATGGAAATTATATCATATTGGCTCTAACAAAATTCACATGAAAATTATAAAACATGGAACACGTACATATATATCCAATATGAAAATTACGTAGCAACAGTACATATACATATACTACAACACCCAAAAGACCCTTTTCTTCCAAATATTACAAGATGATCTTTGGTTCTCAAACCAAAAAAAAAAAAAGTACACTACACATAGAACCCATCCTAGTTTTTTTTTCCTTTCATTTCCCACCTGGTGTCCGATACCCTGTTAAGAAATCGTAAAGCCCCATTTTGAAGCATAACGAACGAGATCACCCATTTCATCTTCGTTGATGTATCCATCACCATTTTTATCTGCAAAACGAAGGGCTTTCCCAGCTTTCCAAAGACAAAAATGCAAGCCCATCTCTTTAAATGCTAATCTCAATTCATTTTTGCTAAGTTTTCCATCTCCATTTTTATCATATTTCATGAGCATACCTTTCACTTGCTCATCACTTAGTGGATAACTTACTCTTCTATAAACATACCAAGGCATTTTTAAAAGAATTTTTGCTATAACTTTTATTTGTATAATTTCCTTAGGAAAAGTATATAATGGTTGGATGAATTTCCAACAAGGGATGGTTGATATTATATATAAGGGTCAGCATAGTACTCATTATGAGTAGTCATAATCTATTATTTGAGAATATGTTTGTTTTTTCGTGTATGTAGATTAATAAGAATTTATTCCTTCCTCGACTATTTTTTTCACTTGTTCTTACATTATATGTGGAATATGGGGTAATTTCTCTTATTATAAGGAGCCACTTGAGTGTTGAAGCACACAAGACACCGTCGACATGTCTACTTAAACAGATAGCTATCAATTAACATGTCTGCTTCAGCTGTTTGATTTGGACCATTTCTTAATTTTTTCGTGCTATTCTTGCGCAGGGCCATGCTAACCTTCTCTGTATCGTTCCAATTTTATTGGATATCCTTGAAGGGACTCAGCTGCTTGATTTTACTATATAATTTAGATTAATAATTTCTTTACCTTCTTTAACTATGAATTTATAATATTATCTCAATAAATTATTTTTTAAGGGTAGTTACCAATTAACGTGTTTGCTTCAGTTGCTTGATTTTGCTATTTCTTCGGCTGATGTTTCAATTACGAATTTACAATATTACCACGAATAAATTATTTTTTCTTAAAGGTAGTTGTCATTTGACGGGCCTACTCCGACTACTTTATTTTATAACGTTACTCCTAATAAATCATTTCTCCGACTGCTTTAGCTAGTAAAAATTATAAGTATTTAAATAATAAAGAAAAATTTTGAACTATCAAATTTTGTATGTGCAACATGAATTGATACAAAATAATTAACCTATATTATTTTAAAATAACATAAAGTGTGTTATAAGTATAATAATTAACAACTTAAATATTTAAAATATATATATAAAATATCTATTAGTGTCACATAAAGTGAAATAAAAATAACATGTGTTGAACACGAGCACGGACTCCTATAACTAGTATATAAATAAATAGAAGTGAATTTAAATTTTAACTTTATTGATTCAACCTTTAAGGACGTTCTTAAAGAATATCGGTTTAAAAGGAGTTAAATATTGTTTTAAAAGGAGTATATATAATAATTCTCTTTTGCTTTTGTTGTTCTTTATGAATTCTCTTTTCCAAAAAAATAAATAAATAAAGATCTTTCAGTATCTTTGAACACATATATATGCTTCGAGATTAGTATTACTACCTATGTAAACAAATAAAAAATTAAACAAAGTCCCTATGTAAAAATTAAGTGCGTGTAGGTTAGGTAAATGTAGGTTTATTGGTTTCACTTTATAAAATTCTTAATTTTATCATTCAAATTAGAGTCATTAAGTATACTTATATTTATAAAATTAAATATAAATAAGCATATTTACTTAATTTTTATTTTATAACTGTTTAATGATTTAGTTATACGACGAAATCTTGTTGTCAGTCATTTAAAATTTTTTGTATAAAATAATATTTTATAATTACTTAATTAATTTTTATCGAACTATATATCAACTTTCACTGCTGATCACTCATCATTATCAATAACTATCACAACCATTCTCGAGCATAATTAATCACCATTAATTGCCTTTAATTATTATAAAGATGTGACGACATATATTACTATCACTAATCATCATTTATCATCATCATTATCATTTCAATCATACATTTCAATTGTAAATTCAAAGTTAGTGTATTGATTAACGAATGGGCAATTCTGCAAGATTCGAAAGAAACGTGATATGTAATAATTGAAATTAAATATATTAGACAACTAAAATAATTACTAGCCCACTTGTGGAAGCATAATTTAATGGATTAAAAAAATTTGATATAAATGGTTTGATTTAATATTTAAAAAATTCGTATCAACCTGCCCCATGTACTCCCCTATCTGATGATAGATAAACAAAATATTTTAATTAATCTTATGTTCTAGATAAATGTATCAGATCCTTAATTTGGAATATTCTACAATATAAATTATAAACTCTTTATTAAATTAATTAATAGTCAAAATGCAAAATTTCCAATATCGGATCATCACGCAATCCATACTCCAAGGACAACATGCACATCAAATTGTTCGTTCAGATAAGAGATAGATTCAAAATGTAAATAATGAGTTAATCTTTAAGACTTTTTAAAATTTAACGATTTTAATGTTAAAATTATGAGTTTTGAGAAAATTATATTTAAAGAGCTATACAATCTCCCCCGCTAGGCTTATATGTGTCTGTTTTTATTCAAGTATTCTGTAATTTTCATATTTTTTTTTATTTATCTCGATAATATTTTATTTGAAGAGGACACTAATAGCTCGAAAATAAATATGTAGTAAAAAGAATTCATTTTGAACAGTACATAGGTGTTTTTTACATGCATCCAACTATAATAATAAGTAATTTTTAAATTTACAAATGATAATTAAAAAAATGCACTCAGCATCAAAAGAGCATATTCGTAAAAATATTTGAATAGGGGTGATGGGCAGCATCAGCGGAACCATTTCTTTTGACTCTTTTTCGAATTCGATTAATATTGATTGACCGCATATTTTATTGTAGTTCTATGATTCAAAGTATCCTTTTTTATTTGATCCCTTGAATTTTATATTCGGAGTTGCGATTTCATTATTATCCATGCATTATAAGTACCACATTTTTTAGATTATTATATATGAAGCAGAGAATAAGTTCCACCTATTATTTAAGATTCATAGATTAATTTTAGATGGATATAAGAACATATATAGAAGAAGATAAGACAGGGAGACACTATAAATATAAATATACACCGAAAGTTTAAGAATATACTATATAAAGATGAACAATATCTCGCCAAATGATTTATGTTAATCTTTTAACACATAATATATGTATTGTCTGTTTTACATTAATTTAAGAAATTTATTATGATTATAAATATATTTAATGTAAATGGGTATCAATTATAAATTAAATTATAAAAATTTAAATCTTGAATCTAACTCGACTCTAAAAATTAATTGATCGTCCAAATATATATGAGGAGATTATTCATTTTTTTTAATCGGATGTGGACTCTTCGACAAAAGTCTTAATTAAATATCTAATGTTATAATTCTCTTTTGCTTGTTCTTATTCTTTTATGGATATTTTAAATTTCTTTTCTTTCGGTAACTTTGTACACTTGTGATTTGATCTAAATTGGAAATTAGAAAGGGAGGAATAAGCAAAATAATTGTATTTACGCTATGAATGATTCTTTTTTGGGTGGGTGAAATTAATAGTGACTTTGTAAAAATTGATGAATTGTATCATTATGATATTTATAATAAAATCTTAATTAATCATATAAGAATTTGTATAAAAAAGGTCATTTTATTATTTTCATCGTTACTTGTCTATTAGTTTCGGATGGAGCCAAAGATTCACTATTTTTTGACTTTGGGGTATGATGAAATAAAGCAAAATGACTCTTTAAATTGTCTACGCTTCTTTTAATTGTGAAGTAGCAATTAGTCAATGCAACTTTCGATGTTCACAATGGGTCATTCGGAAACAGTCGTGCTATATTTTTAAACATAGGGGTCAGGCTGCGTACATCCGACCCCCCCTTACCCCGCAATGAGCGAAAGTCTTTGAGGCATGGAGTAATATTATTGTTGTCCATTATCAGTCATTTTACCATCGCCACAATTATTATTCACGACTACTAAATTATCACGATCAACTACCATTTAGTTAGCATGTAATATTTATTCGATATTTTGATATCCAAATATATATTTTAATCTAAAATAATACAAACAAATGGGCCATAATATCTTTGGAATTCTCTAGTTTGCAAGATCCGAAAGAAACGTAAAATGTGATAATTGAAATTTAAAAATATTAGACTATAGAATAATTTCTAGCTTGTTCAAAGCATAACTTAATTGATTATTAATAAACTAGATACACCAAATTTTGAGTTAAATTTTCTCGAAACCTTTTATGTGTAAAATATCGATAAGTTTATAGACTTAAATTAAAGACATTCTTTTAGAGTTTTATAATGAATTGAATTGACAACTCGATAAATCCTTTTGATTAAAATTGCTATTTATGAATATTTTTTGGGTTGTTTTAATTATTAAAATACTTTTCTTTGAGTAATTTTATATATGTAAAACTTAAAGCACTAAAAGATTATAAAGCATAATTTTATAGTTTTTACTTTTTATCCACTCACGCTTTTTATACAAACAACGAATTATACAAATGTTTTGCATGAATTATATAGCGAAAATACTAATATTATATAAATATTATGAATTGTATAACGAATTATACAAATATTATATTAATTATACAAATGATGCTATAACTATAATAACAAAATATAATTACTCAAATTATAACATTAGAACATATATAATTAAACTTTATGTGTTTGTCACTCAGGAAATCTAATCAATTTATATTTAAAAGATAAAAGGTAGATATTTTAACTAACTAACTAATAGCATATAAAAAAGGGAAAGTAATAATTTTTTAAAGACCAGACAATCATGAAAGTGAGAAAGTCTTTATCTTAATCCTAACTAAATTGGAAGATTACCTAAATTTCGGCTGAGGATTAATTATTTAATATCAGATAAATATGTTCCTAATGAACTTTAGTATAAGAAAATAATAATGGAATCACATAAATATATTCGTACGCCTACACTTTTCGAAAAAAAAGATTCTGCACCACAAGTATAGATTGAAATAAAATCATATATGATTATAATATTATTGTTATTATTTGTGCTAAATCTGTATTTATGAATAAAATGTATGAATAGTAAACACTACTCAAAAATAAAAATAACAAATCAAAGATGAAAAATTGAGTTCAGTAAATTTACAGTGTGTTTTTAAAAAAAATATTTTTCTCAATTTTACTCCAAGTTATGAAATATACTCTTCCAAAAATAAAACGATTTACATCAATAGAATAGTTGTATCACAAACTATGTACAACTACAAACTCAATCAATGACCGAAAATCATACTTAACTTTTTAAGCAAAGAAAAAAAAAGTTTGTTGTTGGAAAATGAGAGAAAAATTTTCTATTTATATCTTATCAGAAAAATCATAATTCTTTAGAAAAGTCACAATTTATCAAAAAAATCATAATTAATTATAGAAAATATTGAGACATAGTCCCACGTGAGTGATTAATGGGATGAGTGGTCTCCTTATAAAGTTTATGTAATCCTCCTCCATTTGAGCTAGCTTTTGGGGTGTGAATTAGGCTTAAGACCTTCCTCTGAGTTAGACTTAAGACCTTCTTCAACAGAAAATATGGAAAATATGTAGCTTGTATCTTTTGGCCTAGCTATTAGAACAAAATTAAATTTTCATGAAAATTAAAACATGGCGACATGTCCAATATAACATAATTTACATAACTACAACTGCATATACGTAACCCAAAGATCCCTTTTATTCATCATCCAAAATATTACATACGACAAGATATCTATGGTTCTCAAACAAACATATTTATACAAGGAAACATAACAAAAGAACCCAACAATATCTAGTTTTCTTTTCCTTTGATTTCTCATCTGGTATTCGATAACCTATATTAATAAATCGTAAAGCCCCATCTCGAAGCATACATAACAAGTTCGCTCATTTCATCTTCGTTAATATATCCATCACCATTTTCATCTGCAAAACGAAGGGCTTTTCCAGCTTTCCAACGACAAAAATGCAAGCCCATCTCTTTAAATGCTAATCTCAATTCATCTTTGCTAAGTTTACCATCTCTATTTTTATCATATTTCATGAGCATACCTTTTACTTGTTCATCACTTAGTGGATAATTTACTCTTCTAGTAGTGAGCCAAGCCATTTTGTTAAATGAAATAATAATGGTTGATGAATTTTCAAAAAATGGTGATTTGTATAAATAGAGGGAGGGGTCAACTTAAAGAATTCATGAGAAGTCATTTTCTATTTTTTGGAATATATATTTGGATAGAGATTTAAGAATTTATTCCTTTCTTCAATTGGTTTTTATTACATACACTTATTGGATGTATATGTGGAGACATGGGGTAATTGTATTGGCAAATTTTAACAACTCATCTTAAATACGAAAAGTTTTACATTGGCAAAACACAGGAAGGATGCTGGATATGTAAGTAAATAAGTTTTACCTATTTATGACGCGTTTTAAAGCTGTATGAGCCTACGCCCCAAAGCAGATAATATCACTAGCGCGTTAAATTATTATACAAATTCGATCTGGATTCAGAACTTTAACTTATATATCAATATATCAATTATTGATAATTATCTTTGTTTTGTACGTAATAAAAAAAATCATTCAAATATTATCATTTTACTTACAAAATCACTCAACTAATATTAGTTTAACTTTACCTACAAAATCACTCAACTGATATTAGTTTAACTATAAAGTCACTTGGTCAATTCAAGCCATATATATATCATCATCATCAACATACCCCAGTGCCTCAAAAGGCTCCCGCTCATTGCAGGGTGAGGGGGGTCGGATGTACGCAGCCTAACCCCTATGTTTAAAAACATAAAGCGGCTGTTTCAAGCCATATATATATATATATTTTAATAGACATTGTTACCATGAAAAAAGACCTTGACTAAAAGTGGAAGTTTAGAAAAGTGGGTAAAAAAATTTATACTAGTTTTATTGGGCCTACACGTGGATGATAAGCAGAATAGTTATCTAATTAAGGCCTACAGTTATGAAAGTCTTAATTTGTGTTTATATAATTACGTTGGAAGATTAATTACTTAAATTTTGGCAAAAGACCACTTTAAGATCTGATAAAATGTGTTATTAACAATTATATACGAAAATATCATGTAAACTTTAGTTTTGTGAGGTGTTTCTTTTCAACAGGAGAATATTGAGTTAAAATATCAGCATATCTTATTTTAGAAGTATTTGTCTCTACAATCTTTGCCCAATTTAGATTGGCTAAAGTTAAACACGGCAATTCTTTAACTTTAGACTTAATTCTTTTTACTGCTTCAGTATGTAAATTATTTCAAGCAGGAGAGTTCTTTTTTAATCTTTCATAAAGAATGGCAGTATCTTTAGCTAAATCTTTAACAAATGGAGAAATGTAATTTAAACTTCCTAAAAATCTTTGTAATTGAGTTTTATCTGTTAAAATATCTGAAAATTTAGACGCAAATTCAATTGTTCTATTAATAGGGGTAATCATTCTTTTTTCAATATTATGACCAAGAAATTGAATATTACTTTGAAAAAGACACATTTTTGACTTTGAAATAACTAATCCATTTTGAATAACTATTTTTTGAAATAATTCCAAATACCTAAAATGTGATTCAATATTTTTAGAAAATACTAAAATGTCATCAATATAGACAATAATAAAATTGGTAAAATGAATGAATATATTATTCATAATCTTTTGGAATTTTGAAGGAGCATTTTTTAATCTAAAAGGCATAACATTCCATTCGAATTGTGCAATTGGTACATTAAAAGCAGTCTTATATCTATCCTGTTCTGCAATCTGTATTTGCCAATATCCTGATTTTAAATCAAATTTTGAAAATATTATGGCATCATGCAATCTATCTAATAAATCTTTTTTATTAGGAATCGGATATCGTACCCATTTTAAAACTTTATTTAGGGACTTATAATTTATAACTAATTTGGGTACACCTCTTTCCTTTTCAGCATTCTTATTAACATAAAATTCTGTACATGACCAAGCAGAACTAGATTGTCTAATTAAATTCTTTTTAACTAAATTAGTAATTTCGATTTTACATAAACCTAGATAGGTAGAATTCATCTGACAAGGTCTAGCTTTAATGGGAATGTTATCCTCATTAAATCATCTTCATATGGTAAGGACACAATATGTTTTTTCCTATCCCAAAAAGCATTAGGATGGTCATCACAAATATTAACAGTGAATTGGTTTTTTAATAATTCAACCTTTTCTTGTAATTTAGGATTTTTTAATAAAACATCTATTTCTGACAAAGTAATTTCTTGTTTTATAAAATTAATCTGTTGATTTTTAAGCATTAATTTTTCAACAATCTGATTTATAGATTTTGTAAATGGTTTGATGATAAAATCTAACTGAAAATCTGTATCCTTATAGGTTCTTACAATCTTAGTATGGTCCCATCATTTTAATGAAAATATAGCATTCATGCATGAACGGGACACCTAAAATAATCGGACAAGAAATATCTTCTACAAATTCCTTTGTTACATAAAAATGCTTAGGGTAATTTATAATTTAATCTCATTCTAGTATCATTAGCAGATTTTAAACAATGAGTTGTTTTATGAAAATATCTAGAAAGAATAAGTCCTTCCTGCGCACAATTAACATCCGCACCACTGTCAAATAAAGCAATAAATTCTTTTCTGAAATTATAATCTATTTGCAAAGTAATTTTTTGTAGAAAATCATTATTATCAATGTTAGTTAAAAAATCTTTTGTGGTTTCTTTACTACTTTGACCAATATCAAAACTAGGAGGCTGAATATTCTTTTGTAAAGCCAAATCATAAGTTCTGGAATCTTCTAAAATATTAATCTAGTTATCATGTATTTTAGATTGATTTTTTAAATATATAATTTTTTTCTTTAAAATTGCCAATTTAGTTTTTAAATTAGAAATAGTAATTTCATTTTTTTGGAAAATTGCGTTGAGTTAAAATTCTCTTTACTTCAGCTGTAGAATAATAATTCGGTTGTTTTAAAACAGGAGTAGAAGTACCAGTTTCTTTAGACTCATTTTCAAACATAACGTCTAAAATTTTATTCTTTAAATCCTTATCTTCTATTGTTTTTAAAATCTTGATTATTTTGTCATCATTAATCATATTAATATTTAAATCTTGAAAGTTAGAAATCAAATTATATAAATTCTCATCCTGTTTACAAGCACAATTATCATTATCTGAAAACGATCTATCAGAATCAGAGTATAATTCTTCATCTTGTAAAATTCTCAATTTTTCTTCTGTACTAGGACTATCAGAAGTAGAGCCAGACATTTCAGAGTCAGAACTTGAATCAGAATTTAATAGTATTTTACACAATAAATCTTTAGTTTTTTCATCTAAATTCAAAGTTTTAATCTTTTCTTCTGTCTTACATTCATTAGCATAATGACCAAATTTTCCACATTTATGGCATCTAATTCGTTTTTTATAATCTTTTTTACCTTTTTTCTTATAATCTTTTTTATTATCCTTATCTTTAGAGACTTAAACCGTTTTTTCTTATATTTACGTTTTTTATAATCAGACTTATCCTTAGTTTTGTAAATCTTTTTTCTTTTAGATGTTCTAGGGATATCAAAAGCAAATTGATCACAAAATTTTTCTAATTGTTTTATTTCATTTAACTATTCTTTTTAATATGATGTTATATGGAAAAATGGCTTTTTGAATAGAAAGATCAAACATCGATTTAAGACTCAATTTATTTAAGAGAAAATCAATTTTTAAAATTTTGAAAGAAAATAGAATCGCCACCTAATTTTGCAGATAATTAGGAAACCATTAAATATTTAAAAAGACCTGACAGACAAATCTTTTTAAAATTCAGAGAAAAGGTTCGGGTTCACATTTCCACTTCGAAAAGGTTTTACGCACTCAAAATAGCCGCTAAATGCGATTATCCAATGATTAGGTGATTTGATTAACTTTGAAAATATTTGATTGCCTTGAAAAGGTTGACTGATTTTGAAATTGATTAATTTTGAAAAGATTTGACTGAACTTGACTAAATTGAAAGCATGACTTGAAGAAAATTGACTAGTTTTGAAAATTGAACTAAAATGTAAAATCACATTTTTCTTTATTTTTTTCCTTTTTTACTTTTTCATTTCTAATGCAAAAACTATTTCAAAATAAAATGAAAATAACATAAATGATTTTGACTTGGGGAATTTAATTAGATTGAAACTAATAATAACAGGTAATGTTAGCATCCAAACAAATACATAAACAAAAGTAAAATAACAGAAAGAGTTGAAGTGGTTCTGGCCTTTATCCCATTTAAAATCTTTATTGCAACTTTGGCTCCTTTCTTTATGTTGTTATAGACTGTTCTCCGAAAAGATAATATAGGTTGATTCGAAGAGGATGAAGTTTGGGCCTCCATGGCCCAAAGAAATGCAAACGAAAGAGGAGTTCACAATGGGCTCAGATTGGTATATTCATGCAAAGAAAAGAAACATGGATTAATCATCCAACTCGACATAGAATAAACAAAAAATGGAATAGAAATCTAAAGCCTATCGTTAAGAACAAATATGATGATTTAGGAAACAATATTAAACAAAAGACGAATGAGAAAAGACAAATAGCTTCTAAATTCACAGGCATATGGTATAACAACTGATAGCACACAAGCTCGAAATAAATCACTTAAACTTGAAATTCAACCTGGCAAACGCAAACTAAGATTTATACTTCCAAGTTCAACAACCATCAGAATCACACTGGATTTTATAGTAAAGTTTGGGACAAATTCGAGGGTAAAAACGCAATTTGACATCTGAAAATAAAGCTTAACCCAAAACATGAAGTTATGGAAAACACTGTCATTATAGCGGCAAAGCAAGTTCAAGCAGTAGCTAAGGGAAATACCACAACTACAGGCCACCTCGAACTCTCTATTCCAATCAAACAGAGGTGAGTACAACAGTGACTGTGAACCCAAAACAATACAATAACAGAATGAAGAAAACAAGTTCTGCAACTGAACAAAAATCAACTATGTAACTGAACAAAACAATAACATTATAACAGTATACTTGATGGAGGATTTAGAATATTTGAGTAGATTCTGTTAACAAAATCACAAAAGAACATAAGCATTCTATAAGCTTTGATTAATTCTTGAACAAGCATTTTACAGATAACTCTAGTAAACTCATTAATAAGACTGGCTAACACACCAAATGACAATATCTTAAGATCAGTGAAGAAACAAGCAGTCATCCATGCTAAACATGATTGGTAATTTCAAGTCAGTAATATTAAAGGGAATCACAGCTGCAGCATCTCAAGAACAAACCCAAAAGACAAGACTCATAACAGGATTATGTTATCAAACAATGAGTACATTTTCAACTTCAAAAGGCTTTAGACAAGAGGAACAACAGGTTTTAAAAAAAACATGAAGACCAATAGAAGATATACCATCAGGCTCAAACTCAGAATAAAATCATTTATGGCTCTAAAAATTCTCCCAAGATCACTATACAATAGGCAAAGTCATTTGACGAGCATTATGCAGAAAAAACGGAGAAAAGAAAAAAAAAAGTACTATCATTTAATCCTCAAAAGTCAAAATAACCCAGTCAAAATCACACGATCATATAAGATGAATTCATTTCAAGATGAGATTAGAGCAAAGATGAAGTTGAAACACTTGAAACTTGAAATTTAGACCAACTGGATCGACACTGTTACAACAACTTAACATGACCCTCTCAGATAATATCAACGATGAACAAAAACATTCAGCAGGACAAAGATATTTTCAAACATAACATTATCAGTTTGAGGTCATTTTAGCTGAAACATTGTTATTCTAAGTTTAAAATTATTACCCGAAGATTAATTAAATGGGAAGAAATTAATTTTCCTAGTGAGTGAATTGTAGAAGAAGCTGCTATACCTCAGGAAATTACTAGTGAGGAAATTTTTGAAATTACACAAAGTAAAGATAGTAATGTTACTTTAAGATTTAAACCCCAGGATATTGCTAGATTAACCGATTCCTCTTCCAGATTAACTAGATCTGTGTCTTTATATATTTTCCCAGTAGATTATATTGTAGATATACTTTCTAGAGCTTCTACATCTCAGATTAGGAAAACAAATTTTGATAAAATTGTCATAGATAAAAATAATATTGCTAAGAACAATTAGGAGAATTTTGTGATAAATTTGCTTTTGATATCCCTGGAACATCTAAAAGAATTTTTTTTTTATAAAACTAAGGATAAGTCTGATTATAAAAAACGTAAATATAAGAAAAAATAATTTAAGAGTACTCAATCCCCATTCCTCTGGTAAAATAATTCGTTTAATAATCATTTTTGAGAAAGAAAAATAGACTTTGTTAGGGCCCTCAGTATTATTGTGTGTAATCTCTACTGACCCTGTAGAAGTTAAAATTATTTCGAAGTGTAATCTGATTTTGTATGTCTGCATTGAAAATAATGCATTACTTAAATACCTTTTCATTACAATCTAAGGGTTATGCTTCCACTGAAATTTTTTATTTTTCACATGTAAAATTATTTCTTTAATGTCATGTGTCTCAAAAATCTCTTTATCAATTCTGCTTATAATCATTGCATATGAATCTGTATTTTTCAGTTCAAAATCTTTAGGATCCTCAATGGAGGTGGGTTGGCTAAAGTTAAACACGGCAATTCTTTGACTTTAGACTTAATTCTTTTTACTGCTTCGGTATGTAAATTGTTCCAAGAAGGAGGGTTCTTTTTTAATCTTTCATAAAGAATGACAGTATCTTTAGCTAAATCTTTAACAAATGGAGAAATGTAATTTAAACTTTCTAAAAATCTTTGTAATTGAGTTTTATCTGTTAAAACATCTGAAAATTTAGACGCAAATTCAATTGTTCTATTGATAGGGGTAATCATTCCTTTTCCAATATTATGACCAAGAAATCGAATATTACTTTGAAAAAGGCACATTTTATGGATTTTTCTATATCCTGGATTTTTCGATGGACCATTGAATTAGACACAGATTCTGATGATATGTCTTTCCTATTCAGAAGATTTCATACCAAATTTTGGCCCAAATTGATTACTAAAGATACTGAAGGGAAGTTATATGGTCAAGAATTATTAGACACTCTCAAATTTCTATTGCAAAATATGGAAAGATTACTTCCGAAGCTGTCTAAGTGGAAGAAAGTCATTTTGCCAAAGTGACTAAGAAAATTTAAATAAAAAAAGGCGAATTATTATCTCAAGACGAACTGATTGCTGCTTATATGGAACAAGTTAAGAAGGACATACAACGACAGATTGAGGCCAGTGATAATATTTCTATGGGTGATGATTTTGCAAATTCTCAAAGCATTAATAGTATTAGTTCCGAAGAATTACCTGAGATTATTAGAAAGGCTGAGGAGGAGATTTTTCAATTCAAAACCCAAAAGAAATGAGTATGCGGTTTTTCAAGAAAATATTCAGGAAGAAGAAAAGATTCAACAGACAAATTTTTTTCCTATCAGATTTAATTATGGGATTGCTTTTTACTATTCATCATTTCTATTTTTAAATAAGTTATTGTGACCTTTTACTATTTGACACTGTTTACTTTTTGATTTTTTAGTCGATTACTGTGCAATTTTACTGTTTGACACTGTGCACTTTTGAATTTTGTTAGTTACTGTACACTTTTACTGTATAATACTGTGCGCTTTACTATCCACTTTTTGACTTTACTATAGCTACACGTTATAGGTTGAAATCAACATTAGGCGAATTCAAGATTTTAGTTCTTTGTGTTCAAAATTTTAATTTTAACCACCAACCCCATCACCTTGTTTGAGTTATGGGTTCATAGCTCAATTTTATCACCAATTTTACTAAATTTTATATTAAAAATTCAAGTTTAATTAGGATAAAAGTTTAAGTTTAAGTGAATCCAAAAACAGGGAAAAAAAACACAGCTATACCAAATAAGAACCTAAATTACTACAACAAATCAATAGATTTAGTTTTCACCAACATAACAATAGTTCTTTTTTATCAAGGTATATTATAATTGAATTCTTTTTGTAGTTTGTTTTTTATACTTTGTATTTGATAATTTTTGGTTGGACTGTTTTATATATATGTAATCATGTTATGATATATAGGGGTTGGTATTTTTGTTAACTGTGATTATATTGTATCACAGTAGGTATTTGACTGGATTAGTTATGATACACACCATTTGGTATATTATGTTTTTAAATAGTTGACTTATTTAGTGTTTTATTATATAAATGATTATTGTAGGAGTTGGTATTTTGTTTGGTGTGATTATGATTGTTGACATTTTGAAGGTGTAACGTCGCGGCAAATCGATAAAAATAATAAAAATAAATGAATTTAAATAATAGGAAAAATAATTTAATTTTAGGAAATAGTTTGATTTTTGAATCACCACCTAATTTTAAGGATAATTAGAAAACTAATTAATTATTTACAAAATAGTTTACGAACCAAAAATTCCGAGTAAGGGTTCAAGTTATTCCGAAGGAAAGATATTAGCACCCTTCAGAATCCACAACTATGGGTCCAGACTAAGCTCTTTTTTTATTTCAAATTGAGGAGAAAATGTACAATATAATACAAGTATGATAATCATGAAATAAACAACGTTATTAAATAATGATAGCAATCTAATTATGTCAATCAATAAAGTAAAAAAAATATATTTATTGACAATCAATAAAACAAAATAAATAATAATTATGTCAATCAATAAAACAAAAGAAACAATAATTATGATAAAGAATAAATCAATAAAGTAAATAAATAACAATAATGATAAAATAAGTCATCAAAATAAAACAATAACAATTATGATAAAGCCACAAAACAATAACAAAATTTTCTATTGTCAGTTTTAACAAATACTATGTATATGAATTTAAACTAAATTTTTGAAGTTTTACATGTAAAAAAAAGTGAAATTAAACTAACCTTTTTCATGGGGAGGCCTCGAAATCCAACGGATAGATTTTTCCTCGGTCATATTTAGCAAATATCATACAGATGAATTTAAACTAATAGATTCGAATTTCAACAATACAACAAATATCAACCTAAACTAAAACTTCCGTCTTTTTGAATGGGGAGGCCTCAAAATTCGACGGATAAATTTTTTTTCCGCCAGATTTAACATATAACGAACTTGAAAAAAAAACCTTGAATTTTAATATATAATAAATATAAACATAAACTGACTTTTCCATCTTTTGAATGGGGAGGCTTCAAAATCCGACGGATAAATTTTTCTCAGTCAAGTTTAACAAGTAATGTATATGTGAATTTAAACTAAAATTTTAAATTTTAAAATGTAACAAAATATGAATTTAAACTAAAGTTTTTCGTCTTTTTGAATGAAAAAGCCTCGAAATTCGACGAATAGATTTATCATTGGCCATTTTGACAAATAATAAATAAAAGAGTAAAATAACAAAGTGATCTACTCAAATTTGAATGAAACAACACTACTGCTAATGTTAAACCGAATAAAATCGCGAATGATGACATCCAAAAATATATATATTTATTATTTATTTATATATATATATATAATAATCATAAATTTAAAACTACAGTGATATTAGTAATAACAACCATGACTCAAATTTACAGAAGCAAGTAAAATAGAAATATTAAATAATATTGACAACAACACTTAATAATCACAAGAATAAATAATATATAGATGTGATCCATTAACTTATTTTTTAGAAACACAATTATTAACAATGACCCAAGACATAATATAAAATAATCTAAAGCACAAATAAAATAACAAGTAACAAATGTATTACCCTACTAAAGAATACCAAAGGGTAAAACAATCTCCAAAATAACAAAATATAACAGTAGTAACAAAGCAAATCAATCCTCCTAAATAGACCATAATAGTAAATTAAACATGCAATATTACACAATAAAATATTTCTATAGTATTACTAACGATTGTCAGCCAAGCAAGGGTAAAATAAACCAAAGAAACTATAAAAAAATTCATGTAAAACAAAGCATCAATAATTAGCTATAATAATATTGAATCAAATTACAGTAGTGAGCAAATCAAGTAGATAGTCATGGATTCAAAAATAAATAAATGAATGAATCAATAACAACATGAAGGTAAAAAATACTACACAATTACAAGAGAGCAAAACATAATAACAACAATAACATACCCAGTTGTATCCTACAAGTGGGATCTGAAGAGGGTAGATTATACGCAGACCTTACCGCTATCTCATCGAGGTGGAGAGGCTGTTTCCTAAAAGAGAACTAATATTAACAAAGGCGCTAAATAAGTATAACTCAAACAAAATGATGAACAAAGTTTACTGGAGAAATCACGAAGTAGATCAAGTCCATAAAATTTTAGTGTTGTCAAAAAGTTAAACTATAAAATCCAACATGAACACAAAAGGACAATATCTCAAACAGCAAAATTATTATAAACAACCCAGAACATCCAAATAATGAAAATAATGAAGTATCCCCAAGAATGAAAATAAAAATGGAGCAACTCAACACATCTAGCTAGAAAAAAAAATCATAAAATAACAAGCCAATTAAACAAATAATAAGAAAAATGTATCAATCTAAAAATACACACAGAGATTTATAAAACACAAATCAAGAGAAATATTATCGAAGGGTGCTATTTTTGACCAAGTGCTTCTGTTGTCATGCGCTGAGTTTGGAGTTTTGTTATGAAAAAAAAAATGAAGGGTGAGGATATAATAAAAAATAAAAAAAATTAAAACAAAAATTAAAGTAAAAAGTAATGGATAAAAGGAGGGGACACATGGGGTCGAAAAATAAGAATTTAAATTTAAATATTTGATGAATTAAAATAAATCAATTAATGAGCTTTCTCCAGTTACTAAGTAAAATAATTAACTCTATTACGAATTATATAATTTTAAAAAATAATTTATAAAAATAATAATTATGAAAATATTACATAATTACATATGTATAAATTATATGAAAGAAAATTTATATAACATTAAAAAAAATAATAGTAAAGAATGTTAGAAATACACAAATATTTAAATTAAATTGAATATAAATCAAAATATCTATTTTAATTAATTGATGCTCTAAAAAGACTGTAAGTCAGATAAAATTGAGTGTAAACAATGATGTTTGATAATAGAAATTTGAATATCTTGATTATGATATATAATTGTACATACTTGCTCTATTTTTAATTTGAGTACGATTTGAAGGAGTGTATTTTTTATGGTTTGATTATGATATATTATAGTTGGTATTTTTTTGTGATTTCTCATGTTCTATGGGAATTGATATATTATAACATAGGTTTTTTTTTTAACTTGTCTACGGTATATAGAAGTAAAAAGATAATAATATTTTGTATCCTAATTAATCATCAATATTTATGGGTGCATTTAAATTTATTAAGTAGTTTTTGTGGCTATGGGACCTTTGAAATGTATCCAAAAATGGAAAATTCGAGATGATCTTGTTTGTTTGTTTGTTTTGAAGCTGATTTCGTGAACAAAGGAATTTGAAATTGACCACAAGTTTGTTAGTTGTTGCTGTCAAAATGAGTTTCTTCACATACGTAAGATCATATAAATGTCACATGAAATCAAAGAAATAAAATTTTATATATATACTAGATAATTTAAGGTTCGTAATATGAGTTTAATATTTTAATTTTAAGTTATATTTATTAATATTTAATTTTTATTTTGAAAAATAAATCAATCATTTATATGTCCAACTATGCACTCACCATAAAAGTTCATATGAGGATTATAGCTTGCAATATTTTATCTTATTTTATTTTTATAATGTTAAACAAACATTTAAACTTGCTTAAGTTGCACTAATTGATATTAAAAAGATATACGTTTGAATATTCATATTAACACCGTATCTGATAGTATAATTTTCTAATTTAACAACTTAAAGTTGCTCAAGTAGTAAGAACTCTCCACCTTCAATTATAAAATTAAAAAAGCAAAAATAAAAAAAAATCTCGTGGAGTTAAAAAAATGAGCAATTATTTTTTAAAAATATTTTTTTAAAACTATATTTGAAAATCATATAAGAGGATCAACTATAAAATTACAAATGTCATTTGAATTTTTTTTAAAATATAGTTCAATTTGGAGATAATTTTGGCTTTAGAAAAAAAACATTATTCGTTATTTATAAATAAGACACATTTTAAAAGAATTATATATTGCTTATTGGTATTCATCTTTGAGAGTTATTAGCACATAAAAAAAGATTTTGATAACGCTTTCAACAAGAAAGAAATAAAAAAAAAGATATTTCCCGCAATAGTTTTTCCTCTCTAACTTAGGAACCTTCAAATAGTGTTTACCAATTCATTAACCGTTGAATTAGACTAAAATTTTAATTAAGTATTTCTTGCATCTTGTTCTTTAATTTGAATGGTATAGATTGGATTCAGAGATCAGAAGCATCCTGTTTTAGATTCCAAACAAACTCTTCCTTTGTTTTTTTGTTGATGCAGCTAGTGCTTCGCCGTGCTCGAAATTATTTTATAGCTATTTAAAAAAATATTTATAATTCTTTTAATATTATAGTGGAATAGTTTGAATTTTGAATAACTATGATTATTACCTTAAATTTAAAAAGGTTTTCACGTTAAATTTAATATTTTTCATTTTCTTCATTTTTGAATTTGCATTTTTCCATTATAAAACTTTATTGGGACCCATTATTTCAGCAAAATTATGGAGCGTCGGAGAAGAACGTGAGTAAAACAAGACAGCTGTTATTCATATATGTTTTTTCAAGTAATTTATTAGTAAAACAAGCAGCAATAATTGAAGAGTAATGAAGAAACTTCTAGTTTTGCTCTTTCTTCTTCTTCTTCAACAACAACAACAAGAAGCAGCTGCTTCGAACACCATAGTTAAATATCTTCCTGGTTTGCAAGGTCGCCTTCCATTCCATTTAGAGACCGGGTGAGTTTGTTTAAATTTATCTTTAATTTTAATATTTGTATTTTTTAATACGAATAATATCTTCTATTAAGAATTACAATCTTTCATGCCTCGAAGTCTTTGTTTTAATTACGTTAGAAGATTGTTATTTGGAGCGTCGATTGAAAATTAATGAGGATTACAAAATTGGTATGCATGGTGATAACTGTTGAAGAAGATCTAAGCCTGTGTCGATTGAAAATTAATGAGGATTACAAAATTGGTATGCATGGTGATAACTGTTGAAGAAGGTCTAAGCCTAACTCACCCAAAATATAGCTGAAAGGGAGGAGTATTGTTACCCTCTCACGCCCAGTGCGTAGCATCTGGTCCATGGACAATTTTTTTTCGAGGGTCCAATATTAGGTGAGACGGGCTCTGCTTTGATACCATATTGTATTTTGGGGCCCAACATTAGGTGAGATAAATCCTGCATTGATATTATATTAAAAAAAATTTTACGCCTAACTCATACCCCAAAAGCTAGATCAAAGAAAGGAGGATTGCCTAAAGCTTATAAGGAAATCACGCATCCGATTAACCATCAATGTGGGAATCTCAACAATAACTTATTTTACTTGTACTTCGCCACAAAATTTAGCTCATTTCGCGCTCAAAGCAATAGATATAAATTAAATTTGACTAAATTATCAGTTACTAGATATTTTTTGAGAATTGAACTTCATTGAGAAGAAATTACATCTTTAATATAGTCAAAAATAATTACTGATATGTTTGTTTTGAATTTCTATAGACACACTTATTGTCTCATAATATGTTTTTCTTTTCTTTTTTTTTGTTTGGCTGAAACCATATTATTTTGTGACGCTAATCTTGGTCCTAAAACTATGTTTTCAATGTATGATTCAAGAATTATATAGTGATAATAGAGACAAAGTCCGAATTCAAATTATTTTAAAAGAACAATATATATTAATTATGTTATGAATTTAATTTTAATAGAGTACAAAATTACTGAGTTCTTAATTAAAATATAAATCGAGCTTGAATTAAAATTATCTCATTAGATCAAATTTGTACCTTAATTTTTAGCTCCAACCTAAATAACATGATAAGAAAAGATATTTGAATGTATTTTATATATTGTCTAGGCATGTCATTTCATTTACTACTCCTTCTATTTCATTTTATTTATATTTTATATTATATATCAGTGTAATTAATTCTTACCTTTTTATTTATGTTAAATAGGTATGTTGGAATTGGTAAAGATGAGGAACTGCAACTTTTTTACTATTTTTTGGCTTCAGAATCAGAGCCTAATACTGATCCTCTTTTAATTTGGCTATCTGGTGGGCCTGGTTGCTCTTCTGTTAATGCCATGGTCAATGAAATAGGTACATCCATGATATTTGTTATTATATCCGTTTTAGGGGTAATATTCGTAATTTTTTTCTATTTAAATCTTGAATTATAGACCTTCAATTTATAAGGATGAAAGAATCTCAATCGTCCCCTATATTTTATAATTATTTTCTGAACGTAATTTTTACTTATCAAACAAAAATTTTCTTTTTAAAATTTCAAAAAACAACAAATCAAAGCTAAGAATTTTTGTTGTCCAGGACCATTACGTTTTGCTGAACAAATCTACAATGGAAGTTTGCCCTCGTTCGTACTACACCCACACGCATGGACCAAGGTAATAATTATTTGAAGATGTCATAAAGTTAATTCGTAAAAATATAATTCGTTCAATTTTATTTAAATAGCTGATATATATAGCTCAAATTATTCATGAAAAATGTTATTAAAATATTTTTTTTAAGAAAAAATTGATATGTTTTCATGAACTAATTAGACGAGACATGTTTTCATTAACAGATCAATAATCAAACCAAACTTGAGCAGATTAAACCGGACATATTTTCATAAATTGAATTTTTCCATCCTTAATTACATGAATATAATTATATTTTCAGATAGCAAGTGTAATATTTTTGGATCAACCAGTAAACACTGGATTTTCATATGCAACAAATTCAGCTGCATATAAGTACACTGATGTACAAGCATGTGAATATGTTGATGAATTCCTAAGAAAGGTACGTATATAATTTCTTAAATTTGCTATTATAAATAAAATTAATTTTTTTAATGTTTACTTAATCATTAATTAATTATATATTTATTTCAGTGGCTCAATGATCATCCACAATTCATCTCAAATCCATTTTATGTTTCTGGAAACTCATATTCTGGCATGACTGTTCCAATTATAACCCAGTTTATATCAAATGGTAAGATTCTTTTGTATATATATATGCGAGCACAATTCTTAGTGTATTTTGAAGAATTTATGTAAAGTATATAATATCTGACATGAGTGTGGCGAAGCCATCTAAATCGAAGGGTGTTAAATAGAATATTCCTTTTCAATATATTATATGTAACGATCCAACCTGCTAGTGATATTGACCATTTAGAATCTAGGCCTGCATAACTTTAAAATGTGTCACTAGTAGATAAGGTCTGTTTATTTATATACCTATTATTTCTCTTGTATTTTGCCGATATAGCATTTCTCATCTTAAGATGGATTGTTAAATACATCCCTTCTATGGACTCAGCGTCCTCGCTGAGGTTTACCTCAATGTATGGGATTCGCCTAGACTCAGCAATGAAGTTTGCCCTGTCTCATCGGGATTCGCCTAAACTCAATTGAACTCTAACCCACAATGACAAGACTTACACAGGAGTGGCTCTAATATGATTTGTAACGACCCAACTCGCTAGTGATATTATTCACTTTGGGCCTAGGCAGCACACAACTTTAAAACGTATCACTTGTAGGTAAGGTTTGTTTACTTATATACCCAACATCTATCTTGTGTTTTGCCTATGTGAAATTTCTCATCTTAAGATGAGTTGTTAAAATATATATAAAGATTATACTTCATATATATAATAATAATAATAATAATAATAATAATAATAATAATAATAATAGGCTAGTATATATATAAAATCTTAAATACCCTTAATAAAATTTTGGATTTTGTCTCTAATCTCGATCCAATTAACTCCACTAATTATGCAGGAAATGCAGCAGGGAAAAAGCCACTGATTAATCTTCAGGTCAATATTTCTTCTTTTTTCTCTAATTTATAACCAACAATACTATTAATTACCATCATCAAGTATTTTTTTTTTCTAAAATACATGGTTAATTTCAGGGATATTTACTCGGCAATCCCTTAACATTTGCTCAGGGAAAAAATTATGATATAGTGTTTAGTCATGGCATGGGACTTATTTCTGATGAACTTTATACAGTTAAGTCGATACTAATTTTCCTTTTCTATTTATTTCTTACGTTAATTCCAAATTTTAAGATTTTAAATTTTAAATGTAAAATTCAAATTAACTAACTTGAATATTTGTTTTGTATATAGTCATTGAAAAAGAATTGTAGAGGAGAATATACAAACGTGGATCCCAATAATACCAGGTGTGCAAATGACGTTCGAACTTTCAATCAGGTTATAATTAACTTATGGAATAATTATCTAATTATACTTTTTTATTTATTTATTTTTTATCATTTTTATCTGTTTTCAAAAATTTTAAAAATTTCTTCTTTTTTATTCGCAAACATTAATTCAGTAATCCGAATACATTAATTCTGACTTCTAAATATCTCTATGTTTAATGTATCATGCTTTAAATTAATATATTTGGATTGCGACATTTTTAAGGGATTTCTGTAAATTGAAAAAAGGTAGAGAAAAATGGTAATCAACTCTTTATATATATGTGTAACTAATTCTTCTATGTATGTTATATTTAATAATAAATAATTTTTTGAGGATTTTTCAAAAAGAGTAAACATTTGAAACATAATAAGGCAAAAAATAGCTATAATTTGCTAAAATTATGATTTATAGCTACATATTATAGGAAAGAGGTAAGAGATATCAAAAGAGTGAAGATAGAGGAGAGCGAGATCGAGAGAGTGACAAATCTTATATGTATATTTAACAAATTGTATGTGTATTATATATTTGTCTAGTTACGAAATTTATCCTAATGTTTTACACTGTCGATACAGATGATAAGCAATATCAATAAGGAACATATCTTAAGGCCCACTTGCGGAGCAAACGCGATACTACAAGGCCCACACAGATTGTCGGGTCAAAGAAGAATACTTCATGACAAAACCATCTCCTTACACCATGGCGCTCAGTGTGCTGTAAGTTTTTATCTATACACAGAGAGACATTTTTCTCAGTCAATTTATTCGCGTTTCACGCAGTTTGAAAAAATTGCGTTTGATATACACAAATAGTTTATCTTAACACATTTTTCATATGTATTTTTTCATTCTTATTCATCTAGGGTGAATATTTTGTATTCCAAAATTAACAGTGCGACTTGTCAGTCCTCCAAAGTCCAAATAACTTAATTTTTTCCTATGAGCTATTTGGGTTTTATAAACACTTCCAATTAGGTGGACAACTTGACAAATATACATCTATAGAAATTAGCTTATCGACTCCCCAAATAGTTCTATAAGAATCAATTTTCGTGCTTATCTTAATTATTGGTTTAGTTTATGCATGGCGAAAGGGGGTATTGGAATAGTCTTAGCGCGCTCCCGAATAGTCATACAATAAAAAGATAATTTTTTTCTGAAGAATTCACTATAATATACCTGTTCCATGCATGATATCATAGGAAAAATGGATACAAATTCTTACCGTGTTTATTATTTGAGCAATACCCTCTTGTTTTAAAATAATATAATTTGTTGTATATTTACTGTGTATAACTTTATTATTTCTAATTTCTTCAGTTTGATTGGCGCAAGCTTGTAAAGTACTGGGCAAATGACCCTCAAGTCCAACAAGCTCTTCATGTTCGAAAGGTACATTACATTGCAATATGAATATCTTATATTATATAATTAATTATATTTTCTGTCTAATTTATAGGCACCTTTCAAATTTTAAAATTTTTCTTAGGGAATCATAGGAAGTTGGACAAGATGTAGGAGGGATATATATAAAAAATCGGATAATTATACCATCACAGTAGATAACGTCATACCATATCATGCAAGCCTAAGCACTAAAGGTTATCGATCACTTATTTACAGGTAATTAATATTCATTCTTACATTTTTCTTTCAATGTATCTACCTACAATAATTTGGTAATATACAATGGATATTTTTTTAATTAT
Organism: Solanum sejunctum; assembly: GCA_025642045.1. Taxonomy (NCBI): domain Eukaryota; kingdom Viridiplantae; phylum Streptophyta; class Magnoliopsida; order Solanales; family Solanaceae; genus Solanum; species Solanum sejunctum. The sequence goes on along the minus strand of JAOTQJ010000083.1, from coordinate 24,959,829 downwards.
AAATATTTAAACAGTGGCGATCATGACTATATGGTACCTTTTCAATCGACGCAAGAATGGATAAAGTCTCTAAACTATTCTATTGATGATGATTGGCGTCCATGGAACGTAAATAATCAAGTTGCTGGGTAATTAATCTCCAAATTTAACATCCTTAATTACAATTATGAATTTTTAAACTAATTATTATTGTTATTATTATTGTGATCATTTTTTTAATATCGTATTCTTGTAGTTATACAAGGTCTTACTCCAACAAAATGACTTATGCAACAGTGAAGGTATTTGGAATTAATTGTGCCACTAATTTTATATAGTATAAGTATATATGAGATAATTAATTTATTTTAATTTAGCAAGACAGAATTATTATTTTTTACTTTATTTGTTTTTTTTTTAAAAAAAAAAACAGGGAGCAGGACACACAGCTGGTTCCTACAAGCCTGAAGAATGTTTTGCTATGTTCGAAAAATGGATAAATCACAAACCTTTATAAATGTCTTCAATTTTATCTATATATTTTCTCGCTATTTTTAACTAATGTGAGGAGTATTATATAGCCAACAAATGTTGTAAGAGTATTTTTATATCAAAAAGGGGAAGGATAATATTTATGAGTTATTTTCATTAGAATAGTTCAAAATGAAATCAAAATCGATTATTCTAATAAAAAAATTTAATATTTTTTCGATAATGAATTATTAATTTAATAATTTTGATAATAATTCAATTTCTTTTTGTTACTAAACTATCGATTCTTAATGGTTTTTTAAATTTTTTTTCTTAACGAATTAACCAATAACTCAATTGTAAATTAAATAATTATTTTTGTATCATTTGATATATTAAGTACTTGACAGTTTCATATTTTTATTTTTTACTGTGTTAAACTCTCAGTTATTTTATAATATGATAGTGTCTATTTTTAAACAAAATATAATCTATTAACTAATATATATAATTCATTTGATTTGTTACCTTGTTTCCTAATAATTTTCAACAAAAAAATTTTTTATGCGATAACAATCAATACCTAATAACTCATCTATAATAATTTAATATATCTACAAAACAATCGATCAATAGCCAATAAGTTATCTAGTATATCTACTAACTAACAATCGATAAGTTTGAATTAATAAATTTCAAAACCAAATCAACCAATATGTAAACCGTAATTTCCATAGGATAGGCGTATTTTTGGCTCATTTTTGTTAAAACATACCAAACCTAACTTTTTATTTTAAAAAATTAGTGTGCAACTCCTGAGCATTGTGCCCATGAAAACATGTGATAATTGCAAAGTTTATAAGTTGTAAATGTCAAAACAAGACCACAAATCGTTGAAGATAAATTATTCATACATACAATAACAACATACCCAGTAATATCCCACAAGTGAGGTCTGGGGAGGATAGATTATACGCAGACCTTATCGCTACCTCATAGAAGTAAAGAGACAGCCTATTTTCTAAAAATTATTCATACATATTAACATAAAAATAGACTTGATTCTAGCTACTCCATAACTTGAACAGCAGATCCATCCCTGCGAAGTCCATGCAAGTCTTGAATGAAGTTGTCAATGTAGTTACTCATGAAGCCAGGACTTGAAAGAAGTTCTTTGCATTTCCTGTGATTTTCTTTCACTAGACAACCAATTTGGCTGTCTTTATCCATCACACATTTCACAGCCTTGCACAAATCCTCCTTAGTAAACAAATCATTTTCATCCTTCTCCACTTGTACACCAACCTTAAGATGATGTTCCATCAGCCTAGCATTAAAAATGTGATCAATACGCCCTGGCAAAAGTACCAATTGACAATCACACAGTGCCAAAGACTCCCACATTGATCCATAACCACAGTGAGTCACAAAACAACCAACTGATTTGTGATTTAAGATGTGCACTTGTGGAACCCAACAATCAAGAATCAGTCCCTTTTCTTGAACCCTTTCTTTGAATCCCTCCGGCAAGGCTTCTTCAACTGAATTTGTCCCTTGTGGTGGCTTAACAACTAAAAGAAATGGCAACTCGGCCAGTTCAAAGCCTAAAACAAGTTCTTGAAACTGTCTTTTTTCAAGAATCAATTCGCTCCCAAATGCACAGAACAACACTGATCCTGGCTCGAATTTGTCGAGCCAATTGAATAATTCATGTTCTTCTAAAGCCTCCTTTTTCAGCTCAGAAAGAACAGGTCCTGTGTAAAAGACTGGCTTTTCAAGTTTGGTAGCTATGTAGTCACAAAAGAGTCCTTCAATTTCTCTACATGTGTTCACAGCTATTGCATCGCATCGTTTTGCTCCCTTAACCATTCGTTCATAAAATGTCACTCCCTTGCCATATTCATGGTATACCAGTGTTAACAACTTAACTTCGCTTTCGCGCAACACCACTGAAGTAGAAGGGTAACCTGGAGATGCACCAATTCACCACATCTTTATATAGTAGAATGGAATTGCAAATTTACTTTATAATGCATAACAAGAATTGAGAATCATTTTTGTAGCTCATGCTTGTATAAATGATACTTCCTCCATGTGAAAAAGTTATCTACCTTCCCTATCCTTTTAGTTTGTTTCAAAAAGATACTTTAATTTTAATTTTACACGAACACAATAATTAAGGTCATAAAATTAAATAATATTTTAATATATTTAATATAATTTTAAATTATATCAAATCAAGTTAGACCAATTCTTTTACAAGTGGAGGGAGTATTAAATCCTTTGAAAAGACATATAAAAAAAATTCAAGATGAGGCCGGACTCAAGAAGATATGTAAAATTCTTTCACGGATGTCAAATAAATATCAAGAAAGTCCACATTGTCACCGACGACCCTCAAATCACATTTTTTTTTTTCACATATGACTCATTTTCCCTGTTGATCTGCCCAAAACCAATGACACGTAATGATATTTAATAATAATTTAATTTTTAAATATTTATTTTATTTTAATTTAATTATTTATTACTATATAAATATCTATCATTTATTTTAAAATACGCATTTCAAAAATTTATCTTTCTTTCTTTAACTTTAGTGTGAAATTAAATTAACTCATATAAAATAAAATGTACGGAGTAAAAGAAAGAGGAAGAAGGGTGACCTGGTGGAGGCTTTGCTATCTCAGCTGCAGTTGAAGCCATAAAAGTAGCCTTATCCGGTGTGAGAACCCATAAAGCAGGGGAAACAAGTAGGTAAACCAGAGTCTTGATACCTCCAATTTGAAGTGCTAAATCAGGAATCCAATAAGCAAAGTCAAAGAAAACAAAATGGGGTTTTAGATTTTGAAGAAAAGATTTGATTTCATCCTGCAATTCATCCATAGCTGTTGCTAATAGACTCTCCAAATGTCCAGGAACATCAGCTGTAGTCTCTGCTCCATATGGAAGGCCATCCACATGAGGGATTGTGAGTATATGGAATTTGATGAGATCTGGGTAAAGATTGAGTTTTTCAAGTCTAGCTTTTGCATTTTTAGGCAACAAGAACGAGATTTTGTGACCTCTTTTTGCAAGTTCATTTGATAGATTCATAAATGGGATTAAATGACCAAAAGCAAACCATGGGAACATCACTATTTCCAGCTTTGACTCTGTGGACTCTGCCATTTTTTGTCTCCTCTGTGTTTGATGAATTGCCACTTCAAGCACTTAAAAATGTCCAAAGAATCAAATTTTACTGAAGCGGCTATATTAGGCTTAGATAAAGCCACGTAGCTGGTATACTTAAATGTCGGCAGTACAGACACGTAAAGGATTTAATGACCAAAATACCCATAATTTGAAATTTAAAGACAAAAAATAAGCATGTTGTAACCAGACACTGCTGGCAATTCATATGACACTTGCAAGCATGCACATATACTAACAAAGTTGAACAATCATCCAAAATAAGGTTTATCCTATAAGTACACTAGAATATTATATATAAATATTAAAAATTTTTAGAATATTTTAAATGTGTAGAGAATTTTAGACGGGATTAACTTGTAAATATAGAAAAACTTGTAAAGTAATTATTATTTATATTTTAACTTTATTTGACTCTTAATAAATAATATAAATAGGAGACATATTCATTTATATAATTATCAAATAAAGTTTAAACAATCTTTTAAACAATAGATCAATTTTTGTGTGAAGCCGCTAATTCAAGATGGCTAAATCAATCATAGGATAAAAAAGAAAACGCAATTGTTATCAATAATAAATAGAGGAAAGTTTACAAAGGAAGAGTTAGTTACCTCTACAGCGACAAGTAATCAACTCCAAGCGTTTTTTCTACCAAAAAAAACATTTAGTTAATTAAATGTAATCATTCAAATGACCCATCGTCACATAGAAAATTTGTGTATCGCCAAGTAGATAATCTACGACAACAACAATAACAATATATCAGTGAAATCTTACAAGTAGGGTCTGGAAAGAGTAGATTGTACGTAGTCTTTATTGCTACCTCATAGAAATAAAAAGACTGTTTCCTAAAACCCTCAACTCAAAATCCATAAACCAAGTAGATAATCTCTTTTTTGAAATTGAATTCTTTAGCAATCTGCATTATAGATGCAAAAACTTTTATGCTCATTTTTGATGAAAAACTTTTAAGTTAAAAAGTAAAATTGAAGGCTCCCATTAAGAAAGTAAATATATGATTCTCTCCGCACACCATCTCCTTTGGAATTGATTACTAGAGTTCCGTTCTTCAGTTTAATAATGTATGGTAGTACATTCATCATCTAGGTCGTTAACATAATCTTCATCACTAACTAGACAACTCCAGGCCTCCTGGCCTTTTTGTGAACCGTTTTGATACATTGAAGATCATGATTTTTGTTTCGAGTTTCTTCAGTCGATCAAAACATCCAGTAATTTCGTACTTCATAAACATCAACTTAATCAAATATAAATGGAAAAAAAATTTATAAGAACAACATAAAAGATATATATTTTCGAAAAAATTATACCACCTTGTTGATCCTGAATAAACTTCATATTTCACTTTCTTAATTATGTTTTCATGAATCCAAATGAGAGGTTCCAGATCAGCATTTGATCTTTAGCAACTTTTGCTCTTAAGTATTAGCAGATTGTTCATGCAAGTTCGATAAATTTCACCAATCTTTGCTTCATACGTACTGTTGGTTCTTGGATCTCCAAGTCTAGATTCTTCAAGTAGATTCACTACAATGACAACTTCATTTTCGTACAGTCATACTCACTTAGGAACAAATTAAATAAATCAGAAATCAGTCATACAGACAGTATTTCTTCAAGTATATTCAACTATATGACGACAACAACATTTCCATACAAACTTGATATCCAACATTTCTTTTGAGTAAGGCCTGAGGAAACTAGGACAGTGACCTTTCTGATGGTACCTTGGCAGGCCTCTGTGGACAAATCTATGGTGTTCTCGTACAAAGAACTTGCTAAATTGACTAATGGCTTTAGCATTTCTAATAAGATGACATTATTGGAGCTGTTTATTGCATTGCGCTGAGAACAGACCCTAGCTATAGGTGTCAAGTTAGCTGCTACTTTCCTTTGTAGCTTTCTTCCAAAATGTCACAATGAAAGCTCTGAACTGTTATGCTGTGGAGTTGGTTCCTTTTCAACAAAAATCAGATGCTGTTCTAAAAGGTGTTATTGAAGAGATGGGGAAAAAAGCAATATCTCTCAATGGAAGGCAGACTAACATTAATAAATAGGTTTTGGATAATAGACCAACCTACATGCACAACTAAACAAACCTAGAAGAACCTTTCTCTAGAAATGTAACAGTGAAGACATAAGTTTCACCTTGTCAAAATGGCATAATGTACGTCACAAGATGGGGTCGTGGAATCAGAGATATAGCAAATCACAACTTGATGAAAGGGCTTGGGGGATCTGCAAATGAAGATTCTAGCCTATGGAAGAAGGTGGTTGCTGCTGCAAAATCACTAATACAGTACTAAACACAGTACTTTCTCATAGAACATCACCTTTTAAGGAATGGACTATATGTCAGATTTGGAAGAACAAATAAATGGTTGAACAATGCCAACCCCTCTACTAGATAGCCAATTACCCTGACTCAACCATTGACCAAAAATCAGTCCCATTTCATCAAGAACAGCAGTAAAAGAGAAATCCAATGCATACCTTCACATTTCGTGTTGTTGAGACACAAAGTCCCACATTGATGATTAATGAGATGGATGGTCTCCTTATAAGGCTTAGACAATCTTTCTCTCTTTGAGCTAGCTTTTGGAGTGTGAGTTAGTCTTAAGACCTTCTTCAACATGGTATCAGAGCAGGACCTGTTTCACCCATTGTTGAGCCCCGAAAAATTATCCGATGGTTGGTCTCTTTATAAGGTTTAGGCAATCCTCCCTTTGAGCTAGCTTTTGGGTGTGAGTTAGTCTTAAGACCTTCTTCAACACGTGTAAATCTCCTTCTTCATCATTTTTCTCATTTGCAATTAAGAGTTGGAGATTTGCTTCGACTCCAGGAACCTCATCATCGTTTGGACTAGCATTCTCTTCTATCAGCCAGTTTCATGCCGCAACCATTGATTTCGAACATACTTTTGAGATTAGCTGATTGATTAGTAACAAAAAATTCAAGATTATGAAAATGAGAAATCCAAATTTGAACAAGAATATTCAAGATGGTTAATGGGAGAAAAACATTTGAAAGGAAATTGGAGGAGGGAAATAGTTATAACAGCAAGTGTAAAATCAGTTAAAAGTAACTGAATGTCAAAAGTTTTTTTTTTTTTTTTTGGAGAATACATTTTGTCAACTATTAATTTTTAATAATTCACAAGCTATTTCGCTTATATATTTTGACAAAACTGAAAAATTCGAAAACTCCTATTTTTTTGTTGATTTAGGAGAATTTTTATAAATAGCTAGTTAGGCTTGAAACTTAATATGGTGAAATATCTATATTTTATATAATTATACGATATAACCTCGACTATGTGACACAGAGGGAACGAGAGAGGCGAGCGAGATCGAGAGAGGAAGGAAAGAGGCGAATTGTATATGTATATTTGTCAAACTATATGTGTATATCTATCAAATAATTGTATGTGTGTAACTAATATACATATGTATTTGTATATCTGACAAGCGAGATTGAGAGAGGAGATCGAGAGGCGAGCAAGATCGAGAGAGGGAGGAGAGAGACAAATTTTATATGTATATTTGCCAAATTATATGGGTATATCTATCAAATATGTGTATTTGTATATATGGCAAGCGAGATTTGGAGAGGAGGGAAAGAGATGAATGAGATCGAGAGAGGGAGTACAGAGGCGAGGGAGAGAGGACAAAGAGAGGAGATAAACTAATTGTATATGTATATTTGTTAAAATAATTGTATATATGTAGTTGGTGTACATATGTAATTGTATATATGACAAGAAATTACACAAAGAGAGGAGAAAGAAAATAGCAACAAAATCCTAATTATAACTATAAATTATATTTTTTCATACTATAATTGTATAATATAAATACATATCATAGATTTGCCTAGTTATGTTATTTTTCCTTAGTTATATTGGGTTAGTAATATAATTTCTTGTTGATTGTTTGATTTCTTGTATTAAAAATAACATGTATTAAATGATTTTTTAGAAGAATTTGTTTGTTTACAAAAAAAATTCTCCATCCCATACAGTAGAAAAAAGTATGAAGGATATCAAAGTATTTTTTTCTCATTTTATTTTTTTTATCTTGAGATAACTATTTTTGATACTATTATTTCGAAATTACTAGAAATAACTTATCTTGATACAAATTACTAATCTTATTATAATAACCAAATAATGGATAAGAAAGTACTAATTTGGCATGAGATTGAAGTCTCAATCTAATAGTTACAACTTTAATTTGCATATAATGCAAAGATTTAAAATAATATGCGTATGGAAAAACTTGTTCACGTCATTAGAAACTTTCTATATATGTACCACCAAACAATAATTTATAGAATATAAATGGAGGTTATTTTTTTTATGTATGTTTAAAATAGTGGAGAACATAACTATTTTTCATGTTTATATTATTTAGTATTTTCGATATAATACATAAAAATATAATTAAATTTAGTCTTAATTGATAAATAAGTACTTCAATTTTAAATATGCATATCTAGATACTTTGAATACTCCAACTTACATAACTTATATAATAATCAGCTCGATATTCATAGAATTCAACTTATATAACTTATATAATAATCATCTCGACATTCATAGAATTAATGTGTTACATCAACATCAAATGTCCATAAAATATAATAAAAATGAATTAAAGTGCCCATATAATTATTAATTTGTATTTTGTCGAGGTCAAATTTAAAGTGTTTAGATATGCATGATATTCATGTTTATAGTTTATACAAACCCCTATACGAAACCCAACCCGGACTCGACCCGGTGAGAAAAGACGGCGATGGGCCTTTGGTAGATGGGTTACCGAAAGCCCAAATTTGAAATACGAAAGCCTTCTTCTCCGAATCCGGTTCCCCTTTCTCTGTGAACAATCAATGGAGTCCAAACCCTCAACCGGATTCGGACTCTCCAGAAGTCCTCTACTCTCTCTTTCCACCTTCGTCCACCAGCACTGGTCCCGACTAGGTGCCGAACTCACCAATCGTTTCGACGAAGCGAAACGCCTGAGTTCAAAAATAACCGCTGACTTTATTCAGCAGCCGCTGCCGGCGGCGATAGGGAGGAGGTGTTCGTTGCCGTTGCATTCTTATCCACTGTCCCTTCCGTTCGCTTCGGTGTCGCAGCGTCCAGAGAAGGTTGCTAAAAACTCCGGTTTGGGCTCGGATTATGTGGCTAAGACATTAACTGGAACTTCTGTATACACTGTTAGCAATTCTAACAATGAATTCGTCCTCATTTCTGACCCGAATACCGCAAAATCGATCGGATTATTGTGTTTTCGTCAAGAGGACGCCGAGGCATTTCTTGCTCAGGTGAACTTCAATCTTTTTATATTTTATAGGGATTTTTCTCTATAGAAGAGAGCTAAGGGAGAGATGAACTCCTTCATCAAAGTAGGGAAGCAATAAGGGGAAAAGAAATATATAAACTAGCACAAAAGAGAAAATCAAGTTAAAGATGATTGCTTTATAAGAAATTATTTGGTATTTGTCGTTGGAAGATTGCCTTAATAGACAAATTATTTAGTATTAGAATGCAAATATGTAATGGACCTAAATATGGCATACAGTAGATTGATAATGTTGACCTAATTATTTTGTGTGTAGTTTATGAATAGTTGATATATGGGCTAGTGTGGTGCATAGAAATAGATGTCTGAATGTTTACAGGTACGCTTGCGGAAGGGGGAAGTGAGGGGTGGAGCTAAGGTTGTTCCGCTTACACTTGATCAGGTGAATGTTTTTGTTTCCTTTTGCAGATTCGATCTTGTTCTGTGCATATTGGATAATTTCTTCTTGCAAGAATGTGTATAAGCTTTGATAGTTGTTACATCGTTTATTAGTTAGAACGCGTTGGACTCAAATATAACAGAATGGTTAGACTGATCCTGACTTGTTTGGGATGAAAACATAGTGGATTCGAAAAATCAGACTCGAAAATGCATTATAACAACAATTTATATCTTTTATTCATCCATAAAAAAAGGATCATTATGTACTTCATTTGAACCTCAGAGTTTTGATTAGTGCCGTTTAATGTCTTTGCTTCTGTTATTAAGCTGAAAAGGAAAATTGAAGTATAACTTAAGAATGGAAAACATTTTTCTATCTATCCAATAAGTTTGATTTACATTACGCAATCTATTGAAACTAGTCATAGTTATCTGTATGTCCAATAATTTCTGATTTTTGTTTTTCCATTGTTTTTTGATTTTCCATTTTTCTTAAGGGTTTTGCTAGGCTCTGGTCTCATATTTTGATTGGTTACACATCTTTTTTGTTTTCCTATCAACTTGCAGGTTTACATGTTGAAGGTTGAAGGAATTGCATTTCGGTTTTTACCAGATCCTGTTCAAATTAAGAATGCAATGGAGGTAGTTAGCTGTGTTGGTCTTCCTTAAGTTCTGAGTCTGGGATCCTTGTAGTTTTCAGTTAATACAGTAGAATTGCACAGGATGCCTGTTCAGTTATGCTAGTAAAAGTTACTGTATGTTCATCTACATGATATAGCATTAAGAAAATGCAGAGGCATGTAGTTTTGACTAATGATCAGATGCGATAGAATTTCTTGCAACCCACTGATTGTGAGTTTCACCGACATGCCCTCATTTTGTCTTCTCTCTTTTCTGATAATTAAAATATTTCCAAAATGGAGGTCTTTCCGAGATCTGAAATTGAGATGCTGCGTATGTGGGCTCTTGCTCACTAGTCTAGCAGATGATGCATAGATTACTAATGCTTCACCTCCATTGCCACCCAACTTCTGTCTCCTCCTCCTAAAATTACCGCTTTGGCTAAACATGATATTTTAAGGCATGCTTATTGCAGAATTTGTTCGTTTTAACATTGACTTTTTATGACAGTTAAAAGCTTCTGATGTAAAGACTGGATTTGATGGAGTCCCTGTTTTCCAGGTACCATATAAACTTCTTTGCCAACATATGCAAGAAAACCACTCGCGTTATATACTCAGCCTGTGTTTTTTTAAGGATTATGAACCTTCACTCACTGGAAAGTTTTGCCAGATATTTTGTATATTAGGGGGCGGACTGTACAGAATATGGTTAACCTCCGCTTAATTCTTTAAGCTTTTTGTTCTTGTGCAGTCAGATCTCCTAGTTGTGAAAAAGAGTAACAGACGATACTGTCCAATATACTTTCGAAAGGTACTTTGCTTTTATCTTGAACTGTAACTAGTTAGAAGAAACAAAAAAAACTACTTGTAATTATATGATGATTTTCATTTGAATTCATTTTGGTATACAGGAGGATTTAGAAAAGGAGTTATTGTCAAGGGCATCTAGAGGCTCTAGTGTCTCTCAGCACATTATGGTATCATAATTTTTTCTTTCTGTTTGCTTTCCGATAGCGCATGCAGATAGTAGGATGTTCAAACATGGTAAAAGGTGAATATAAAATGTCTCCGGGGAAGTTCTTTTTTGTAGGTGCCTTAGTAAATTTTATTGGCAGTGATTTCTTTTTATCACGTCTAGCATTTTCCAAGTGTAGTGAGGATTTTAAAATTTGAATTACATTCCACTTGGAGAGTCCAACATAGTATTGCATGCAATGGAGAGGATTAATGGTTGAAAGTTGTTACTTGAGAAACATAGCTATGTCTCCTAGTTAATTATCATGTTAAATGTTAATGCAAAATCTCTTGCTTCAATTATGAGAAGGAAACAGACTATGAACCCTGAAAGAGGTTTGATCAATAATAAGGACATTAATGCTTTGCTGTTTAAAACCTTTGTATGTAAAAGATCACCTTGCCCATCCTCTTACTGGCAGTATCTTTTTTCAAAGCTATCAAAAGAACAATGTTTCTTTTCCTTTCTAAGGATTCCTGCTGGACTATCATAGGATCTTGTCCATGAAAGGACACAATTTGCTTGCTTTTCTGTATTTGTCAAGTTTGTTTGGCATCTGATCTGCCATTGTAACCAGACACTATAGCAGCTAATTTAACTTGCTGGTATTCTTTTTCCTCATCAACAGGTAGGGACTTTCGAAGATGTCCTGAAAAAAATGGAGGTGGGTGCTTGGACATTTTTTATGTTTTAAAAGTTTGATTATGCCTTGAATCTTAGTTTAAATTTGCTTCTATGGACATCAATAACATTTGTCCTCGCACTACACCTTGTAAAGATGGACTTCCGCACCTCTGAGTTCAGAATAATAATGGATGTCATATCAATCAATCAATTATGCCTCGGTCCGAAACTTGTTGGGGGACTGTTACCATAATTATTCATTTCGGAGAGAGTAACATAATGAGTAAACCAGAAGACAAGGAAATTAAGACTAATCTAACAGCTTTTACCCACTACTCTTTTTTCCGAACGAATGAGGAAAATATGAAAAACTTACACCAGCAGTTCATACTGTAAAAGATGTTTGCCTATTGTATAATGATTCCTTGCTGGAAAATTGAAAGGAAGAAGTGGGCAATGAAAACACAAAAGGCAATTGCAGAAATGAACAAATAAATGGGATATAGCTTATCCCCTAATTTGAATTTCAAACAGTGCATAAAAGAAATGTTTTCTGAGATAGCATCTTAAAGCTTTTGTATTTTTCCTTGGTTTAAGCAAATGCAACTGTATTCCGGCATGTAACCCCCCACCCCCACTCCCACCCGTTTTTCCCCTCTCGGTTTACTTGTCTTAACTTTGTATTTCCTGTGGCAGATAAGTGACAGAAATTCTGGCTGGGAGGATCTTATCTTTATTCCCCCTGGTAAAAGTCATTCACAGCACATTCAAGATGTTAACAAAGCATGAATCGCTTGCAAACAACTCCTGTTTGAATCAAATCGAAATAGAGGCTGGTTCACATTCTTCTCTGCACTTGGTCAACCCGAAAAATCCAAATAGTTAAGCTTCGTATGCTTTCTACCTCTGACTTGTTTTATTAGTAATTTCTAGAAGCATTTACTGTTTACTTGATATGTTCAGGTACTGCTGGATTAGCTTAAAGATACATAAAGGATCAAGTTTTGCTTGAAAAATTTAATGGAGGGAACAAACTAACATGTTATACATTAAAAGTCAATGAGTTGGTAACGAGAGGTTCAATTTACTTGGTGTCATCTGTACATTGAACAGTTTGAATTGTTGAATTATGTTTAGACTCTTTTAGCAAATATTCTATATTGATGAGGTAAATTATCGCCCGGAAACAGCCCCTCTATCTCTTTGAGGTAGTGGTGAAGTTTGCGTACATTTTACCCTCCCCAGACCCCTGGGTATGTTGTTGTTGTTGATGAGGTAAATTATCCAAGGATGGTTTGCACACTCTCACCTCCCATTTTATTTGAGAGAGAAATTATAACAAGTTATGTAGCCTCTTATGGTACCCTTAGTTTGCGACGAAATGTTTTTGAAGTTGTGTGGTGCTCTTTGCTGGTACTTTTATGTCCTCCAGTGTCATTGGTCTTGACTTGTGAGTCATGCGCGACACCACGAGCATGACATAGTTGAGCATGCTGATTTGTATTTTTGCACCAACCAACTGCTACGGAAGGGTTGAAAGGCCACAACCAACTGCTAAGGCTGGTGGTCTTTTCTGGGTATGTAGTGATAATATAATGAACAATTTGATGCATGTGCCGGCCTTCTTTGGATAAGTTATTTGGACAATTGTACTTGTATTTTTTTTTTTCATTTTGGTGAGTACTTTTTACCTTAACATATTCTTTTGCAAAAAAGTTTTTGTGATAATTGTGTTTTGTCAGAGGCCTTTTGAAATGGAAAAATATGTGATGCGTAAAAATGTCATGCATCTTTTTGGTTTGCCAAAAAAACAACATGATGATATTAAAAGCTAGTCTATGTACCTTAAAAGAAAAGGAGAAATTTTGAGTCATCTGTAACTAAGTTCCATTAACATAGTTTAATATGTTGTTTATGACGAAGTCTTAATTATTTCCCTTCAGATTAAAAAAGGAAAAACAGAAAAGGAAGATGATTGATAACAAGTGTGAGGTGGCTATTAGTTTTAATATTTGGTGCTATGTGACAGTATTTGTTGTGTTTTTGTTTTGCAACTCCATTAAGAAAATATTTATTAAATTTAATAGAACGTGTAAAAGAAAGATCATGCTTTTTGAGATGACTTTAATTTTAATTTTTTACGTGACATATTCATATTTGGCCATAAGATCGAAGGGCAAAAATGTACATTTGATATAATTTGAAATTCTAATTTCAAAATAAAGTATTCTTTATTTTTTTAAACTTTGTACTAATGTCTCAATACTCTGTTCATCTCAAATTAATTAATCTTCTCCCTCTTCGTGATGTAAGTGTAAGGTCCGAGTACATTTTACCCTTTCCTGACTTTATTTGGGGGATTTCCGGATATCGTTATTATCTTGAACTTGTAAAATAATAAATTTTAAACAATTATTTTTAGAAATTACCATAGATAATCTTAGACAATGGGAATAATATTTATGTAAATTATTGAAAGGGTTGACATTGAGCTTACAACAATGATTTTCTACCCTAATATCTCGACATGGGTATCTATTGTTTTGGTAAAGAGTGGTTATCCTACCTAAAGCCTATTAAATGATCATTTGTTAAAGATGATCATTGCTGTTTTATTTATTTATTTTTTTCTGTTCGATAAGATAAATAATAGCAATATAATTATATTAGTTCTAAAAGGGTGTAGAAAATCATGTATTGGTGCGACCTAGCAATTTTGTAACAGCTAAAAGTGACATTGTTTGTTCATAAGATATTGACAGTCCAACTATAGAAGTTGTTGGCCTCCAAATATTTCAAAATTGTGAATTTTGAACATATCTTAATTTTTTTGTTTTCATAAATTTTATTTTATTTTTAGTAATTCTTACTCCAAATGACAAAACACTCTACAACAACAATAATATACCCAGTAAAATCTCACAAGTGGGATAGAATGTATGCAGACCTTACCACTACCATAGAAGTAGAGAGACTGTTTCCTGGAAACCCTCATCTCAAAACCCGTAAGCAGAAAGAACTATA
>JAOTQJ010000083.1:24932794-24945030 GCA_025642045.1 Solanum sejunctum | reverse complement strand
AATACGACAGATAATGCGAACACATGATAAAAAAACACCTAACCCTACCATTAGCCTGCTACTCTAATTCGCGACCTCCAATTCTTTCTATCTAAGGTCATGTCCTCAGTGAGATCAAATTCTGTCATATCATGTCTAATCACTCCCCCTAGTACTTCTTCGATCTACCTCTACCCCTCCGAGTATCTCTCAAACCAATCTCTCACACCTCCTAATAGGAGCATTGGTACTCCTTCTTCGCACATGTCCAAACCATCGCAGTCTCGCTCCCCTCATCTTTTCGGCCATCGGGGCCACCTCTAGCTTCTCTCGAATGGTCTCATTCGTAACCTTGTCACTCCTGGTGTGACTACACATCCATCTCAGCATCCTCATCTCTGCGACATGCATCTTCTGAACATGTATCTTTTTAATTGGCCAACACTCTACTCCATACAACAACGATGGTCTAACCACCACTCTGTAAAACTTACCTTTGAGTTTAGGTAGTATCTTCTTGTCACACAATACTCCAGAGGTAAGCCTCCATTTAGTCCATGCTGCCCCAATATGATGTGTGACATCATCGTCGATATCGCCACTACTCTAGATGATGGACCCCAAATACTTAAAGTTTTTCCTCTTGAGGATAGGTTGAGTAGCAAGCCCCACATCAAAGTTTGCTTCATCCCTCTCCACACTGAATTTGCACTCCAAGTATTCAGTTTTGGTCTTGCTCAATTTGAATCCTTTGGACTCCAAGGCGTGTCTCCAGGCCTTCAACCTATCATTAACTTTAGTTCGAGTCTCATCAATCAGTACTATGTCATCTGCAAATAGCATACACCATGGTATCTCTTCCTTGATAGATCGCGTCAGTTCATCCATCACCAAGGCAAATAAGAAAGGGCTCAACACAGATCCTTGGTGGAGTCCCATCTCAACAGGAAAATACTCTGAGCCTTCTCCCACCGTCCTTACCTGAGTTTTGACTCGATCGTACAAAACACTCTACTAACAGAATTTGAACTCCATGAGATCAGCCTTTACATTTACAACATTTATTTGTTATGAATTTATATCTACTACTCTAGTATAATTTTTATTACTCATAAATTTATGCTTCACTTTGAAAGTAATGGGTAATGATAGAGCCTGATACAACAAGGGGAAAGAAACATTCATTTCAGTTTGACTTTTAACGTTTTAAACATTGAATTCATTATATATTTCAAAGCATGCATTAAAAAATCTTTATACATAAATTTATACGCGTCAAAAATATAGAATGTAGTACCCAAGTCTATAGCAGCCTATGAGTGTATTTTAATTGTTTATAGTAAGTAAACCATCTTATTTTTTAGGCCAATAAACTCACATTAATGCACGTCCTTATATAAAATTATTTTTCCAATGATAATAATATATTACATAATTACTATTAATTAGTAGTTAGTAGGTACAAGTTATCCTCCATGGCCACAAAAGGGTCATTTGCCCTTCCCTTAAAGAAAAACAAATGGAAGTCCTATGGTCACTATCAACTACTATGCATCTTGACAATAAAGGATGGCTATTTTAGTAAATAAAATAATATACTTTCTTCGTCTCAATTTATGTGGCATCTTTTAGATTTCGAAATTCAAACTAATTTATCTTTGACTATAAAATTTTCATATATTTTTAAAAATATCTAGAGTTATCAATTATTACGACTTATAGTACTTTTTACATAGTTTCGAAATATATAAATTTTATTTCAAAAAATTTGAAAATCCTGTGGATAATTTCTCGATCAAATTTAAATGTTTGACTCTCGAAAAATGAAAAGTACCACATAAATTGAAATAGGTTGATTAATAAATAGTTCTTTTTTCAAAAAAAATAAAATAAATAAGAAGAATAAGAATAACACATATAAAACATATGGCAAACAATTTAAAGTTCCTTTATTTTGTTCTCCAATAAAAGAAAATGAAATCTTAAAGAGACAAGGAAACGACACTTGGAGCTTTCTTAGTAGTTCTTAATTACTTATCCCTTAATCTTTTCATAATTAGGCCTCCTTTCTGTCTCTCTAACAACTATTGCCAAATCCCCTTTTAAATATATGTTAATCACTTATTTTAAATTAAACCACTCTCTTACTTGCTCACTACAATTATTTTTATTAAGCTTGGAGAGAAAGTGAAAGTGCATACATTTTATATAGCACAAGAACTAGCACTACACACACCAAAAAAATAGAAAAATGATTGTGAAGTCCCTTCCTTCTAAGGCATTGATCATCAAAATCAACTTGATTTTCTTGGCTTGTTTCTTGATTGCTTATGCTGCCATTCTTCTCAAGCCATCAACTTATGTTTATCATGAATATGCAACATCATTTGTTATATGTTCATTGAGAGAATGCCATCATAAGGTAAGGTGAGCTTTTGTTTTTTTATTTCTTAATTTGTAGGAAAAAAATGTCCATATATTCATACTCTTTATCATTAACAAATCGTCTTGTATTTGTTCGACTTTAATGGATAAATTCCATGTTGGACCTCTATTAAAGGCAAGAGCAAATACGAGACGATATGCATCAGCAAATCGTCTTGTATTTGCTCTTGATTGTTGTCTAGGTCAAGAGCAAGTATGCTACGATTTGCTGACTACAAGGGTACGAATGATCTTAAGATATAATGTAATGTAGACCATATTTCCTCAAGTTCCAGAAGGTGATAAATCAAGATTCATCCATTTGAATAAAAGAAACCCCCCATTAACTTCTTGTTTTTAATAGGGAGAAGGAGGGATAAAGATGAAGGCAGTGCTAGAAGAAAAGATGGTGGTAAACGAAGCAAAAACAGAGAAGAAGATGGTACTAAAGCGTGAAAAGCCGAGTTTTTTAAATAAAATGGGAAGTGGAATGAAGATAGGAATGGTAAATATGGAAGATGAAGATGTTAGTGAATGGGAAGTCCATGGCCAAATAACAAACATAAACTTCGAGAAAGTCTCGAATTTATTTGAATGGAAAGACTTATTTCCAGAATGGATAGATGAAGAAGAAGAAATGGATGGAACAGAGTGTCCTGAGATATCAATGCCAAATTTCAACAACTATAGAAATAATATGGATATGATCGTCGCGAAATTGCCATGTAAATATCCAGAAGGAGGATGGGGAAGAGATGTTTATAGGCTACAAGTGAATCTTGTGGCTGCAAATTTGGCTGTGAAAAGAGGAGTTAAAAGGAATATGAAATTGGTTTTCTTGAGTAAGTGTAGACCTATGGTGGAAATGTTTAGATGTGAAGAATTGAAGAAGAAAGAAGGGGATTGGTGGTATTTTAAGCCAAATATGGAAAAATTGGCTCAAAAAGTTTCATTGCCAATTGGTTCTTGTATGTTGGCTTTGCCTCTATGGGGAAAAGGTATGTTATACTTTCAAATTTACTTCATGTTAAAGTATACTCATGGTAAAATATATTGTTATAACATGCTAAATTATACTGATCATAAAATATAAGAATGTGTGCGTGTTATATTAAAAAAGAACAAACCAAGTAGGATTCGAACCTATGTTAATAAAATATAACAATGTGTGCGTGTTATATCGGAAAAAGAATGAGCCAGTTAGGAGTCGAACCAATGTTAAATTGGTTGTAAAATATAACGCACCACATTGTTATATTAAAACAAGAACGAACTAATTAACATTCAAACCTATGTTAATAAAATATAACAATATGTGCGTATTATATCGCAACAAAAAATGAGCGGAGTCGAACCTACGACTTTCTGATTAAAAAACAAACGCTCAATCCACTAAGCTACAAACACGTTGGCATAACATTGTACTAACAGATATTATTTATCATATTTTGTTTAAATTGAAAAAAATAAAATTATTTTGAATAATGTCTCTTTCCACCTAATTGTAATAATTTTTTCAAACGTTTTAGTCACCTACTTGTAGTTATCATTTCAATGTTCTTGGTTAATATTTTCTTGCAACTAACATGACTAAATTATCATGGATTTGAATTATACACACATTACTCATTAATGTGATCAGGAAATTTCACACAATCGACTCATATTTATTTCTCAAAATTTTACACAATCGGCTCATATTTATTTCTCATAAAAATAACTTATCTTCTTTTCAAAACTATAACTATCACATTAAAAAAAAAAAAATTTACGCGATAATATAAAATATTCTTTACCATAACGGTGTGTGTATAACTTTTATTTGTGGAGGTTGAAAATTATATTATCCTGTTAGTTAGTAAAATGTTTGGTAGATTTTGAGAAATAAAATAATTGAGCATAAGATGGAAACTCAAATATATATTAATTAGGCACATGCTATGACATTTCTATTACTTACTTCACTAACCACCAATTTTATGTTATTTGTTACTATTTTTTAATTTCATATATTAATTGAAAAATATGAAGTGTTACTATCATATAATAGTAGTCAATATATAGTAGTACAAATAAACTTTTATATATATTGCATAATCGTTTTGCTATCATATCATATGATAAAATATAACAATAACAAGTAATAATTTATAATAAGTGGATTTAGTCAAAGACAAAATTAGAATTTAAACATGCTGAGTTTTAAAGTATTACTGATGATTTGTGAATTAAAAATTTTCACAAAACTATAGATTAAATCAAATTTTACTAGGTTATGCTTCTCTCACATTGTATATATCATAACCTCCTCCCCTTGATTTGTATCATACTATTCACTCTGTTTCAAAATGAATGATCTAGTTTGATTTGATGTGGAGTTTAAGAAATGAAAGAAGATTTTTCATTCTTGCTTTCTTCTAAAAAATACGATTGATTCTCTTCTAAATTAAAGTTATGTTAAAGGTACTAAAATGCCCTTTAACCTTGTGACCTTAAACATGTCACTTGAAAAGTTAAAACTAAAATTTTGTCAAAAAAAATAATGAGTCATTATTTTTTAAACATATCAAAAAGAAAAATAGGTCTTTTTTTTAAATGGAGGGAGTAGTATATAATTCTTCCGTTTCTTTATAGGTGAAGTATTAAAAACACCCCTGAACTTGACGCAAGTTATTAGTTTTATCTCTGAATTATTAACAGTGTTAAAAATACCCCTCAACTTGACAAACTAAACGAAAGTACACCCTGATTTACCATAAATGTTAAAACCCCTTAACTTGGCAAAAATTTAAGGGTGTATTTAAGTTCAGTAGTCAAACAGAGACGTGTTTTTAATACTGTCAATAGCTTAGAGACAAAACTAATACTTTCACATCAAGTTTAGAGGTATTTTTAACACTTTTCTCTTTCTGTATATCATGATCAGTATGAATATATACTATATAAGATAAGTCCATATTTTGTGATTTTTACTCCTTATGACACATATATTTTGATTCCCCTGATTCTATTTGTGGGATTTTACTGGATAAAGTGTTGTTATGATGCACATATTTTAATTACAGAAATCAATGAAGTGTACGATATTTCCAAAATTGAAAGCAGCACAAAAGTAGCAACAAGAGAAGCCTATGCCACTGTTCTTCATTCATCTGAAACATATGTTTGCGGTGCAATAACATTAGCTCAAAGTCTTCTTCGAACCGGAACCAAACGGGACCTTATCCTTCTTCTTGACAACAGTATCTCTGAACCCAAACGCGACGCGCTGGTAAAAGCCGGATGGAAACTCCGGTTCATAAAGAGGATAAGAAACCCTAAAGCTGAGAAAAATACATACAATGAATATAATTACAGCAAGTTCAGGCTATGGCAGCTCACTGATTATGAAAAAGTCATTTTCATTGATTCTGATATTATTGTTCTACGTAACATGGATCTCATTTTCCATTTTCCTCAAATGACAGCTACAGGTAACTGTTTCAATTTATACGTCTGACTTTCTTTTTTCATTTCTCTATAGTCTATATTGAAAAGAGTGCTTTTTCTAATTTTTGAAAACATTTTAATGGGTGTGGTAAGTGGCACATAATATATAGAGAGAAAAGTGTTAAAAATAACTTTAAATTTGGCACGAATTATTAGTTTCATTCTTAAAATATTGCTAGTATTAAAAAGATCTCTTTACTAGACTAACTAAACTTAAAAACATCCCTGATCTTATAACAAGAGTGAAATACATCCTAAATTCTTGCTAAGTTAAGGAATGTTTTTAACGGTTGTGAGGTTTTGGAGGTGTATTTTAGTTTAATTAGTCAAGTAGAGGGATGTTTTTAAGATTGTCAATAGTTTGGGGATGAAACTAATAACTTGCGCCAAGTTCAGGAGTACTTTTAATAGTTTTCTCATATATATATAAGTCATAAATTATTTTTTTTTATGCATATAGTAATTCTTAAACACCCCTAGTAGCAAAATTTCTTGTTTCACCACCAACCATGGTTGAGGTAGGAGGATGGGCAGGGTAGGTTGGCTTGAGGTGAAGGGGCGGGAGTCGAGAGGAGACAATTAATGTGACATGTCAATCTGTTATGGAATTTTTTATCTTTATTTTCACTAGCAAAGTCATTTTCTTGCAGAAAATATTTTTTAATTAAAATATTTCGTCCTATATATCAACATAAAAAAATTGGAACACTTTTTGAAAAATATTTTCTCCATATATACAAAACAAACCACTTAGAAAAATATCAAATTCACAAGATTCAAGGGTTATATACTTTGATATGTTATACCTGTATTTCTAAATCATATAATTCAAAGATCGTTTTGCTTTCCTAAAATTCATGAACAATCAAATTAAGTAAAAAAAAAGAATTTAAATATTTAAATCTTGAATCTGTCATCTACAGGCAACGATGCATCAATCTTCAATTCCGGAATAATGGTAATTGAGCCATCAAATTGCACCTTCAAAATGTTCATGAAACGTACAAAAGAGATTACTTCATACAATGGAGGTGATCAAGGTTTCCTTAATGAAGTATTTGTATGGTGGCATAGGTTACCTCGAAGGGTTAATTTCTTGAAGAATTTTTGGTCAAATAATTCGAACGAAATCAGCCTTAAGAACCATCTATTCGAGGCAGATCCTCCAAAAGTATACGCCATACATTATCTCGGATTAAAGCCCTGGGTGTGTTACAGGGACTACGATTGTAATTGGGACATAGGAGATCAACGTGTTTATGCTAGCGATATCGCGCACAAGACATGGTGGAAATTACATGACTCCATGGATGAAGGTTTACAGAAATTTTGTGGACTAACAAACAAGAGGAAAATTGAATTAGAATGGGATAGAAAAATGGCTGGTAAAATTGGATTTAAAGATGAACATTGGAGGATTAATGTTACTGATCCTAGAAGATTTACTTAATTTTTTTCTTTCTTTTTATTATCAATGTTTTTTTTTTTTTTTTGGTTCCATTTATTATGCATGCTACTATATAAAGTAGTACTTTTGCATAGAGTACTTATGAACATGGCCTTCACTATTTATTCATGTGTATATAGAGAGAGGATGCTTGTTCATTTTTGGAACATGAAAAAAAAATATTTGGTTATTGTTTCTCATTTTTATTATTAGCATTATTTTAGAAACACATTATCATATGTCAAATATTCAGTCATATTAGAACAAGTCATAATTTAAATATTTAAATAATATTTATTAATAAATTTAAGGAGATGTCGATGTTTTAAATTACTAATATTTAAGCACTCGGTCAATTTTTTCCTCAACATATATATTCGTCAATCCATCCTAGTTTATATATACTCTTTATTTTTAAATTAATTTCTGAAAAAATATTTGACATAGTTCCAATGATAATATTATAGTAATATGCTATTTTCAAATTTTTTTAAGAATATTTCAAATTCAGTTAACTCTTCCATTTTTCTATTTAATGTATGATTTCCCCTAATAAGGACTGTTCAATCAATAAATTTAAATGTGCATCCAATATCATTGGTATAATAACAATATCGGTCATGTTAATGTATTAAATTTTTTATTCAATTAAATATAAAAAATGTGGAATAGTATTTTGGAGAATATCCATTTTAAGTAGGATATAGTACTATTAAAATATTATAAGGTAGACTAGTAGACTATAAAATTAAGCTTAATTAGTCAAATCAAATATTTTAAGTTGTATTAGTAGAGCATGGGATATTTTAAGTTTAATTTATTGTCTTTATAAATTTTTTATTTTTACCCACTCTAGTTATTATTTCATATTTAGTATTTTCTATTTTTGAGAATAATATTTTTGAAAGGAATGTCTTTCGAAAATAGTCTCTCTATCTCTATAAGATAATGATAAGTTATGCGTACAATATACATTTTACCCTCCAAAAATTCTACTTATAGGATTTCACTGAACATGTTACTGTTGTATTTACTCATAAAACTCTTATAAATAATTATGTTTTCCTTGAACTTAATTTTTATGTTATATCATATTATATTATATACATATTTTTATAATAATAGCTTGCTATGAATAAAAAAAATCACTATTGAAATAAATAACATTATTTATAGAGAAATTTTGGTGTATATTAATCGTAAAGCTACATGAATGATTGGGAAGAAGTCAAATAATTGCGATAATGAAAGAGTTGAAAAGGGAAAAAGAGTATTAATTAAGCAAACTAATTTTTAGGTGCACCTAACAGATGTAAAATAAATTGTTTACATACATTATAATTAAGGTAATACAATATATTTATTTTTTGTCTGAGCAAAAATATTAACAGAAACTTTTTAAGAAGCTTCCAAGAGTGCAAATCTAATATGTATTGTCGGCTATATATATTTAAATTCACAAAATAGAACCTTCTGCATGTTCTATATATATATATTTCACAAATATTCGTAATCGAATTAAGTTTCTCAGACATCATTTTTATTGAAATAAATAAATTTTAAATAATAATACTTATTTTTCATTTGAATCTATAATTTCTATTATCAAATTATCTAGATAGTTATTCGATATAAATACTATCAAAAATAAATATACACCTAACAAATAATGTGACGATACACTTTGTTTCTCATATATTAGCTTTTTAAAGTCAAATATTGAGAAAAAGATGAATCTACATCAAGAGGTCAATTTTTTTTTAAATGGTGCGATATATTATCTCGTAATACGTTTCACATTTCATTTTTTTAAAAGGTTCGTATAACTTGGATATTTTTCTAAGCAAGAATTATTATAGCAGATAGCGACTAGGAGGATTTGAAAAGTATTATGATATTACAATTTTCAAGATTTAGTTGAGGCTTAACTCAAGGGATATATTTGTACATATTCATTTTTATAAAACAATATTTTTGATGGCTTGATCAAACATGATCCATTGGGCCAATTATGAAATTGCCCCATTTAACTTTACAAGTCCAATGGGCCTCTCGTATGCTAACGGAGCCTATAATGAATGGACCCAAGAGGGACCAAAATATGAGTAATCATCAATGAAAAGGTGTTTAAATTATGATATATTTTAATAAAATTTTTAAATGTATAATAAAGTGTATCTATATATTCTTTTCCTCAAGTTCTGATAAAAAATATGTTCACAGATATTCATTATATGGTCAAATAAAATATGTCACCTCTTCTCCTATAGTTATACAGATTTGCATTTATTAGTTGGAACATAACTCTGATTTTACAACTTATCGAACTTAATGCATATAACAATGATATACTGAAATTCAATAAAAGAGGTTTGGGAGGATAAAGTGTATTCAAAACTTATCATTATCTTATAGAGATAAAACAATTTTTGAAAGATTCTTGACTCAATATATCAGTCTCAAAAAAAAAAAATTATAAATACAAAATAGCAACTAAAATAAAGAGTAGTAACAGTTCTACGAATTAAAATAGAAGTAGCAAAATAGCTAATGGGTATAACAACACAATATATAAAGACACGTTGAAATAGTCTTTTTTAGCTTAGCCCACAGCAATGTATAAATATATATGATGGGTGGCTCAAGAGAATTATTTCACTTACGGAATAAAATAGGGGAATCTAAACATACAACTATGCTATATACGATCTAGAGTGATAGCAACAAAATTACGATGATATTAAAGAGTAAGGGGAAAAGGATCTCAAAAAAAAGATCTTTTTTCTCTTCCCTCTCCCTTATGGTCTACACTAATATGCGATATTCATTCCTTTCTATATATGTAAGTTCATATCCTTGGTGATATCATGTTTAATCACCTCTCTCTAATTTGGTCTGCCTCTAACCCTTTGTGTAACACTTAAATTCAATTTTTCGCACCTTCTAACAGGTGCATCAACACACCTCCTCTGAATATGGCTAAATCATCTTAGTCTCGATTCTCTCATTTTGTCCACCATAGAGGTCACCACTATTTTCTCCTGAATAACCCCATTCCTAATCTTATTACACCTAGTAAATTCATACATCTATTTCAACATCCTTATCTCTGCAACTTGTATTTTCTGAACAAGCGAGTTTTTGACTAGCCAACATTTTACCCTATATAGCAAAAGAAGGTCTAACCATCATTTTATAAAACTTGTCTTTAGGTTTTGATGGTATCTTCTTATTACACAATCCTCCCGAAACAAACCTCCATTTCATCCATACTGTCTCAATGCAATGCATGACATCATCATCAATATTACAACTATTCTAAATGATTCACCCAAGGTATTCAAAACTTTCTATGTTGAAAATAAGTTAGAGCAGCAAGTCTCACTTTCTCTAAACTTAAATTAATTTATTTTATGTAATCTGTGTTTGAAAATCCCCACAATTTTTAAAAAAAATAATTTAAATCAAATATATGTAATAACAATATTTTATCACATATTCAAGTAAAATAAATTATTATTTAACTATCTAAATAAATTTTATCAAAAGGCGATATATATATTAATAATGTTGGTACGCACTATATTGCAGCTTCAATGTCGGATCTATCATAGGCTTACGAGCTCAACATGTGACACTTCTAATAAAATAAAATAAATTAAAACAAAATAAAATAACATAGTGCAACTTCTTTTATGTTTTCAACAAAATAATACAACTAATAAATCCACTTTAACGCACACGGCAAACAATAATTAAAGCTGCCAGCAAATCACTATTGAACATAAATTAATCATTAATCATCTACATTAATTATTCATGTCTCCATTAACTATAATTATTTAAATATAGATTACATTCTTTACATTATCAAATTTATCTCACTTCACTTATTTATGAACAATTACTCCTACTGAACTACTAGCTATCATTTTGATTATGAAATCCTTTATCTCAAAGGCTTTGATAATCAAAATCAACTTAGTTTTCTTGGTTTGTTTCTTAGTTGCTTATGCTGCCCTTCTTCATTGGCAATTATCTTCTCTTTATCATGAATATTCAACATCTAGTCTTAGATGTACATCATGTGAATGTCATGATCATAAGGTAAGTCTGGTCGAATTCACCGTTTACTTTTTCTAACCATACATTTGTTGGTTATTTTATCGAGCTATGTAGGTCTAGCTAGAATTTGGCTCGTTCATAAGATATTAATGATTTTCTGATAGTATAAAACAAGTAATCATATCTTTTTTGGAAAGAGAAAAAACGTGGCTCTAATTTTTTTTATTTTTTATTATTATAATTAGTATTTTTTTTGCTTGTATTGATAGGTGGAAGAAGCAGCAATATTGATGAATGGAACAGAGGAAGTATTGAAGGTGAAACACATAAAGCCAAGTTTTGTTAAAGGAATTATGGGGAGAGGAATGAAGATAGGAATGGTGAATATGGAAGATGAAGATGTTAGTGAATGGAGAGTCCATGGCCAAGTAATAAAAGTAAAGTTCCAGAAGGTCTCAGAGTTGTTGGAATGGGATGACTTTTTTCCAGGTAAAGAATGAACGGGCTGGATCAAATTTTGACGGATAACCTACCTAATTATGCCAACCTCTTTTGTTTTTTGCGAAAACTAATTTACTTTTTAAAATTATTAGATTAATTAAGTTTTTTCCAAATATATACATGGATTTCTATATTTTAGTTCTGTTATTTTTTATTACATCTTGACCTGTTAAATTACATTGTTTGACCCAAATAATTTGAGAGGCTATTTCAGTAGAGGTCTGATGAGGGTTATCGCTACTTGGCTATGTTTATTGTGAACTCTCATCTCAAAATCAGAAAAGAACTAAATATGACCACCGACTCTGAATGACATGCACATGAGAGTATG
>JAOTQJ010000083.1:24919519-24930222 GCA_025642045.1 Solanum sejunctum | reverse complement strand
AATAAAAAATAATACTCATTTTTTTGACTGTGCAGTTGTACAATATCTTTGTAAAATGTGTTCATGCAAGGGGAATCAAATCTTTGATATATTTTTATACCAACTATATTCATTTAAACGATATTTTTTTAATTTTATTATAGAGATCATTCAAAATATTAATTTGTTAACATTAATAATCAAAATTCCAAAAATACACTTAAACTTTTACTTGATCCTATTATCTCCCTGAACTTAGTTTTTTCATAATTTGATGTCCCTTATTTGCCTACGTGGCATGTGAGGTCCGCGCGTGTACTACACACAATATAATTTAGCCGGTTAAGTGTGTTAAGTAGAGAAATAAGGGGCGTTTAATTATAAAAAAATAAGTTCAAAAGGATAATAAGATCAAATTAAAATTTAAGTGTGTCTCTGAAATTTTGGTTATAGTTTAATGGGGGTGTTGTGCATTTTCCCAAATATAAAAGCACTAAATGGTTGAATAGAAGAAAGATTTTGCATTTATATTATATGATTTCACCTCACAATTTCCCAACATAATTCAGAATCAATAAAAGAAAGAGGGATTAAATGTTCAAGTGAAGCAAATTTTCCACCTTTGAGTAAAGTATTTAGTTTTTTTGAAATTTGAAAATACAAGTAAATCTCATATTTGAAAAGTTGCAAGATCATAAAATCCTACTCAACCTTTATTAAATGATTAATTAATGACTATATTCATGTTTTTGGCGTAATAAGGAGTAATATATGAGAAAATTAATGTCCTTTTAGTTTATTGAAACGATAAATACTTTAAGCCAATTATGTTTAAGTAAAGTAACAGATAATTAAATTTATAAATTATTTAGTATTTTGGGACAAGAATTTTTAATTTACTTGACAATTACTAATATGAGAGAAGAATGGAAGCTGAGGTTTGAATGTTAGTTGACAGATTCTTCTACTTCACATATTCCATTAATGGTCAATTAACATTTTTATCCTCTAAACATATTTTATTATGATGTTTATTTTTAATAAATATTTATGTTATTAAAAATAATTATCTCAAAGATTAGTCGATTTATAAAATTAAGAGAGAAAATTAATTTTTGTGAGAGAAAAAATGATTGAGTAGTTGTTAGCGTATTTGTTATCAATAAAATATCTAATTTAATAGTAGTAGTAATTTCACATTACGATTCATAATTCACAAGGTCGGCGCAAGGTTTCGTACACCATCTCCTTCTCTCATATATTTATTTGGTGAATCTACTAAATAATCAATAAAGAGAAAATGAAAATAAAATATTATGGTGATAACGCAATCATATCAAAATTAATTGTCACATAAAATAAAATTTTTCGTTATTATGTAATGATGAATTTAAACAAGTGGCACCAATCTTGCAGAGACTATTAATGTCGTTTTCTAGGTTATCATAAATAATCCCATAAAATTTTAGGCTAAACAGAATCAGTCAGTCATATTTTAAAAAATTCATAAATTAATACATACGAAAAGTTAAGAAAATACCGAGTTCCTATTTCATGAGCCCTAAACTCCAAAAAAAGGCGCTAATCCCGTAAGTTATTAGTAGTTTATTAGATTATTACGATGTGATATACTAATACAAGTAATAATCAAAATAATCATAATATATAAGCTAACAATATAATATAAAATAATGCAATGCAATGACTAGAATCAAGTTACACTGCTTGATGCTTCGATCGAAAACAAATCAGTGGATCCATGTCGATATGATTGAATATGCACTAGAAAGGTGAATTCCTCTTTTATGAGACCAAAAAAATAAAGTCAGACTTTTAAATTGTTTGCTTCCATAAAATAATATCGTGACAACTAGAGATATTAAAAGAATATGAAAAATTCACCAAACTAACAAGTGGCAACCATTCAAATAAGTTTTCTTTAATCTTACTTGAAAGGGTAAAAATAGTCAAAATACTAAATATAGGAAGGAATTTTGGGGGAAAATTCTCAAAATTCTAATTTTAGAGAAAAGATTTTATTTCCCTTGATGGAAAATAAAAACAAAAAAATAAGAGGGATAGGCTCCACCCACGTGTTACAGTAACCTCCTCTTCCCACTTTTATCTATTTTTTCTAATTTTTATTCCTTTTTAAAGAACACTTCTTTTTTCCATTTTTGTTTTTCAGTGAATTTTGTGACCCTATATTTTTTCTGTATCTTTTTGTTTATTTCTCTTTCTCGGAGAGAATACCCACAGAAAGATACATTGAAGAAAAGAGAAAGAAGTTTTTTTTATTATCATTTATTGTGATTCTTGGTAATCTTCCTCTCCTTCTGCTTTTTTTTTTTTGAATAGTTTTTAATTTGCTATTGTTCATCAGTTTTATCTTCTAATTCGTCATTAAGACATGATTATGTTTCGTGTTTAATCATGGGTGTTTGTTATTTGGGATAAAGGAGCAATCTTTGGATACCCCAGAAAGGATTAGATGTAAATGAAGCCTAGTTTGAGATTTTGTAGTTTGGCTTTTAAGCTCCTATTTAATCAAGAATGTTGTTTAGTTTGAGTTTTAGATTGTTTTGGTTTAATGGATTTGGGAAATTTATGTTTGGGGATTCCTTCTTTTGTTTTTGAAGGTATGAAACTTGCAACTGGTCATTTTGTCTTAATAAAAGTTGGATTTTCCTGTAAAGTTTAATTAAATTTGAAGCTATTTTAAGGTTGGGTGATATGTTTAGTTTAAGCATTGATGGATTAAATTTGAAAATATAACTGGTTGTAAGTTTGGTTAATGGAGGAAGGTCGAGGTAGTTAATAAAAATAATCTCTCTTTAATGATTTCTCTTGATATTGGATTTGTTGGGATATGCTGGCTCTAGAGGGTTAGCTGACTCTAGCTAGTTGAGGTTGAGGAAAATCTGATTGATTTGATTGAGCGAACATTGATTAAGTCTATCATATAGCAACATGTTCATAGGATTCTTGATCAGCTCGATTATACCCAAACACTAATTTATGTTTAATTTTTGTTATCTCTTGTTGTTTCGTTTATTGATGTCTGTGCTTCAGGAGAAGTGCCTAGTTCTATGCATACTATTTTTTGACTATGGAAGTTTATTTATCCTGGGCAATCATAGCCTAACCCGATGGTTTAATCAAAGATCTTGTAGATTCTATGATTAATTTACAAGTCTAAATCTTATAGAACAGTTCTTATCCTAACACAACACATGTGTTCTAAACAATTGTGCTCATGAACCTTATATCTAACTAGCAACTGTTAACATGTCGTAGAATCCACACATGGGATCAATGTGATTTTGGTTCAGGGTGTAAATCTCATTTGTTGGAATAACCATTCTAATATAGTTCAATATGATTTTTGTATCCAAATTTAGAACTGTTGTATTACCTATGGTGGTAATAAGGTATCCAAGTTGGCACATGGATCCAGAAATGGCATAATTGGTGGGATCAAGTTGGCACATGGATCAAAGCCTATTATGCCATTTCTGGATCCATGTGCCAACTTGATGCCAGTCTCACTAACAAAAAATGTTAAATTCTGTGTTGTTGTTGTTGTATTTTATAGTCGCATAGTTTCTTATTCTTCGATGTGTATTGCTATTTGTTACTCGATTTGCCAGATATGTTGCGATTTTTTGCCATATTTCCTTTCAACCCTACTTCAAAAAACTTCCCTTTTGGTCCAGGGGTCTTATCGGAAACAACCTCTCTATTCCATAAGGGTAGGGGTAAGTTGTGCGTACATCTCACCCTCTCTAGATCCCACTATGGGATTACACTGGGATTGTTGTCATTGTTGTTCTGCATTGCTTATAGAGCTGAAGATGTTATCCAGATGCTAGCTTTTGTTCCAAGATGACACATACATGAATACGCATTACAAGTGCATTTTGATTAGCCAACATCTTTTTTTTTTTAATGATTAGTCATCTGTTGGCTGCAATACGTCGTGATTCAACTTCAAATGTGACACAGTTTGTTGCATTTTCTTAACTCTTTTGGTATGCACTTGCCTAGGCTAGTTGGAGGATGAAGCTTCCGAGGATTTCTTCACATAGAGATGGAAATATTCAAGCTGCTTTCATAATTTATTTACTTAGACTTGTCTTCTTGCTATCAGTGTCATTAAATATGATTGCCTTGACTCTTAAAGAAACACAGCAACGCGAAAAGAAGGATTCTTATTTCATGGGTGAAGTGAGCGCTTCAGACTATAAGATGCAAAATGATCAAACAAGAAGTGTCAATACTTTAAAATATGAAATGAAGAATGGAAGGAGGAAAATAATTGGGCCTTACTAGTTGTTACCTTCAAAAATAATAATTATAGGGCCTTATTTATTTATTTGCTTATTTTGGTTGGGGGTCTGATTGGGGAGTGGGCGTGGAAGTGATAGCAGGGTTGGGATTTCTTTTAAGTGCTTGCAGTTTTTGTAGAAACTGTTAGATCTTATTAGATTATAACCCAAAGAAAGTCCAAATTGCATGGTAGGGAGTGTGCTTCTATTATAATATTCTAATTCCATTCATAAGAATATTTGACTTATTAAGTTCTTATTGAGTTAGAACTGTTGTATTCATTATCTCAAAGGAGTCCACATGCGGGTTAGAGTTGTGATCCAATCTGTTAAGGGGGCGGCAACGGTAGATCTAAATATTTTGGTGAGGCGGGCCTATTGTCGTAAATCTCTTCAAAAGCTTTTGGTGAATCTTTTTACGATATTAAATGGAGAAAATGGTCACATTTATGATGGATGTTATAGGATAGGGGCGATCTAGTATTGTCCATGAGATGGTTTCAGCTCTTCAGTTTACATTCCTATAGTTGGTCATGAATAAACCATTTGACATTTTCTCAACTACATTCACCTCCAGAATATATATTCCTCTTTTCTGTTAAACTATGACAGTTCTACATCCCCTAACTTATTCGGTGATTTTTTGATTTCTAGGTCCACGTTGTTTGCTTTAGTTTTTAATTAAGAAATGGGAGATGCTAAAGATATGAAGGAAAATGCTCCTTCAGAACCGTCACATGAACCTAAGGTTTCCTCTCAAAATGATGATCACTCACATAGTGCAACTCAAACCAGCCAACATACCAGTGAAAAAGAAATCTCCAAAATTCAGGAGACAGCTGTGGATGCTTCAGAGCATTTAAAAGAGGCTTCTCACAGTTTACAGCAGGAAAGTTGGTCTTCTCCTGGAGAAAATTTAATTTCCTCGGCTCCCATAAAATCTGATGGAATGAGTACCATTTCTGAAACAGGAACTTCTCAAAAGGCTTCTGGGACACCTATGTTGGAGCCGAAAGCCTCACCTCAATTAGCACAAGATCTGAAAGCGGACCCTTCTGCACATAGTATTACAACAGCTCTCTCAGAATCCAATCCATCATCCACGTTGGATGCAAAACCAAGTCAAATCTTGGAGCCAGCATTGGAGAAGGGTGCTGATGTTAAGGTTCAGAACGAGCCAAATGATTCCTCTGATGGACCAGCAATCGAGAAAGATGGTTCATCAACATTAACCGGGGATTCACACACATCGCCCCTAAAAGAGGAAAACAGAAAGGAATCTTCTGAACGTGTTAAATCTAATCATTCAGATGTAGCAAAGGAATCCTCTGAGCATGTTCAATCTAACCTTTCAGAAGTAGCAAAGGAATCTTCTGAACAAGTTCAATCTAATCATTCAGAGGTGTTTCATCAGCCAGATAATTCTTCTAGTAGTACCCACATCGATGCGAATGAGTCTTCTCCTTTATCCACTCAAGTGATGACGAAACCTGAAAATAACAAGCACTTACTGACACCAGATAACAATGGTCACCCTCTAGCTAAGTCTTCCACTTTCACAGTAAGGGCCTCATTACCCAGTGCTAGTCCAAAGCATCCTGAAAAATATGACATAAACAAAGGCTATATTGATACAGCAGCGCCAATTGAATCTGTGAAGCATGCAGTTTCCAAGTTTGGAGGGATCGTTGACTGGAAAGCTCATCGTGTACAGACTGTGGAGGTAATATACACTTTTTGATCATTTGTTTTTCTGATAGCCAATTTGGTCAAGACACTTCATACTACTTTGTTATTCTGATAATTTTATAGTTGTATCTGTAAAGAACATTAGTTTAGTTGAATAAGCCATAGCTGTTTCAATTTTAAAGTGTGCACTTGCATCTACTTAAGCATAGCCTAGTGTAAAGGGTCCTCTACCTCTAACCATGATGTTGTGGGTTCAGGTCTTCAAGGGACCAAAGATAGTAATAGCCAATAGGCACTATTAGCGTAGGTAGGGGAGTTTGGGGGTGTTTTTCACCATATCAAAAGGAAAAGGGGGAAAAAAAATCTAATGGACATGCACACTGTTTCTTTTAGGTATTTGAGTGGGTCTAGATCCCACGTTAATCTCATAATTTAATGTTTTAGTCCCTGACTATTAAAAATCTCGTCTCCTGCAGAGGCGGCAACTTGTTGAACAAGAACTAGCAAAAGTTCAGGAGGAGATCCCATTTTATAAAAAACAGTCTCAGGCTGCTGAAGAGGCAAAAACATTAGTTTTAAAGGAACTAGATGGCACTAAGAGACTTATAGAAGAATTGAAGCTTAACCTGGAGAGAGCACAAAAAGAAGAGCAACAAGCAAAACAGGATTCAGAACTTGCCAAGCTCCGGGTGGAGGAGATGGAGCAGGGGATCGGCAATGATCTTAGTATTGCTGCAAAAGCACAGCTTGAAGTTGCTAGGGCCAGGCATGCAGCTGCAGTTTCTGAGCTAAAAACTGTAAAATCTGAGTTAGAAGATCTACGAAAAGATTATTCTTTATTGATGTCTGATAAAGATGGTGCAGTGAAAAAAGCAGAGGAAGCAGTCTCTGCATCAAAAGAAGTTGAGAAGACATTGGAGAGTTTAACTATAGAACTCATCACTGCGAAGGAATCTTTGGAGGTTGCTCATGCTGCACATCTGGAGGCTGAGGAACAGAGGATTGGAGCAGCTATGGCGGGAGAGCAAGATGCTTTAAATTGGGAGAAAGAACTGAAGGAAGCAGAAGAAGAGCTAAACAGACTAAACCAGGAAATTCTTTCTGCAAAGGATCTCAAGGAAAAACTAGATACTGCTTCAGCTTTGCTGCTGGATCTCAAAACTGAGTTGGCTGCTTACATGGAAGCAAAATTGAAGCAGGAGACTGATGAAGAAGGAAACCTGAATGGCGAACAGTCGGATCCAGAAAAAAGAACTCATAATGAGATACAATCAGCAGTGGCCACAGCTAAGAAGGAACTAGAAGAAGTGAAACTCAACATCGAGAAGGCTACAACTGAGGTAAATTTCTTGAAGGTGGCAGCAACATCATTGAAGGCAGAATTGGAAAAGGAAAAATCGGAACTAGCCGTGATCCAACAGAGAGAAGGAATGGCATCAGTTGCTGCTGCATCTCTTGAAGCTGAGTTGAGCAGGACACAGTCAGAGATTGCTCTTGCACAGAAGAAGGAAAACGAAGCAAGAGAGAAGATGGTAGAGCTTCCCAAGCAACTCCAAGAGGCATCTCAAGAGGCTGATCGTGCAAAATCACTTGCTCAAATGGCGAGGGAAGATCTGAATAAGGCAAAAGAAGAAGCTGAACAAGCCAAGTCTGGAGCAAGTAATGTACAAAGTAGACTACTTGCTGTTAAGAAGGAGATAGAGGCTGCAAGAGCTGCAGAGAAGTTAGCATTAGCAGCTATCACTGCTCTGGAGGAAAGTGAATCAGCTCAAAGAACCAAAGATGAGGAGACCGCACCTGGAGTAACTCTAACTTTGGAGGAGTATTACGAGCTCAGCAAGCAGGCACATGAGGCAGAGGAACAAGCTAACAAAAAGGTAGCTGATGCTCACGCTCAAATAGATGTAGCCAAGGAGTCAGAGCTGAGAAGCTTAAACAGGCTGGACGAGGTTAATCGTGAGATAACTGAAAGGAAGGAAGCTCTAGGAGTTGCATTGCAACAGGCCGAAAAAGCCAAGGAAGGGAAGTTGTCTGTAGAGCAAGAGCTGAGGAAATGGAGAGAAGAGCAGGAGCAGAGACGGAAAGCTAGTGCATCCATTCCACCTACAACAGGGAGTCCTGAAAAGAGCATTGAGGGGAACAACGAATCAAAGAACTCTGAAAGTGCACTGGAGGCTACTGCATCTCATGACAGCACAAGTCCAAAAGCCCAACTGCAAGCAAGCAGCACTGAAGCTGATTCATCTCCAGATGTGAAGGTTCCAAAGAAAAAGAAGAAATCCTTCTTCCCAAGGATCTTCATGTTTCTAGGTAGAAGGAAAGCAG
Source organism: Solanum sejunctum (assembly GCA_025642045.1). NCBI lineage: Eukaryota > Viridiplantae > Streptophyta > Magnoliopsida > Solanales > Solanaceae > Solanum > Solanum sejunctum. The sequence continues at coordinate 24,921,901 of JAOTQJ010000083.1, read as the reverse complement.
CACAGGCCAAGGCTGCTCAATGATTGCTGCGTTTGCAATATCTTGTCGTTGATAAACAATTGTTTCTCCAAATGTTTGGCTCTTTGTCTCGGTTGATGAAGCATAAGGGTAATCGTTAATGACATGTACATACAGAGCATTCTTTTAATTGTACAATATTTAATTAATTCTCAGTCACTTATAGATAGCATTATAGGAGAGGAATAAGCTTGATACAGGTTTGGCTCCAACCATCAACTAAGGGATTCGTAATTTCTGTGTAGTGCTTCAGTTGTCCATTCCTGCTAATTTTGCAGGAAGCTTGCAGGAGTTGACTAGTCCGGCTTATCGTCATTTCTGGGCTCGTATTTCATTTTTGACTGGTTTTGTAAAGAATAGTGAGGTTTGGTGTGTGCTTCATAATTTTGTAGGCATTCAATGTATAATGTACCTTCATCAGAAGTCCTTTTTAAATTCAATCAGCCTACTATTGCTTGCTTGTATCCATTTTCTCAAGCTTATGCCTTCTAGTCTTGTTTATATTTTTCTTTCATCGTCCTAAGAAGAATGAACACTTAATAAAAATTGTGACCACTTGATTTTACTGCTGGGAGTTGCTCATGAGACAAGCAAAAGGTTCATAGTGCAAATAATATCCAAATATTATTCACTCCATTCATTTTTACTTGTCCATATTTGATTTAACACATCCCTTACTACTGAAAATACATCAACCAAAGGTGACAATTTCAATCCATATAAGGTAAAAGGAACTCATTTTATCCATATTTATTTTAATAGATCACTCATATTTTCTAAATAGATTAATATAGGTTGGTCTATTTTTAAAGTTCATACAAATATGGTCAAAATGGATAAAATATGGGTACCCATATAGACCCATAGATTCCCACATCATAATATGGGTCCAGGAACAGGAAACAGACGATTTCAGCAATTTTCTGTCGGTGTTTGCCCACGGATCTAGCGCTACAGAGAGCTCCAATACAACATTCCCGAAAAATCATACGAGTGGGTGCGTAACAAGCCCGGGAAGAGGCTCAGGTGGCCTAGAGGTGGTGCGGGACTCCTGGTAGAATTTTATGGGCCAGGGAACAGGAAAAAAACTATTTCGACAGTTTTCCGTGGGTGTTAGCCCACGGATTCTGGCGCTGTAGAGGGCTTTGGCGCCACATTCCCGAAAAATCATACAAGTGAGTCCGCAACAAGACCGAGAATAGGCCCAAGTGACTCGGCGGCGGCGAGGGACGCTTGGTGAGATTTTATGGGCCAAGGAACAGGAAAAAGGTGATTTCGACAATTTTCTGTGGGTGTTAGCCACAGATTTTGGCTCTGCAAGGGGGCTTTGGTGCAACATTCTCGAAAAATCATACGCGTGGGTCTACAACGAGCCCAAGAAGAGGCCTAAGTGGCCTGGCGGTAGTGGAGGACGTCTGGTATGATTTTATGGGCCAAGGAACAAGAAACAAGCGATTTAGACAGTTTTCTGTGGGTGTTAGCCCACGGATTCTGGCGCTACAGTGGGCTCCTGTCAACATTCTCAAAAAATAATATGAGTGGGTCCTCAATGAACCCAAGAAGAGGCCCAGGTGTCTCGACGGTGGGGGGGACACCTAGTGGAATTTTATGGGCCAAGTAGAGGAAACAAGCGATTTCGAAAGTTTTCTATGGGTTTTAGCCCGCAGATTTCGGCGCTGCAAGGGGATCCAGCGCAACATTCCTGAAAAATCATATGAGTGGGTCCGCAACAAGCCCGGGAAAAAGGCCCAGGCGGCCTAGTGGCTGTGGGGATGCCTTATGGGATTTTATGGGCTAAGGAACAGGAAATAGACGATTTCGACAGTTTTTTGTGGGTGTTAGCCCACGAATTCTGGCACTGCAGGGGGCTCTGGTTCAACATTCTCGAAAAATCATACAACTGGGTTCGTAACGAGCCCAGGAAGAGGTCTAGGTGGTCCGACAGCGTCGGGGGACGCGTGGTGGGATTTTATTGGCCCAGGAACAGGAAACAGATAATTTCGACAATTTTTGTGGGTATTAATCCATGGATTCTGGCGCTGCATGGGGCTCCGACGCAACATTCCCGAAAAATCATTTGAATGGGTCCGCAACGAGTCCGGGAAGAGGGCCCAGGTGGCCCTGCAGCGGCCGGGGACGTCTGGTGGGAGTTATGATCGAAGTGGGGAGGTCGGATGAACTTTTGTTTTTTAATTCAATTTTACTTTATAAAAAATTGAGGTTGGGAGGTGGGAGTAGGGAGAAAAAATTTATTTTTCATTAGAAAAAAATTTGGGAGTGGGAATGGGGATTAGAAATACTAACTTTTTTATTTTTAAAATTTTTCTTTAAAAAAAAAATTGGGAGCGGGGGTGGGAGGTAGGG
>JAOTQJ010000083.1:24885132-24919419 GCA_025642045.1 Solanum sejunctum | reverse complement strand
TTCTTTTTTAATTTTTTTTAAAATGTATTTGGAGGTAGAGGATTTGGGGGGTCTTGGAGATGATTTTTTTTTTTTAATTGGGATAGAGTGTGGTGTAGGGGCAGGTACAGTGAGCAAATTTTTCTTGATATTTTCTAATTTAAAAATTATGAATGATAGAAGCATGAGTAGGGTAAGGATGAGGGTTGGAGGTGGGGTGGGAGTGGTGAGGGATAGCATATGAAGTAGAAAAAATTTAAATTTCTGTTTATGAAAAAGTAATTAACAATCTAGCTTTGATTTAATTCTTTTTTGGCTTCAATATAATAAAGTGAGTTGAAATCATTTTTATTCAAATCATATTTGGCCAAATCCATATTTACCCATATTTTATATGGATGAATTGTGATCCAATCCGTTTTATCTCAATCTATACTCAATCCATCCAAATCCGATTCAATCCACCCATTTGTCGCCTCTAACATCAACAGCTTTACATCAATAGGGATGTGTCCAAGAAAAACAGAACTATTGAGCAGTGCAAATAACCTGGAATCATTGGAGAGGATCTAAAAGAAGCAGTCATTAGTTATTACAACAACAATGAAGTCTGTGAGGATACTAGAAATTGGAAGACTGCCATTTCAGGTCTTTAAATTAGAGAAGTAATAAGTAGAACTAGAAATGGTCTGCAGATGTGCAATTTTTCCAGCTATTTAGTGTGTGAGAGACACTAATTCTGCTACAGATATACCAAATAATAAGTTGCATATATGAACAAAATGATTGTTCAAATTTGTAATCGCCTGCTAGAGATGCTGAATGAGCTAACTTTCATTGGAGTTGCTACCACCAGCGGTGCTTCAGGAGAGTCAGAAACAGCATACTTGTCATGCATGAAGCGACTTTCCACAATAGAGTCGTCTCTTGGAACTATCTTGTAACAATAGCAGCTCTTCAACCCCACCTGATTCTGATAACACTCATGAGAACCATCCTTCACCTGTTGAAAATTCCATATCACACTGAACTTCCCAACAGTAGCAACAAGGTGGCGCTCCTGCTTCCCATTCTCGGTGACCTAAAAAAGTTCACACTAAGAAAATGAGCATTGGTGGACGACAGAATTAACAAGACAATCTGCAATTCATATCAACAAATACTAGCAGTTCAAATTTGCAGGATTTACTTGAAAAGGGGTTTTTTAGTGTTGGATAAAAGAAGCAACATACACAAGCTGACAAAAGCTTCATCTGTGTTGCATTTAAGCTTCCCGATGAAAAGACATACACACCTTATCTCAAGCTGTAGTTTAGGCTTATCAAGCTGTAGTTTAGGCTTACTCCTTTAAATTCAGTATTTGGATTTAAGATGATAATCGAGTATGATACCTCTCCTCAACCAAGGGATGCTATAATGAGATGTAGGAGCATGACTCCTCGTAGAATGAGGTAGTTATAACTTAATCTTTTATTCTTCTCCATATTTCAAGTTTTTAACACAAGTATCCATGAAGTTGATAGGGAAGAACTTCATACTATAAAATACAAATTATTTATATCCAGTTCAGCATGACATATGAACCATCTAAATAAGACTCAAGCTTAAACAATACGAAAGCTAAAGATCATCAAGAATAGTTGTCTTAAGAATAATGATCAGCACAAAATCCCTTTACAACCAGACTGTCTAAAATAAATTGACAAGAAATCCAAAAGCCAATCCATCTCACAGCATGCACATGCGAAAGAGCATACTTCACAGTGATAACGGGGCACAAAACTCTTCAATTATAAAGGTAAATAAAATGGAAACTAAGTCAAGTCATACCAAGTCAAAATAGTGAATCTCAAATTACAACTTATATAGGGGAAAAGATACAAATAATCAAAGAAGTCCCGAGTCTACAGAGCTAGAAGCATTATGTTGCTATGGACACCGGATATAGTTTATGGCTGCATATACAATCCATCACATATGACATCGAAGTTATATTACTATAAACTATAAGGAAGAGATATAAGACATGGACACTTAATATAGATATAGATTTCAGAAACACATCAATCTCGTGTCCTTTGCTCTTATTAACACACATCATAAAGGATTAACTAAGCAAAAACTGTTATGTTTGCATGCAGGAGAAGAAAAGGCATGATAGTCAAAGTGTATTATATGTACACCAACAGCTACAAACTGAAAGTAAGGGTAGAAGAAGAGAGAACTCATACCCATGAAAATTGAGCACTGCGGAACTTGTTAGCTCCAGCCATATGTGAATCGAGAGGGTTTAGCTTCAACAATCTTGGAGCCGAAATCCTATTCCCCATGCGACCAGCAAAACCAGTCTTAGTACTTCCATTCTTGTCAACAAACAAGGTACATATCAATATCAAGTAAGTATCAGTTGTCCCCAATATCCACTTCCCATCATAGGTAACATCCACATGAGTGATAGGAGAACCAAGGCCAGGAAAAGCAGTTTTAGCCTGTCTCATGGAACTGCTCGAGTACAATCTAATCTTGCCATCAAGTGAACCAACAACAATTGATCCATCACCAGTAGTAGCAAAGCACTGAAAGTTAGTTCCCCTCGAAAATTGATGTCCTTGAGTCCAATTCAGCACAGGAGTACTTTCATTGACTAGATCCTGAACCATCCCATGTCGATCACGCATATCCCACCTACACAATCTGTTATCATCTAGCCCTAAGAAAGTAGACCCCGAGGGATCCATCTGAGCTCCTTTGCTATCATTAGTAATATCCCTCATCGTAATATCAGTTCCATCTTTCTCAAACTTCCACTCACTAACAACCTTCCCAGTCTCAATATCAAACTGATGTAATCCCCGAGAGTGAGGCTTCTTATCAGTCACCGGGCTCATGAGAAGCATATTAGTCTCAGCTCTTAGCAGTAGAGCTTTCCTTGGAGTCGAATTAGCTACACTAGATCTTTCCTTATCAAAATTGACACAAACACCTTTTCCACTGATCCCATGAGTATAGTTCCGCACAACCTGAATACCAGAATCACTAATAAGAAAACTATTATCCAATGCACCTAATGCCAAGCTCTGAATAGCTCCTCCTTTAGCTGCCTCCTCAAACTCCTCCCTCAAATCATGGTTAACCCTCAAAGGTGTCTTCTTCTCAGACACAGGGCTCTTCGTAAAGCTATCCCCAGCATCCTCCCACATCGAATCATCCGCAGCTTCTGGATTCGCCCACCCCATAAAGTCCTTACCATACACCTTAACTCTATTCTCATCATTTGCTTCAAACCCGTAAGTGTTCTCAAACAAACAGTTCTGATACGTATCAATGAACGCCTTATACTCTTCCTCCCCAAAGAATTTCACAGCCCAAACCCCATTCTCCACAAAATCCACCCTTTTCTGCTCCTTAAACGCCTTCAGCTGCAAATTCTCATCAATCTTAGCCCGAACCCTCGACCCAATTTTCAAAACCCACCAAGCATTCTCCTCAGTTTCTTCATTTTCATCATCATCCGACCCATTCCCACTACCCGATTTAACGAACGAATAGGCCGTCAACTTATCGGAGACGACCCATTTGGAATTCGTAGTGTTCCCACCAACATGAAGGTAGAGTTTCACAGCGTTTTTCGCTGTGGGGGTTTTGGCATGAGGAGTACTATACTTAAGCTTAAGGGTTTTGAGCTTAGCTTCAACATCATCCAAAGAAGATGGGGTTTTGGGCTGTTTCCGGTCAATTGAAGACGGCGTCGTTTTAGCGTCTGAGTAGTTATCTTCGTCTTCCTCCTCTTCCCGTGTTCGAGAGTCCGACCCGTATTCGGATTCAGATTCGGAGTCGGAAAGCTCCAGATCTTCGCGGCTGTGATTAGCACCCATTTGAACAAAGGAATTTTGTTGATTCAGAGGAAGCAAAAATGGGAGATTTTTTGAGAAAGGGAAGAAAGGAAGGAGAGGAGCGCAATTTTGAAATTTTGAATTTCGACGGTTAGATTGGCTTATTAGGGTTTCAACTGGTACACTTGGAAGATGCTATTTTAAAGAAAATACAATAAATAAATGAAACCAAATAATAATAAATATGTAGTTCAAATTTTAGGAGCCGTTTGGCCATATTGCTCAAATAGATTGTTTTGAACTTTAAACTTGAAATGCATATAAGTAATTTTTAAATTTTCAATTCGCAAAACTTTAATGTCATTATATTTTAATACAAATTCAATTTGTATCCACACGCCTACTTAAAAATAATATTTTAAATTTTTAATTCGCAAAACTTTAATGTTATTATATTTTAATACAAATTCAATTTGTATCCACATGCCTACTTAAAAAGCAACATATAAAGTGATAGTTTTATAATTTCACCCCTAATTATTGTATGTTTTATAAACAACAACAGACCAATGTAATCCTACAAGTATGGTTAGGAAAAGTAAAATAGACATAAAATTATAAATTATCTTTTGCTTTTGCAAAGTGGACGGACGAAGAGTTTTGATTATTTTATCCTCGTTTATCTATCTTTTTTTCTCAAATTATATATCGTATTTTTATTCTTTTCAAACATATCAGTGACTACTGAAGAACAACAAAGTGTCCGGGTAAGGTAAGATGTGCACAATCTTAATCTTATTTTTATGAGCTAGAGATACTATTTTTCTTTATCATGATTTGGGATCAATAATGTGAGCGAGCTCGTACCGACAAAGTTTAAAATTTCGAACAATTATTCTCTCTAGTTAGTAAAGAGTTGAGTTGGTAAGTAGAAGAGTTGGAAGCAAACATAAGCAAGCAATCATCATAAATCTCAAAAGGAAATTTTTGAACCATATATTGAATTCTATGAGTATATAAGCTCCATTCAATTGTACATTATAGTAAAAGTTTCTTATAAGATCAAATACAAAAGTTATTTATGTTTTTTTCTCCCACACAGCATAGTCTTGTCCACTTGCTGCCTGCTGATAATCTGGCGGAATAAGACTTCCAAGATCTGTTTTTGGCCCAAGCTTAACTATAACCTTCTCATCAATCTTTGCTACATAAAGATCATTATCAGCAGCCAGAATTTCCAAATTACTTGTTTCAGATATTCCATTCCTCTTCCTGATAGAAGCCAACGTCGTAATTCCATCTTTCAATCCCCAATCAAAGAAATGGTCATAAAACTGCATATAAGTTTAAGCCTCCTTGAACTGAATTAGAAATGCATAGTAAGAGTTAGATGAAAACGAAAAAATTACCACGGAAGGAACCCCTGGATGAGTAAGAATATACGCATATTCTTCCATAACTTTGTCTGAAGGGAATGGCCACATATGTTGTGTCGAACCAGTATCATGATTATCGATAAAAGTCACAGCGCTTTGAGGCAAAATACCAATCACACCAGGAGGTTTTCCATCTGAATTTTTCAATCTACCTAAATTCCCTTGAACAGCATCTTGTAAAATCCCTTTAGTTGGGAAATCAAAAGCTTTTGAACCACCAGCATTTTGAACCCAATTAGCTATAGCATCCCTATTAGTATCCCAGTACTCACCAACAGCAAAACCCGGGGACGTGTTTCCCATATAAATCTTGGTGATAGTTGGTGCATACCCTTTAACAAAATCGTATCGCCAACCTTCAAATCCAATATCAGATTTGAGCCAGTTCATCCAATCTGATAACTCTTTTTGGACTCTCTCGTTAAGATGATCGATATCAGGAGCACCTGCAAAGTCCTCACCAGTGTCATCATTTCCAGTGCCATCAGAATACTGTGCGTCATTTTTGCAAATCATATGCGGGCCCCAATCAAGACGGTCATCAGACGTTCCGCCTTCAAAGATACAGTATATTCCCCTGCTGTCTTTTTTGTCAGCACATCTGTGGTTTATTACTATATCAGCAACAGCTTTGATCCCCTGCCCATTTAACGCCTTTATAAGATCTTTCAGTTGTTGCCCGTTCCCAAACTTGGACGAATCTAATTCATACAATCTCTGTGGCATATATCCTGCCACGAATACAAGAATCTATGTATTACTTTATACAAAATAGAATGGGTGACCTAAAGCCAAAATTACTAGTTACCTTGAGGCGAAACAGAATTGGATGGTGGTGGTAACCAAATATGAGTAATTCCGGCCTTAGCCAAATCTGGAACTAAGTTGATGAGAGAGTTGTACCATCCTCCCTGCTTGTTACTTGATTCCCAATTGAACCCCTAACAAATCATTGAACAAGAACAAATAAGTTATATACATGTGAAATATTTACACGATAAGAGATACCTGAAACAACAGTGTTGGAGCTGCAAACATAGGAAAAAGAGAGAGAACTAAACAAAAAGGGAGGAGGAGATTCATTGTTACTTGTGTTCTGTTAATTCTTGGATGAAGAAAAAAGAATGGCAAGGAGTTCTATTTGCAATGTTTTGGTACAAAAATGTTAAAAAAGACTTATCTTGCCTTCATTTATGCTAAGTAAATCCAGTCAACTATGCTTTTGAATGTTATTGCCTTCAATTAGAAATCTGTTGGATAATGAATATTAGCAATATCCAATCTAAATATGTAATTTAAAGTTGTTTTCTTCCAATCAATATATGCATTAAAGCTCTTTTGTTCCTTTTTGCTAATTGGAAATAATATATTTGCTCTCTGTTTCATAATAACTTAATTTATTGAAAAAGAAAAAATTCATTGTTCAAAAGAGTTGAATAAAAAATATGTTGGATTATGAGTGTTAGCAAAATCCAATCCAAATATGTAATTTAAATTTCTCTTCCAATCAACATATGGATTAGAGTTCTCTTTTTTCCTTTTTGATAACTATGAAAAATATATTACTCCCTCCCTCCCATATTAACTTAATTTTGGGGTTGTGGGGGAGGGGTGATGCGATGAGGTTCATTATTTAAAAATAATTGAATTACTCAAAGTTCAAGATGAACGTTTGAAACTTTTTTCATATTTGTGATTTCAAAGTTTCATATTTTTTAGGAGAAAAATTACATTACTTACAAAGTTACATTTATGATTTCATAAAGCATAATAATGAAAAGTATGGTTCAAATTAGAAAAAATTACTCAAATAAATAAATACATACTAGTGAATTAGCTAACATAGCTATAGTTTAAATTAATTACTGCTCGCAGCAAACATCCAACTATAATTGTAGTTTGAGTTTTATATAATTAGCATGATTTATACAAACGTTGTACGAGATTATACAAAAGTTGTGCGCGAATCAAATTGTATAGCAAAATATACAAATGCTATAAATTGTATAGCGAATTATACAAACGATATACAAAAACTGCGATTGTATAGCAAATTATACAAATGTATATAAATGTTGCGCGAAATATACAAATGTTACTATAACTGTAGTTACGAAATGTAATTATTTAAGCTATAGCTATAGAGCATAATTAAGATATTTTTGAGTGACTATATGCGAAAATTCCTCTTTAAATTATGTCCGTAAATATTTTTCTTAATATGTGTGGATTGTTTCACAAATTAAGTTAATATGGAACGAAGAGAGTAGTAGTTAATACGTATCAGTACATGGGAGTTGACAAGTTTGAGTCTTTTTTTCTTGACTCATTAGATGGTGAACCTATAAGATTTGAAGGCGAGTTAAGTAGGTATTAAATCTTATTTAAATAATATGAAATTGGGTAGTTGGTAAGTTATTCATGGACAATATTAATATATATAGTGTTTGATTTGCAATTTGAAAATTCACATAACTAATATATGTCTGTGTTACGAGGGAATGTATATATTATTTTATACGATATTCATAGGGATGACAATGGATCGATGTGGAATATAAAAATTAATATCCTCAATTTATGGTTTATTGTTGAATACTAGTTGTCTATAATCTTTGTACTTTGAAGCACAACACAATTAAAATTCTTGGACATTGTCATTCAGCTTATTTCTTTCAATGCTAGTACTAAAAGGACAGTCTGATGCATTAAGTATTCCGTGTTCAGGCAGGGTCCAAGAAAGAGCCAGAACACTAATGCTATTATTATTATGCAGAAACTTATGGCTTCTTTTCCCATACAGCATACTCAACCCCTGAAGTTGCCAATTGAAAATTAGATGGAACAAGATTTCCAACATTTCCAGGTCCAATCTTGACGACGATTTTGTCATCAATGTTTGCCACATAAAGATCATTTTGAGCTGCCAAAATCCTCACTTTGCTTGTTGATGAAATCCCATTCCTCTTCCTAATGCCATACAAATCTTTAATTGGTGTCCTCATCCCTTGGAACAGGAAGAAATGGTCATAGAACTGCACAACACACACAAAAAAACAATTAATTGTGCTTATCAGTTAGAAGAAATTTACTTAAAACTAATCTTGTAAACATCACTTAGTTCATAAAAATTGAGCTAAGATTGTTCTCATTAGATGTAACAAGTAACTCATTTCGTCTAACATACTTCTACGTGACTGATACACAGATGGATTTACGTTACATACATTGACAGTACAAAAGCACACGTGACAGCAGATGAGTTACCATTTTTACCATGTTGCTATCATATGATTTGATCGGGTGATATTGCATCGTTATTTCATAAAACAGACCAAAGAAGAGATAACATACCACTGATGGAATGCCGGGATGAGTTAGAATGTAAGCGTACCCCTGAGTAACTTTATCATTTGGATTTGTAGGAAATGGCCATTGCTGCTGTGAATAAGTATCATGATTATCAATAAAAGTCACAGCATTCTGAGGTAAAACGCCAATCATTCCAGGAGGATTTCCTTTATCATCTTTCAACAAATCAAATCTCTTATCGCCAACAGCAGTACCAAGAATTCCTTTAGTCGTAAAATCAAACGTTGTGACAACTCCACCTGCATTCTGAACCCAATGAACTAAATCATTCCTGTGCTGATCATAGTCCGGTTTTCCATCCGGTTTGTTATTAAATTTCAAGAAGAACTCTCCAACAGCAAAATCTGGTTTAGTATTGTCCATGTAGATTTTAGTGAACCTAGGCGCGTATCCTAAGACCATGTCGAATCTCCAACCATCGAAACCAATTTCCGTCTTGAGCCAATTCATCCATTCTGATAAGTCCTTTTGTACTTGTGGATTCACATGGTCTATATCCGGTGCATCGCCCCAATCTAAACCTGTATCAGTGTTGCCTTTGCCATCCGAAAATTTAGTATCATTACCACAAATGAAACTTGGACCCCAATCTAGCTTATTATCAGGGGTGCCACCTTCAAATAAGCAATTGATTCCTCTGCTATCTTTGTTTTCAGCCCATCTATGGTTTATAACTATATCAGCAAGACATTTAATCCCTTTATCATGAAAGGCCTTAATTAACGCTTTAAGTTCTTGCGAATTGCCATAACTTGATGTATCCAGATCGTATAATCTTGATGGCATATACCCTGTAAATTTGAGAAACGTAATTAGCTACAAATGCAGACGAACTCAATAACTTTCGGTTGGACCTCGTATGTATTTATAATGGGAAATACATTAGATATGTCTACATATTTGACTGTCAATCTAGTAACTAAAAAAGCTACAAGAGTTTGGTGACAAGTTCATAACCCATGAAGTTCAAATCTTAATTTTGCCTCTATTTGCGCGAAACAGCCCTCAATAAGTAGAACTAGTTATTTGAAAAATATGTCAAAATACACTCATATCATAAGATTTCTTTTATAACCTTTGAGGTAGTAGTAGTAAAAAAATCATATGTAAAAGACGAAACAAATAGGAAATACTCCCTCTGTTTTAATTTGTTCGTGTGGTTTTGACATGACATAAAATGTAACAAAATAAAGAAAACTTAAGATACGTAAAATATACCAAAATGTCTTTTAATCCTAACATTTTAAAATGAGTGATGCGGAAAGCTAGAATTACAAACTTACCAAAAATAGAAAAAGATTTATTTTTTTTTAAAAAAAAGAAAGACTAAAAGCGAAAATAAGACAAATAAATTAAATCAGTCAAACCTTGGGAGTGATTTACAAGGGAGTTTGAGGGTGGGGGAAGCCAAACATGAGTGAAACCAGCATCAGCCAAATCTGGGACTAATTTAATTAGATGGTTCCACCATCCTCCATCTTGCCCTGAAGAATCCCAGTTAAATCCCTGTTTTATCAACAACAATAAACTGAGTGTAATTATACGAGTGAGGTCTGAAGAGGGTAGTACGTACATAGATCTTACCTTTCCTTGAGAAAGTAGAGAGATTATTTTTAATAGACGCTTGAGTCAAAAATAGATGAAAAGGGTGAAAATAACAACAAGAAGAAAATACAATAATCGAGGCTAAAGAATTAACGGATAAATATAAAAATCTAGTAATGCAAAAATACAAGCCAATACTAATACTATGAGAATGAGAAAACAAAGTTACTACCTACTAACCTTTTATCCTGATCTTTACACAATCACAGAAACATAAATGTATCTCTATATTCTCTTTGTTAGATGTTATGTGTGTTAGTTTAACTACGCGCCGAGTTTAAGAAAGTAATAAAACTTTTGAATCTTCTGATTTTAAAATGAAATACAGTATAAAATATCAAAATACCCTTGGAATCTAGATGCATAAATAAAAACAAATAGACTTTGTATACCTGAAATAAAAAAGTAGAAGATGCAAATGAAGGCAAAAGAATCAACAAAAGGCAAATTGAGAAATTGGGGTTTAATTTTGTGTTTGTTTTCATTTTTTTCTGTTAGTTGTACACACTAATGATTTCTGAACTTAGATGTTAATATATATATATATATATATATATATATTGTGTTTTGCATAGCCTATATGTTAGACTTTTCCAACATATAATAAGTAGAAAGTAGAAGCATTCACATTTAATATTTGACTAAATCAACTAAACTGTAGAGGCTGCTATAGAGTTTTTAGGCCTAAAAAGTCATTATTTTTTTATTTGGTTTTTCACCTAGTATCAATGTTTATATTGGAGTCCGATTATATTCAAATTTGTGTTGCGAAGGCCTCATTTGGGGGGAAACTCTCCCTATCACATACTCAAGGCTTGAACTCGAGACCTCTGATTAAGAGAGAAGCAGAGTCATCCGCTGCCCCACATAAAAAATCATATTGAAAATTATTTTTTACTATTTTTAGCTCTTTGTAGTGCTAGAAGATACAAACATTTGGCAAAAACATTGAGATTATTAAAATGATTATGCAGTATTTTTCAAAGTAATCATGGACAAGAAAAACACGTACCTTAAGAATGAAAATTTGACTGATGGTGTGAATTTAAAATTATATTTCCCATTGATTTAGAAGTTGAATGTGTTTAACTTAACAAGAATGTTTGTGAACGGTAAAAGGCATGCAAATGTATCATAGTATCCCTTAAAAATATACATTTACACATAACTCCATGTCATAAACATTCACTAATAACATGTAAATTTGTAACTAATATGCTATCATTTTCAATTTTATCTATTACATAGTTTGATTCAACACAAGTTTTTTTTTCTTTTTTGAGAAAGATTGAAAACCTTCAGAAATTGTGATCTTAAACTTGCCATAACATTTGATTACTGCAAGCCTTTTGAAATTTATGAATTTAAACGTGTCATAGTATTTGCATAGCTATAAAAACTTCTCATTATGAATAATATGCAGGTTTGACCTTAAATTATTTTCAAATGTAGTAATGTGAAATAATAATAATAAAATAAAATCTTATAAACTGAAAGGAAGGGAAGAAGGTAAATTTACATAGATATTATCAGAAAGTATATAATAGTGGTGTATACTATGTAAATCCATTGTTTATTTTTATTTTTATTTTTTCAGATTATGAGTTTCCCATTTACATTATATTTTTACTCATATGATATAAACACAGAGAACCATTTTGTCCATGGTCACTTTTTGTATGGTAAATAAGTGGCAATTATAATAGGTTTATTATGCTTTTTGCTCCCATACAGCATAGTCTTGTCCAGAAGTTGCCACATGATAATTAGGTGGAATAAGATTTCCAAGATCAAGTTTTGGCCCAATCTTGACAATAATTTTCTGATCAATCATTGCTATATAAAGATCTGAATCAGAAGCCATTATTTGCACATTGCTTGTTGCAGAAATCCCATTCCTCTTCCTAATAGAGATAAGTGCTGAAATTCCATCCTTCCAGCCCCAATCAAAGAAATGGTCATAAAACTGCAACCAAGAAACAAGAATTCAAAACTCCTTAGCAACTCACAAACAACAACAAAAATAACTTGACGTTAGGGTCGGGTATACAAGTCAACTTACAAGTAAGTGCTCCAACTTTAAGAGTGTTGAGTGCGCAGCTAGACACTTAACACTTTAATTCGTCGAAACTGTGTCTCGTGGACACTTTTGCAGTGTTCAACTGTCACAGTGTAGACGAGTTGAGGAGTCTAAATATGCATACTCAAAGTTGGAGTGCTTATTTTTCAGCTGAGATGCGAAGTTCGAGTGTTTGTTTATGTATTATATGTATTCTATATTATGAGAAATCAATCATTAGTTAACTAGTTTTGTGTTTTCTGTCAGCTGACTACTGAGACCGGCTTTGTGAGCAAACTCACAAAAGCCGAGTTCCTCAATTTCCCTGGAAAAGAACATAAATTTCTTGTAAATAGACACTATGAGAAATGTATATTAAGAATTTATTATTTGAGGAAGGAACTTTTTTTTTTACCACGGATGGAATTCCTGGATGAGTGAGGATGTATGCATATCCTTGCATAACTTTATCTGAAGGGAAAGGCCACAACTTTTGTGTCGATCCAGTATCATGATTATCGATAAAAGTCACAGCACTTTGAGGCAAAATACCAATCAAACCAGGAGGTTTCCCATCTGAATTTTTCAGTCTACCTAAATTCCCTTGAACGGCATCTTGTAAAATCCCTTTAGTTGGGAAATCAAAAGCTTTTGAACCACCAGCATTTTGAACCCAATTAGCTATAGCATCCCTGTTAGAGTCCCAGTACTCACCAACTGCAAAATCCTGGGACGTGTTTCCCATATAAATCTTGGTGATAGTTGGTGCATACCCTTTAACAAAATCGAATCGCCAGCCTTCAAATCCAATATCAGATTTGAGCCAGTTCATCCAGTCTGATAACTCCTTTTGCACTCTAGTATTTAGATGATCGATATCCGGGGCAGGTTCAAAGTCCTCACCAGTGTCATCATTTCCAGTGCCATCAGAATATTTTGTGTCACCTTTGCAAATCATATGCGGACCCCAATCAAGACGGTCATCAGACGTTCCGCCTTCAAAGATACAGTATATTCCCCTGCTATCTTGTTTGTCAGCACATCTGTGGTTTATTACTATATCAGCAACAGCTTTGATCCCCTGCCGATTTAACGCCTTTATAAGATCTTTCAGTTGTTGCTGATTCCCAAACTTGGAAGCATCCAAGTCATACAATCTTCCTGGCAAATAACCTGGCAATAAAATGGCATAAGTCTTCAAGTAATCCCATTTTGTAACAACTACATCAATTTTAAATTTTGGCAATCTATCAAACATGTAAAATGCATGCCCTTTATAGGAGAAACTCTAATCTCTAACTTGTAAATTCCTTCCACTTCCTAACATGTGAAGGATAATATCATTTCTCTAACAAATGACCATGAATGCCAACTCTTTTCTTTTTTCATTTTGTTGTGATGTTCGGGCTAATTTACATGTGTCTCGATCAGGGGTATTAAATAGGGAGGTTGGACTTTCTGAGTTGACTCACCCAATTCTTACTATATTTTCTTTAATTTCTTTAAAACCTAATAAAACTTTAAAAAGAATTATTCTTTCAATTTGAGTTATATATCAATTTTATGGATTGAATCGAAATGGATTGAGCCAACAAATAGACTAGTCATTGTCTTGCCCAAACTTAAGCGGGTTGGACGAATCATATTTTCATAGACTAATTTTATCAAACCTAGCCTCAACTAACTTAATGGGTTGAACGGTTCATGTTTTCGTTGAAATTTAGACCGGTCATTTTGATTTCATTGATCACTAGGTTACGAGAATTACCTTGAGGAGAAACAGAGTGAGATGGTGGGGGTAACCAAACATGAGTAATTCCAGCTTTAGCTAAGTCTGGAACTAAGTTGATGAGAGAATTGTACCATCCACCTTGCTTATTACTTGATTCCCAATTGAACCCCTAACAAATAAAATAAAATTTATAGAAAAACTACTTTCTTTTATAGTATTAGTCAGCACATACATTTATAAGCATAGATATACATATACATTGGAAAGGTTTGAGGAAATTAAGGTTCTTCATGGATACCTGAAACAATACCGTGGAAGAAGCAAAGGTAGGAAGAATGGAAAAAAGAATTAAACAAAGAGAAAAAATGGAATTCATTGTTGTTGTGTTGTGTTAACGAACAAAATATAGACAAAGGAACTCTATTTAAATTAGTTTTGAGACGCTAGAATTGACTTTAACGAAACGGTACACACACCCTGGGTATATAAAATGAACGACTTGGGAATTTCTCATACGTCACTCAACTACAACAACAACAATAAGTCAATAACATACTACCTTGAGAAAAAATAAAACGATTGTTTCTGACAGACATTAGCTCAAGTAAAGAGGGTCACCAGCTAGACACAAATATTTGGTTCCATCAGTCACTTAAAGTCTCTGTTTTTCTATTACGAAGTTACTCATATATATATATATATATATATATAGATGTCAAACCTCTTAAAAAAAATTCTGCCTCATCCGGGGGTGGCTGTGGGCCAGATGAAAAGATGTGGTAGCTCTAGCACAAAAGTGGATTTGGAAAATGGGAAAGTTTTCACATTAACAAGAGAATGATTCAGTGACAGATACTGGAATGAAGGAAGAAACATAGAAAGAGCTAGCAGCCTACGCAAAAGAAATGCGTTCACCCTAATTCAATATAAATAAATTGTTTTTTTTGTTTTCCCACCTGGTGTGGGTCCATTGGGGTGGCATAGGATTTTTTTTTATTCCTAGGGTTCGAACCCGAGACCTATGGTTAAGGATGAAACATCCCAATAATACAAAATAAATAGATTTTTAAAAATTCAAGAATGTATTAATATTTTTTTGCCTAAGAATTATCTTTTTAATGGGGTTTTCAACTATCTCCACTTTTAAAATGAGTTTGGAAAGAATCAAAAAGATAATAAATGTTTTTGTTAAAGTGTGACAACGTCTATGAGCCTGAATCTCTAAACAACTACAACAATATAGCCAATGAGATCTCACAATTGGGTTGTGGGGAAGATAGAACATATGCAAAGATTCACTATTTTTTGACTTTGAGGTATGATGAAATAAAGAAAAATGACTCTTTAAACTGTCTACGCTTCTTTCAATTGTGAAGTAGCAGTTAGTCAATGCAACTTTCGACGCTCATCATGGGTCATCCGGAAACAGTCGCGCTATGTTTTTAAACATAGGAGTCAGGCTGCGTACATCCGACTTTCCCTTACCTCGCAATGAACGAGAGCCTTTGAGGCATTGGGGTAATGTTGTTGTTGTTGTTGTTACTGTTGCCTTGGATGGTAGAAAGGTGAAGTCTGATAGATTCTTGATTCAAGGAAAAACATATCAAAGCAAATACTGAAGAAAACATGACAAAGTTTTCTGAAGAATAAAATAAAAATAGGAATAACAACTAAAACAAAATAATGTGATAATCAAAGTACAAGAGACCATAGTAACAAAAGTTGGTTTCTTCACCATTTCAAACAGTAACAATCAGAGATGAGCAGCATTTCATCAGCCACATGCTGTATAATGATTCAGGTAGAGTTTACAATAATCAACATTGGAACTTCCAACCGGAGTTTCCAATAATTACACTTAACTCTAGTGATAGTAGTATTAGCCAACTATGAAGAACAAAGATGATAGAGCAATTTAGATAGGACGATGCTAATATAATCACATCTCTACTAATACCACAGAAGGCTAAATCAATTTATATTACAGTCGCAAGCAGCAATTACGCAACTTGTATAAAACAGAAAAACTAATGCAATATCAGTTTTCATCAACAGTAATATGATCGCGATATAATTATAAGGCGTCAGTTCCATCAATATAAGCCCAGAATTTCATTATTACATCATATAGGACCACATATTTATACCCAAGAACAGCCAGATAAATTCAAAATCCTCCATAGTTTCTAACCGTATTATCTGATTTTGTGAGTCGACTGAAGAAAACCTAAAAGAACAGTCTTTCTACTGATATTTGTTCACATCTGTGATAGCTTTGGGAAAATATCAGGTGTGAATTTCCGAGCTGCACTTAGGCTTCCCTTAATCTTTATCGCACCCCTGCATCAAGAACCAACAAATTACCAAAAAGCTTAAAACTTTTAGTCTGGCAAAAAGTATGAAAAATTCCAACAATTGAAAAGGGCAAAGATAACCTATGTTGCTCAAACTCTCCAAAAACACGCCACACTCATGTCATCCTCCATAAATAATTCTGAAGGATCCAACAAGCACCTGAGTACTTTTGACAACTTTGAGCAACATAGAATTGAAAATTAATAGTACCTCATAAAGGCAATTTGGGGATTCATTTTTCCAGTGGCAATCTTCACGAAATCATCATCAGTGTATGAAAAGGTTGCATCAGGCTTCCCACCCTCATATGGCCCTAAATTCCCAAATAACAAAATACCCAAATTCAATTCGGATCCACGAATTTCAACTGATAAAATCTCGATCCTTTTAACATAAATTCTCTACATGTGTTGCTAAATTATTCCAATACTGATTAAACAAAATTAAAGGAAAAATAACCTAACCTTCCTTTGTTTCCCCTTTCTTCAGATCAACAACATACACCTTCTCATTAAATCCAATTTTCTGCCAATTGAGAAATTTAAAAATAAATTAATAAAATAAAAAAGCTATAGATATACAGGAATACAAAAATTAGGGCAAAATTAGACCTTAGGGGCTATGTTGATTTGGTAAACAAGACCAATTTTCTTGGTGAGTGCCTTGCCAGCATCAGTAGAGAGATGCAGTTTCATTTCGTCAAATATAGCATTAGATGTGAGCTGAATTGAACTTTCCGCCATGGCTGATACCGAATGATGCAAAAGGTAAACTCAAGCGTAAAACAGGAATACAGAATTATGAGGTACAGAAAGAGTAGTTCCTATACTATATATAGGGAGATAAAGAGGTTAGGCAGTAGAGCATTAATGGCTGATGAAAATTTGGAATTTGGTAGTAGAAACGAAGAAGACGAGTAATAACGCTACGTAAGATAGGTAGGTGACAATGGATCATGGATCATGGACACGCAATTCAATGTGCAAGATTAAGATGACGTAGTAAAAAGAAAAAAATAACATAATTAGGCA
Organism: Solanum sejunctum; assembly: GCA_025642045.1. Classification (NCBI taxonomy): domain Eukaryota; kingdom Viridiplantae; phylum Streptophyta; class Magnoliopsida; order Solanales; family Solanaceae; genus Solanum; species Solanum sejunctum. The sequence goes on along the minus strand of JAOTQJ010000083.1, from coordinate 24,902,017 downwards.
AACACATGATATGTATTTACATTATACAACTATAGTTTGAAATAATTATAATTTATAGCTATAGTTAGGGTTTTGTTGTTATTTCTCCCTCCTCTCTTCCTCGAATTTCTTGCAGATATACAATTACAAATATATGTTCTTTAGTTACCAAGTTCGGTTTCCAGATCCATTTCATAGCCATTTGGGATTTGTTAAGGGGGTTTTCTTTAATGGAGCAACGTTTTGGACAGTTAAATAGCTTCTGCTACTTTGATATTGCTAGCCAAATTTTCTACACTCATCCAATGCCTTTGGTTGGCTGTTCAACCAGTGAGTTAGACTCATCATATTGATGTCTTTGAATTGGTAAATGACTACTCACTTGAAAGTTAAACGACAAACTACTCAAGTTCATTCGCAATCCTTAGACATTAAACAAAAGGAAAAATTCATAATACTGGATCACCATATAATCTTGTATAAAATGAGACACATAATCATAAGGCCTGGTAATAATGGAAGATCACGTGAAAACCAGACTGTATGGTGAAGTTGCTTGAGCACAAAAGAGAACAAAATGAAGATAACAACTGTTGTAATTTCTAATGCAATACAAGTACACATAAATTTCAAACAATCAATTACTCTCGACAATTTAAAATCTTCACATCCAGTTCGCTCTTTCTATATATTTACGCACACATTTTAAAGTGCGACAACATCTGTGAGCCTGAATGTTCAAACAGCCACAACAACATAGCTAGTGTAATACCATAAGTGGGTTGTGCGGAAGGTAGCGCGTTTGCAAACCTTACTGCTGCCTTGGTGGTAGAAAGGCCAAGTCTGATAGACCCTTGACTCAAGGAAAAACATATCTAAGCAAATACTAAAGAAATCATGATAGAGCATTCTGAAGAATAAAATAAAAACGGGAATAATAACTATAACAAAATAGTGCAATAATTGAAGTGCAAGAAACAACAGAACACGTCTGTAACAAGCTTTCGCATTAAAAAACAGGGATCTTTCGGATCAACTACATGTATATCCACAATTAGGTTTCTGTGAGACTATCATTGAACAATCATCTATACTTCAACTAAAGAACTTGGTTTCTTCAACATTTCAAACAGTAACAAGCAGAGTTTGCTTTGAAAATGAGCAACATTTCATCAGCCACATGCTGTATAATAATTCAGGTAGGGTTAACAATAATCAACATTTTAGCCTTCGAACTTCCAACAAGAGTTTCTAATAACTACCACTTAATTCCAGTAGTAGTATTCGCCAACTATCAACAACAAAGATGCTAGAGCAACTTAGATAGGAGGATGCTATATAATCAGATCTCTACTAATGCCACAGAAGGCTGAACCAATTTATATTACAGTCACAAACAGCAATTAAACGACTTGTATAAAACAGAATAAATAATGCAATATCATCTTTCATCATCAGTAACATGATCTCGGAATAACATTGCAGATATAATTATAAGGCGTAAAATGTGAACATTTATATTTCAGTTCCTTTAATATAAGCCCAGAATTTCATTACTACATCATAAAGAAACACATAATAATACCCAAGAACAGACAGATAATTCAATATCCTCCATAATTTCTTATCATATTATCTGATTTTGTGATTCGAGAGAAGAAAACCTAAAAGAACAGTCTTTCTACTGACATTTTAGCAGATTTGTTCACATCTTTGAGGGCTTTGGGAAAATATCAGGTGTGAATTTCTGAGCTGCGCTTATGCTGCCCTTAATCTTCATCGCCCCCCTGCATCAAGAACCAATCGAAAACAACAAATTACCAAAAAGCTCAAAACTTTTAGTCTGGCAAAAAGTATGAAAAATCCCAACAATTGAAAAGGGCATAGATAACTATGTTGCTCAAACTCTCCAAAAATCTCCAAAGAGGCGATCACACTCGTGTTAGATCCTCCATTAATATACTACTCTACTATTTCTGAAGGATCTAACGCGCAACCCTCGAGCATTTTTGACGACTCTGAGCAACATAGTACTGAAAAATAATAGCACCTCATAAAGGCAATCTGGGGATTCATTTTTCCAGTGGCGATCTTCACGAAATCATCATCAGTAAATGAAAAAGTTGCATCAGGCTTTCCACCCTCATATGGCCCTAAATTCCCAAATAACAAAATACCCAAATTCAATTCGGATCCACTTCGACCTAAAAACTGATAAAATCTCGATCACATAAATTCTCTACATATGTTGCTAAATTATTCCAATAACCTAACCTTCCTTTGTTTCTCCTTTCTTCAGATCAACAACATACACCTTCTCATTGAATCCAATTTTCTGTCAATCGAGAAATTTGAAAGAAAAAAATCAAATTAATAAAATAACAAAGTTACATACATTCATGAATACAAAAATTAGGGCAACATTAGACCTTAGGGGCTATGTTGATTTGGTAAACAAGACCAATTTTCTTAGTGAGTGCCTTGCCAGCATCAGTAGAGAGATGAAGTTTCATTTGGTCAAATATAGCATCAGATTTGAGCTGAGTTGAATTTTCCGCCATGGCTGATACTGAATGATGCGAAAGGTAAATTCAAGGGTAAAAGAGGAATACAGAATTATGAGGTATATAGAGAGTAGTTTCTATACCATATATAGGGAGATAAGCATTAATGGAAGATGAAAATTGAAGATTTGGAATTTGGTAGAAGAAAGATAAAAATAAAGGCTGCAGTTTCGGTTACCAATGAAGAAAACGAGTAATAACGCTAAGTAAGATAGGTTGGTGACAATGGATGGATGATGGACACGCAATTCAATGTGCAAGATTAAGATGACGAGTAGTAATAAATAAATTTTTGAGTGACATCCTCAAATGGGTCCGAAAGTACCCCATTTGAATTAGTTTGATCTTTATATGGCTTCAAATATTAGTTAAATAATAATAACATATTTTGTGAGATTGAGTTAAATTGATTAAATTTAGTGCATTAAAGTTTTTTATGTACAAATTCAAGAAAGAATTTGACCGTAAGAATTTATTATATGCAGTTTTACTTTGTATTTCTGTCAAAGATTATTTTTAAGACTTTAACTCATGACATTTTAGTCATGTGACCTTTTAGTCACATGACAACAACTTTAGTCAAAATGAAGAAATTCAACATATAATCTCTCAGAAATACTTTAATTATGTTCCATAACTATAATTTGAATAATTACATTTTGTAATTATAGCTATAGTAATGTTTGTATATTTCACGATACAATTAGCGTAACATTTGTATAATTTTTTATACAATTCTTAGTTTTTGTATAATGTTTGTATATTTTGTTATACAATTCACACACAATGTTTGTATTCACTATACAATTCACAATATTTATATATTTCATTATATAATTCACAGTATTTGTGTAATTTACTATACAACTTGTAATTTTTGTATAGCAGTTATATATTTCATTATATAATTCACATAAAATATTTGTATAATACGTTATATAATTCGCAACGTTTATATATTTCAGTATACAATTCGCGTAATGCTTATATACAATTCGCAATATTTATATATTTGATAATTTTCTGTACAAATTCAAAATATAATTATACAAAAATATTAGTTACGAGTTATAATTACTTCTTGTAAGCTTGAAATGATAATGGGTGAGTTTTAAATTTTTATTTTTGTCTTAAAATATGTGTTGATTTAAAAAAAGACTTGAAATAAATATCATTCCCATTATATTCTTGTAGAATTATTTTTTTGTTAGTGTTTAATTATTAAAAATATTTAATCAATAAAAAGAAGTCGTAATAAGGAAAAATATTTGTTATTTTTCACGTGAAATTACGTATTTTGAGACGGAAGGATTGAGTGAAAAGAACACAAATCATAGTAAGAAAAAAGAAAAAAAAAAAAAAAGGGAAGACAACAAATTATTGGTCAGTGTCTTAACTCATTCAACCAAAGCAAACAAAAGTAGTTGAAGCTTCTGAAGGATAGGCATGGTATGATATATTTTGATATTTAAAATTTTGATACAGTAATTTTAGCATTTTACTTTTAAGATTATTATATTGTTATCATATTAACTTAATTTGTTATGATTTGATAAGTTAAATAAATTTTAATATCTTGTTTATGATAAGTATATAAGTATAGTTTGTTCAATTTTGAGTTTTCGACTAATATATACTTATACTATAGAGTATTATCACTTTGACGGTTCAAAAAAAGGTCTTAATTATATTATATTAATATATTACATATAAAATATATATTCAAAAGAAAGTATAAATAACTTTTTTTGTAAATCAATTACATTTAATATATATTTTAATTAAAATAGAGTAGTCAAAGTTTCAACTTCTAAATATTTAGTCTATACTAATACTAGGTTGCATATTTATTAGTATTTTAATTGTAGTCATATGTATGTAATTTATATACTTCAGTATCATATTCGATATTTTGATATGTTATTTCTAACTATTTAAATACCGTACTGAATACTAAACAATTTTATAATATATGCCATATGTCATACCAAACATCATAATATCAAAAATTTTGATATAATATAATAATATGATATATACAATACCATATCCACCCCAAAAGCTCCTCCCTTTGCTGCAATCCTAATTGCACTTAGATTGTATAGGCTTTAGGGCTTTGTTATGAGCCCTATTTTGTTTTGTACTTTGGACTTACTCTGATCCACATAGCTAAACTTAGTGCAGTGAGTTTGGATGATAAATAGGAGAAAATTTTAGACAAATTATTTTATTAGACATACATTCAAACAATATATACTAATTTTATTTATATTTTTAAATAATTATGAATCTTATCATTAATAAAAAGTTTTTTATCATATATATTGAGAAAGATATACTAACATACATGTATTTTAGTTACCAAATACATTAAAAATAGAGAAGAAGGTGAGTGAGATGGGCTAGATACATGTGAATTATACTAGATGCACGTATCTAATAGGATTCACATGTATCTGGAATTTCAAATACAAAAGAGAGTGGCAAGCTATTTGGATATAGTGTATCTAGAACAAATTATACCTAATTTTTATCTTATGTATCTCGAAATATATGTATCTGGATACACCAAAATCTCATTGATAATATTACAAACTAGAGTGCATATAAGTAATTAACTCCTAAACTAATGAAATTTCGTAAGTTGTCCAAAAAAAATATTATGAGTAGCAGAGGCCACTTGTCGCACTTAGGTCATCACAATCTTAAAACCTCACAATTATGCTGATGATTAAAACTAGCCATTTGTCTTGTTATAAAATTAGTAGTGTGTTTAATATGTGTGATTTTTCCGTTAGTATTCACATAATAGGAAAGGAACGTTAAGTCGCAAGGACATTACGTAGAAATAACATTCATGTGTTATTTTTCAATAATATCATTCAAAATTATTATAACAATATTATCTCAATCCTTCAAAGGTTTCCGTCCATTGCGGGGTAAAGTGGGGTCGGATGTACGCAGCCTGATCTCTATGTTTAAAAATATAGTGCGACTGTTTTCACATGATCCATGATGAGCGTCGAAAGTTGTATTGACTAACTGCTACTTCACAATTAAAAGAAACGCAGACAGTTTAAAGAGTCATTTTACTTTATTCTATCATACCTCAAAATAAAAAAATAGTAAATCTTTGATTCCATTCAAGAATGATGGAAATATCATTCAAAATTATTAACGTTCAAAAATTTTAAATTGCACAAGTATTATTCTTTGGAGTTTTGCATGGGTAGGATATTGACTAATTTTAGTTATAAAGGATGAAAATGAAATTTTACATTATTTTTCTAAAAATAATTTCTTTGAAAAGGAGATTATAATATAAAAAATTAAATTTTAACTAACAAAATCAAAAATTCATATAGCTAACTAATTAAGCTATTGTCGTTGAACTAAAGGGTGGGAAATGGGAAATCAGCAAATTGATTGGTCTAAACTTGTAAAGGGCTCAAAACGCAAGTTCTAGAAGGACAGCAACATGTGAAGTGGATAAAACGATTAGCCAAACGTGTCCTTTTTCTCATCCAAATATTTTTTTTCAAAAAAAATTGCTTCTTTATTGTTGTGTTGCAGAGTGGCGCCATTGCTGCAAACTGGTAATTACAGATCTCTTCTAAAACCTTATTATCTGAATTCTGAGCATTATCCCTTTTGTTTCTTCCTCTTATTGATTCAATTTTTGCTCTGATTGTTAGTTTATCAATCGATTTAACTCTTGTTGGCTCTTCTTGATTTTTGTTGATCTCATTTACCTTTTCTTCAACATAATGTAGTAGTAATTCTTTCTTTGTGGGTGATTTATACTTTTAAAAACACTTTTTGTGTTACCGAAATACTTTTAAAACTAAAAAAATGTTTAAAAAGTCAAGATCCACTTAAAATAAGTGAATTTGAACACCCTTAATTAAGAGTTCTTATCTGATAATATTTGTTTGTGGACACCAGGCCGCATAATATACACTATAAAGTACACATCTAGACACTTTAACTTAGTTTAAATTAGCTTGTGTATCACAGATGCGTGATTAGACGTGACATATAAATTTTAGACGTGTACGGACGATCATTTTGTAAGTTGGAGTGTTCTGACATATTGGAGACGAGTTAAAAGTGTTTAAATACTAAGTTGCTCGAACTCGAGTGTGAGTGTCTGATACGGGTGCGGATCTAGAGGTCGGATCCTTCATGATCCATTTTTTAAGATTTGGGGATATGGATCCATGTACGGATACGGGTGTAGGAATTCGCTTAAAAATAATCAAAATATATAAAAATAGAATGATAAAACCTAAATTATGAGATATTATGTGGAGAACTTGAAGAAAATCCTGAAAGTAGATTAAAGGAAAAAGGCGTCACATAGAAATTTCTACATAAAAGTACTCCATTTTTCTTTAATTTTACCTTAGTTTTGTATTGATTACAGAAATTGTTAAAATCATCCAAACTTTCCCCATTAATTTTGGTTAAAGTATCCGAAATTGATTGACCAAGTCAGATACGGATCTCACACCATACCGACACCCATATCGTGTAGACAAGAGTACGACAACAAAGTGAAAAGTTCGAGCAACTTAGTCTAAATGAGCATATTCAAAGTTGGACTACTGAGGCTGCGACTGAGATTGGTGGCTTGGATCCAAGAGGGGTGCCAATCATGACCAACGAGGTCTATGGTGCTCAAACCACTTGCTATAACAAAAACAGCTTTTAGTGGCATTAAATATGCGCATTAATAAAGAGTGCTAAAGCTTTTATCGGCATTAGTTAATTGTTGTTGGATCCAATAATACTATAGGCTTTAAATGCATTTATTAAGAGTGCCAAAATGTAATTCTCAATAGTAATTGCCTCTAAAAAAATATATTTAGCGGCAATTAAGCTATGTTGTTAATTAATTGCTGCTAAAAATTATTTTTGGTATAGTAAATGGGGCAATTGTTATGTGTCAATTGTCCCTCATTGCTCCTGGCACACAGGCCACCATTTTGAGTCATCTTTTGGGTTGGCTCTCCTGTTTGGTCTATAAAGGAATAGTGGAATTTGTTCTTGTTGCCTTAAATAGAAATCGTAATAGTGGATATTAAGATGGCAAATGCAAAAGAAGTTACCGTTTCTATAGGCTTATATGATGGATTTTCAGGATTGTGATACTTGGGTTAATGCCTTAATGGGGATAATCTAGTTCTGCATTTTAGAGATTCATCTACTTCTCTAGTTACTGCACTTATTTTTGGCCTTATCATTTAGTGATAGTTGTAACGATTTCCAAATTTTCTTAATTTTGAGTCCGTAAGTTCTGAAGCCAAGGGTCTAGTATTGATTCATAAAATGCGTAGCTGGTATTACCAAGGTGAACAGACTGAAGAAAGATCGAGCTAGATTTACCATTGTAGGTTTTAGAACCTTTATAGCATACTGAATCCTCAGACTTATATATTGTCACTGGAACAGGAATTTTTAACTCTACATTTGCTAATGTGACATATTCGTTATGCATGTAAAGAGACTCATATAGCATCTTTTAATTCTATTGAAGTGCGGGATCATGGTGAGATGGATACAATTACGTGTTGTATTATCTAGTTTTGTTGTTGTAGATGTAGCAAGTTGTTTCTTCTTGACCTCACGAAGATGCTTCTGCTTGATCGTTTGTTTTAATCGGTGAGAATCAAGCATTATTTTTTTAAGTCTGTTGTTGTCCTACCTAGTTTACAAATTTGTATAATATATGAGGCAGCCTCTATTGGAAACAACAAAATTTCTTTTTCCTTAAAGTTTGTCCTCCTTATTTCAGCAGGCTCTATAGTGTAATCTCATCAAAAGAGAATTTGATCTGCAAAAGCACTAGGAATCATCGCTTTATTATGTGTGGATGTTAGCTTTTGCTCGTTAAAAATCTCTAAGATCCTTCCATCAGGAGGAAATACAGGTTTCAGTCGATCAGTTCTTAATACGAACTCATGCAAAGACTAAGGGTTCTCGACTGGCAGCATAATTTAAGTTTTCGAAGCATAAATCTACTAGATGGTGAATTAGCCAATACATCGGTTAATTCATTTTCCTGTCGAAGAAGCAGTGAATCATCTCATCCAAAAACAAGACTTTGTTCAAAACTTAGACATGCAGATCGAAACGTCACACTTCAAAGTCTAATGCGTCAATGCTCAGAAATTCAGAGCACTGTTGATGACAACATTGATGAACTACTTGACGAAGAGGATGAGTTATGTCCTGTTGAATGTGTCAGAGAGTTTAAGACTGATGAAGAATTCTCCCTAATACTGGAAAAAGCGAAAAAGACTGGTACTTTGGTAGTGGTGGACTTCTATCGCACCGCCTGTGGTAGCTGCAAGTACATAGAGCAGGGGTTTCAAAAATTATGCAGGGGAGCTGGTGATGAACAAGCACCAGTTATATTCTTAAAACACAATGTAAGTACTACATAGGATATAATTTAGAACGGAAAAGTCTCGATCATCTTTTTCACTTAAATATGGTTATCTGAGTTTCTCCTCGGTGATTTTGGATGCATTTAAACTGATATTTACCTATTCATTGCTTTTTCGGTTGAGGCATGGAGCATTTCTGTATTAGTCTAGACTTGTAATTAGCAAATGCATCTCCCTGTGTGAATAATCATTGACATCTCTACAGGTGATCGATGAGTATGATGAACAATCTGAAGTTGCTGAACGACTGCGAATCAAGGTGAACTTTTTGATGGCTTAAAATTAATGTAGAAGTCATCAATACAACTAGAATTTTTTCTACTCAAATCTGATTGATGCCGTTACTAATCTTTTGTTAAATTGCGTAGGCTATAAAAAATTGATCATCTCAAATTTAATTGACTTTGTGCAGACAGTACCCCTTTTTCACTTTTATAAAAATGGAGTCCTGTTGGAAGCTTTTCCCACCAGAGACAAAGAAAGGATACTTGCAGCTATTCTGAAATACTCTTCTCCACCTTCGACGGATGATTGAATTGGTCTGGTTTGCACTTGCTTTTGTATAATCATTTTTGGTGCTCAGCACACATTGAAACAATTTCTTCCTTACCATATCTGTTGAGTATTTGTTGTTATACTTGAATAAGAATCTATACTGGATACTCTTGTATATTGATAGTCCTTTATTTATATCCATTCTGTATCTGATACTGTACTTTTAGCTGGTAGATACGTTTCCGATTTCTTCCAAATGCATTGTGGTTTTCCAATTTCAGTATTAATAACAGTATCCCTAGTGGAACTATGCTGTCATCGGCAGCTGTAGCAGCTTGAGTAGTCCATAGACGGGAGACAGGTTCAGGCCTGGGACTCCGTGCCAACCCTAGAGGTCAGACTGACCCTCACACAGTTAAAATAGCCAAAGTTTTGGAGTAGTGAACTATGGGAGAGTTTAGAATGATAGATGAAAAGTACCTTAGCTAAATCAATTCAAGCAGCTGATGATGATAAGCATCAGATGAAAACTTCTTCTTTATAGAACAACGAAATCGAGTTTTTACCATGATTTATCTCTTCTATTTTCATTAAGTGGGGAATTTGGAGAGGTGAGGACTGCAAATTTACATGTTATATGTTGCATTAAAGCTAGACCTAATCAAAGTAGTTCACATGAGTCAATAAAGGTGATCCTAGTGGCTAGTGTATTCAAGGTAAGTGCCTGTGCTCTTCTTTAGAGATTGGCTGCAGCTCTGATCTCATCTTGTAAATAGATCATGGGATCTTGGGATGTATTTATGCTGTTTTGCCCCCACAATGAGTACTTGCTAATATGCTATCGCTCTCTACCCCCATGAGATAGGGATAAGATAGGCGTATACTCTACCCTCCTAGATACTTTAGAGATTAGCATGTAGTTCTTATTGTTCCACCCCATGGGTTGACAGCATTTGACTGACGCAGGGTTGACACATAGTTTAAATATGTATAAAATACCAAGAAAAATTTCTGTACCAAGCTACTTGGTTTTTGTGTCCATCTAGATCTACAAAAAGTTGTTTAAGTTCCCACATCTGTGGGTGATTGGTGCTTTCGTCCTTTCTATATAGTCTTGGACGCTTCTTATCTCATGACTTAATTTTTGGGATGAGTTAGGCTCAAGGTTCATTTTCTTTATCAAAGTGGTGAAGTCACATTTGGGTGTCAACTGACACCCTTTTATGGGAAAATTACATTGTTTCGTTAGTGAATAATATTTTCTTTATGTGTGTATATATATTAACATATTGACACCTCTTGATGTCTATATGATCATACTTCCTCAAATTATAACCTCTCAGGCAAAATTTTAGCTGTACCACTGAAAGTTAGGGTCGTACTAATTTATGATTTACCTGATATTCAACTCTTATATTATATTGTCTACACTCCACATGTCAACTTGTGGACGTGCTCGGGAGAAGGGGTGTTGAGTTCTCACATCGATGAGTGACGAGTTCTTTGATTACTTTATACAATTTTTGAGCAATCCTCACTTCATGAACTAACTTAAATGCAAATCCCATTTTCTTATTAAGTTATGTCATTTTCTATAAAAACATGTAAGCTATGATAAATAGGTAATGTAAAATTAAATAGGAGTAATTTCTAAACAGAGAAATGTATCGTACTTTTTGGAACAAGCAAAAAAAGGAAGGAATACCAAACTAATTGTGGCTCATCTCATATCTCTCCCCTTATTGTTAGTGTTCTATATCCAATCTTTCTTAGTTAAGATTCAGTTTAAAAAGAAAGAGGTTTTAAAATACGACTCAAGTCAAGAAACATTATAAAACATTTTTTAACAAAGACAGTAGATATCCATTGAGGAGCATTGTCTCTGTTGACACATAACAGAGTACATGTAGTGAACCAGTTGGGTAAAAATCTTCAAAAGCTACAAACTCTAGTAGCCACATTTTAGCAGTGTACAAGGTCAATCATATGTTGTCCCCCACGCCCACGCCCACGCCACCCATTTTTTCTTTTGTATATTATGCTCTCCAGCTGAGAGATCACCAACCACTTTTTACCTCACCCAATATAACCTTCAACACTTGGCTCCTTAATAGCCTCTTTGACAAGGACCTAACAACCAAGACTTGTACTCAACAGACACATGGCAAATGCAAAGGAAACCTGAAGAAAAAGAATCCCATTTTTTGCCAGACCCAACACATGGGCAAAGTCTATTTGCTTTTTGTGTCAAACGCAAAAGCTAAAATAAAGAAACCAAAAAAATTGAGTGACTTGGTGAATTCCAATTCTTGAGAAAAAAATTGAAATGCTACAAAATGTTGCTAGCTGTAAAGGTACTCAAAATTTAGTAAATTCTTGAATATAAGTACTAATTTGTAAGGTGAAATATGGAGATCTCTTTCATCTCCTATATATATATATATATATATATATTTTGATTGGGGTGGGGGTAGGGGTAGGGGTAGGGTTGAGCTACAATGTTGACTAAGATTGATGAAATCATTTGAGATAGGCAAATCAGTAAAGCCATTAGGTTGATGTAGTAGATTCTTTCCAAAATCTTGCTGGGAGTCCCCCCACTGGGACTGGGAATGGTCCATATTGAATCCCACTACTACATCCTACCACTTCCCACCTGTAAATAACCAATAAAAATTATATCAGTAAATCGACTACGCAGAGCAGGAACCTGAATACAGAAATTTCTTGCATAAATAAGATAATTAATCAGATTATAGCTTAAGTAGATGTCTACATCACAATTTCTGCATGATTCGGTTCTTCGCTCCTCTTTCGAAATTATCGAATATAAAACTTATCGATTTAGTCAATCTTTTAGATGAGAATTTTTTGAAAATAACTCTTCTTTTTATGAAATAGTGATAAAATTTATATACATTTTACCTGAATATATTATTGTTGTCGATGATTTAGTCAATCTCAACTTATTTGGTAATAACGCCGGTAGTTACTTTTGAGGAAACACTAAGTGTCCTAAACTACACTTTAGCAGATCAGAAGACACGTAATCTATTATTAACTCATTAAAAAAACATGATTTAACATGTCATAATCATATGATTATTGGAAGGAAATTATTAAATTAAACTGAAAAAAAGTTTAAAAAATAAATAAATAGTTACCTGAATTTAGTGACTAGATGATGTATCATAATTAGAATTTCCAGCTTGGCAAGTTCATTCCCTGGACAAGCATGTACTCCACTGCCAAATGGCATAAATGTATTGGGTTTTGGCGCATTCTACAAGATATAAATTATGAATAAATATTTATACAATTTTCATTTATCACTATTTTTTTTCCTTAACTAGTAAAGTGCATATGGGGTAGGTAAATAAAATCATGAGGGTTTTATTGTACCTCAAATCTTGAAGGATCAAATTTTTGTGGATCAGAAAAGAACTCTGGGTTGTGATGAATATTTCTGAACAAAGGCATCACCTTCCATCCTTTTGGAATTAAGTAACCTATACATCACATTTTTAATGAGTTTAAATTCTACGCATTGATGATATATATAATTATATCATTAATAAAATAATCATAGGTAAATTTATTTTTTAAAAATATTATTGAGTATCTGTCAAATCTTTTAAAAGTTATTCATTTTAAGAGAATTCAACAAAGAGATTATGGCATTTTTAAACGATCCAAGCAACATGTATCGCTATAACAAGTTAAACTACGATAGTGATTGAAAAATATATATACTTTTAAGTACTTTTTTCAATTCACTTACCTTTGTATTCTACATCAGCCACGGCCTCTCTAAATGTGAAAGATATAATGCTAGCCAATCTCAATGTCTCCAAAACAACCTAAACAACACACATTGTCAAGAGATTAATGCTAGACTAAGAAAATCTTAGTAAGTGTCACTCAATTAGTAACAAAATCAGAGGTATAATTTTGCTTACGAATTTGACATAATTTAATAATTATAGCTTAGAATTCACCAATATATGTGAAAATTTATCCAAAAAGAGAAAAGTTATCTTTTTTAAAAATTCAAAATTCATAAATTTAAAATTTTGACTTCGCTACAAATTTAGTAAAGACTATTACCTTGGTAGTGATAGGCATCTTTCTTGTTTGTGTCCATGTCAACCCATGATTTTCATCTTTATTTGACTGCCAGATCACTTTCTGTTCAGCCTACATTATTATTGACAAACATTAAATGCCAAGACCAAAATGTCTTTAAATCAATAGTGTTTTCTTTTTTGAAAAGAAAAACTAAATTAAGACAAGCACATTAATAATTAAACATGGAATGTTCTAGATGTTTTTACCTTGACACACTCAAGAAGCTTTGGATTATCATGAAGGTACTTTAGACTCCAAGTCAAAACACTTGCTGTTGTATCTTGTGCAGCAAATAAAACTCCAATTATATTATCAGCAATTTGATCTTCATTTAATACCAACGATCCTTTTTCTTCTTTAGCATTCAAGAAACAACTCAACAACCCTTTCTCTAGTACTTTCTTCTCCTTCCTTTCACTTATTATTTCACTTAGAATCTTCCCAAGTCTCTTTCTTGCCTACAAACATCAATAATAAACGTGATTGGTCAGTTCCTAAGATATATTCTCTCTACTCCTATGAGATAGTGATAAGATACATGTACAAACTTCACTTATGAAATTTCACTGAATATATTGTTGTTGTTCGTCAATTTGCGCGCACCTCAAAATTAATTGCATAAGTTATATGACTAATTAAAAATGATACTTACTTTAAGGGCCTTTCTGTAAGGATTCCCTGGAAAATTTGTTGGAAATGAGTTGTAACCTTTATCAACTATGCTATAATTCTTCTTTAATTCTTCCTTCACATGACCCTCCAAACGTCCAAATATAGCAAGGATACCTACTTCAAAAGAAAACTAATACACACCCCAAAAAAAAAAAGTCAAGAATTGTTTTTTCAAACACCATCAGAATGTATAAGTAATTATTAAAAGTTTGTGTGGTTGAAATTCTAAAAGTACTTATGTCAGAAAGTTGGAATGTTTGGTCAATTTTTTGAATAAAAATAAGTGTTTTTAAGTAATATCCGAAATAATTTTCTCAGAAGCCAAAAATAGTACTTCTGAAATCTTGATCAAGCACAAATAAAATATTTTTTAAATTAATTAATTAAACGCAAACGATAACTCTCAAAGAAGTACTTTTTAATGTAAGCAGTTTTTTAAAAATTTGGTCAAACAGACTATAAATACTTTTGACTAAAACCAACCTTTTTCATCTCATGATAAGTGTTGACAACATGTCCACCAGCCCAAGCATTCAACATAGAAATCGATAATTCTTCGATGTGAGGGATTTGATTTCGAATGGATTCTGGATTTAAAGAAGCTTGAACAAGTTTTCTGAGGTGATTATGGTAATCTCCTTGATGAAAAAAAAGTGCAGATTGACCAATTAAAGTCTCTTTGCTTTTAGGATAAGTTGGCTTGAACAAATTTGCTTGGTTCACTAGTACAAATCTAGCAGCTTCTGGACTTGCCGACATCACACATGGATAACCTAATATTTTTGTCTTGAAAATTTCACCATACCTGAAAAAGAATACATCAATTGTACAACCATTAATGTTGTTAGTACTAGAAAGTCTCACATTGAAAGTAAAATGTATACCAGGACTCAAATTAAAGATCTCTTCAAAGGGCAGAGACGTATGTACGTAGAGAAAAATAAAATTACTATTCTAAGATATAAAATGGTACCTTCTTTGCCTGTTAATGAAGAAGGCATTAGGGTCTTGAGAGTAAAGTTGAAGAGTTTCTCCAATATAAGGCCATCCCATTGATCCAGGAGGAAGTTTATAAGCATTTTTCTTGGATGGTGATTTCTTATTTTTTTGAAAACAAAAATAATATGATAAGATACTCAGAAGAAATATCGCGATATAGAAAAATACTTCGAAATAATTAACCATGATGTTGTTCTTTTATTATATAGAAATTGGACAAATGAATTTTCTTTAGTGAATGAGGTGATCTTTTTTGTTGTTGAAGAATGGAGATGGTGGTTCTTTATATAGGCATGAAAGGGATGTGAATAGGAGAATATACTAATGATAGAAATCAAAAAATAAAACAAAATAAAGTGTATGATTTTTTATTGGTGAAAAACATTAAATACGATGGTGAAAAACATTAAATAAGATACCACGTTAGTTAAAACACAATTTATTTCCTTATTTAGTCTCACCAATAAAGGTAAATTAAGAAATAATATTAATTTTTTTATTGGAAAAAAATTCAGGAAGAAGAGATCCTTATTTTGTTTTACTTAATTTTGGGATTTGAACATAATGAGAGTGGATTGGAATGAGGACGTGGAATAAATATTAAATAAAATATTATACATTGGGTAAAATTTAATACATTTTTTAAATAGCTTATTAATTTTTAATTTCATTGGAAAAAACATTTAGGAAGAAGAGAACTTGATTTTGTTTTCCTTAATTTTGGGATTTAATTTGGACATAATGAGAGTGGATTGAAATGAGGAAGTATATATATATATATCTGGTACGAATAAATATTAAATAAAAAATTACATTGGATAAAATTCAATACATTTTTGAATATTTCTGCACCAATAAAAGTAAATTAATAAATAATTTAGTTAATTTATCATTGGAATAAAATTCAGAAAGAAGAGTTCCTGATATTATCTCCTTAATTTTGGAATTTAGACATAAATGAGGGTGGATTGGAATAAGTAGGTGGGTATTATAAATATTGGATGCAAATAAATATTAATTAAAATATTAAATAAGAAATTATATTAGATAAAATTCAATGTATTTCTTTATTTATCTTCATCAATAAATGTAAATTAATAAATAATTTAGCTAATTTATCATTAGCATAAAATTTAAAAAGAAGAGTTCCTGATAATAAATATCAGGTGCAAATAAATTTTTAAAAATATATTATATTAGACAAAATTCAATATATTTCTTTATTTTTCCTCACAAATAAAGGTATTTATAAGGATCAAGTATTATTTACAAGCATATTGCATTTATTAGTTATTATTATTTATTACCAATCAATATAATATAATTAAATACATTTTTATCCATATAAAATTTAAATGAAAATGTCATAGGTGGTTACAATATGTAATAATTAGTTACAAACATGTAAATATTTATCCAAATGAAATAAAAATGTTGACCAACATTTACATACTTATTCTCACCAATAAAGGTAAAATCTATCTGAAAGAGGTTGACAATAAGTTCTTTCAAAATTGATTATTTGCCCCTCTGTTAGAGGTGTTCCAGAAATGTCTGCGATCGAGTAAATAGCTCTACGAACGGATGGATCGGATC
>JAOTQJ010000083.1:24869357-24882049 GCA_025642045.1 Solanum sejunctum | reverse complement strand
GAAAGATTTGTACAAGTTATACGTTTCGTCACCACTTTGTGGAAAATCGTTAGGTATGAATATGTTAGATACCTGTGGCTCGATTGGTGAAATAGTATCTCTCCCCCAAAAAGCACGTTTTTTTTTACCGACGCACAAAGAAAACATTTTGTTGCGAATTTGATAAATAATTTTAGCTAATTTACCAATGGAATAAAATCCACAAGAAGAGTTCTTGATGTTCCTTTTTTAATTTTGGAATATGGAAATAATGAGAGTAAGGAATTGGCTAGAGAATAAGTATAAATATTGGATGTGAATATGTGATTTTTATATCTTCATTATTAATCGCATTTTTTTTAATTGTAAAAGGGATATATATATACATGCAACTAACTTTGTATCTTATGAGGGACAGACTGACAATTTTAAAGTCGATTAATACAAAGTCAATACCATTTATTTCACCTAATCGTTAAAATATATTTGTTATTATGATCAAATAAAATGTAATGGAGTACATATTATCCATATTAATTAAAATGAATTATAAAGTAAGTTCAGTTAATTGTCTATTTGAACTTTGATCTCATTGATGATGGTTCAACTCCCGCACATTGTATCTTCACTCTCTGATGTGTGCAACCAAACATATTACTCCTCTGTCTCTTTTAGTTGTTATGTTGTGCTTTTCAAAAGTCAATTTGACAAATTTTCATAGTTAACTTATATTAAAGTAATTTAATATTTTAAAATAAAAATTTATAAATTCATTATTAATTGCAACTTTTTTTATATCAATATCAGTAAAAAATACATCTTAAAATATTAATCAAAATTTATATAATTTAATTTTAAAAATAAAAATTATGATAATTAATAAAGAACAACGGGAGTAATGCAATACTAAATTAGACTAAACTTATAGTTCATTTATTATGAATGTAGTTCATAATTACAATTCAAATTTATCAATCATTATAATTACAATGTAAATTTTGATTTGATCCCTAAATTAATTATCTTTTCCAATTTAATGAGAATAAATAAAAGACTTCTGAGATTACCATCAACGAAGTCAAAAGGCTGAACTTTTTAAACACCTATGTGATAATCCATATGACATGCTATCAAACATTGATTTTAATTAGCAATTTAAAGAATAAAATATACATATGTCTTTCGTGTTTCACAGTAAGTAATTAGGCATGATATATAAATATGTTCTGTAATTTAGTTAATGATATTATATTTATTAATTTTAGATGTACATAGGTAGGTATTTAAATTTAAATAAAATTGAATAAATAGATATATTCATCTTTTGTGGCCTTCTACATAGCACTTTTCTGTCCAGTGTGATATTTTATGTGTATTATATCATGTAGAATGCATATGTCTATTTTTTCAATTTTGAACAAATTTAAATGCCTACTCGTGTACACCCAAAGTTAAAAGGCATTAATGTTAGCTGAAATTAAGTTAAAAGACATATTTATGTATTATGCCAACACAACACAACAACAACATTACCCCAATGCTTCAAAGGCTTCCGCTCATTGTGGGGTAAGGGGAGATCGGATGTACGCAGCCTGACCCCTATGTTTAAAAACATAGCGCAACTGTTTTCAGATGACCCATGATAAGCGTTGAAGCATTGACTAACTGCTACTTCACAATTAAAAGAAGTGCAGACAGTTTAAAAAGTTATTTTGCTTTATTTTATCAGACTTCAAAGCCAAAAAAAAAGTAAATCTTTGGCTCCATTCGAGAGCAATGAAAATAATTATGCCAATGCCTAATAATTAAGTAAATCAGTGATAATTTGACAATATATACAATAAAAATAAAGAAGAAAAACATAGATTATCATCAATTAATTCTAGGACAAAATTCTATAGGTGGAATTGACCTTACATAAAAGCAGTTGCCTTGAAGATTTTCTTGATTATGCTAGAAACTAGAAATACTGTTGGAAACTTGACTTATTATTAAATGTGGAGAAAAAGAAACTTATTTCCAAATATGTCATACGTACAAGATCATGACAAATAAACAAGCCGGCCAATGCATAGGAGTTTATTATTGGTTTGATCGAGTTATAAACTTTAAATTTTGAATTTAATATTGATCTAAATACGTATTATATATTGTTAATTTCTTCATTCTTGATTAATAAACGTCCACATCATACTAGATTTTTAGCCTATCAAAAATATACACGTGCATGATAAACAAATCATGCCGTACCAAATCTAAGATTATGAGTTAGTTATTAGTAATATAAAAATATATAAAATTTGGAGGTTCTAGGGAGCCCGTTGAATGAAACAATTTCATTTGTCCAATTGTTGATGTCACCGACCAACAAAATTAACAAGAAACAACCAGTGTTTTCTATTCAATTTTGTCCTTATTTGTTCAAAAAATCAATGTAATTTTGATTTCCTCGACCTTACATTCTATGCACGTAATGCAATAAATAATAATAACAATATATCCAATAAAATTTCATGAATAGAATTTAGGAAGGATAAAATGTACGTAAATTTTATTACTGTCTCATAGAGATAAAGATCAAAACTGTTTTCAGAACACATTCAACTCAAATATTTTAACTCCAAAAGCAGAACGTAAGTATCTGCAATCAACATGTAAAAAAAGTTTGAATTAGTAATATTGATGTTGTTGGAGATTAAGAGATACTAATCATAAGATAATTCTTATTAAATTTAACATTAAATGTATGAAAAAAATTTCAGATTGATAATTAAAAAAATTAAAAAGTTATATATAAGATATTTGATCTTTTGAATATGATGTAAGACTTTTTATAACAAATCGTGAGAACTTGGTTTAAAGCAAAATGGACAAAATCTTTTAAGTTAATTATTGAAGAGGAGTGAAATTCATGTGGGCCCATTTTTGTAGGTCCGTTGGTTTTTGGTAGTCCGTTTTCCATCTCACTTCGTTATCTTATTTAAAATACAAATACAAAAGCATTATAATAACGAAAAAGATTTTTTCCATCTTTAAAAAAAAGGGTTTTTTTCCCATCTTTAAAAAAAGGGTTTTTTTCCATCTTATATTAAATTGGGCGGGTTGTAAATAGCTAGTAAAAGAGAGTGAGAAAATGATAAATAACTCACAAGGATTAATGTCTTTTATCAAGCACACTAATATATATCCTCTCTTCATCTCCAAAAATGTTCTTCTCTTCTTGTATTTTGGGAAATATTTTTGTGCATTTATCTTTAAATTAATTTATAATCATGAGTGCAGGTGTTTGGAATGATCATGAAACCTTATGAGCGATTGACTATCACAATTTACATCTTAATCGGGTTGAAATTACTTTCACAAGCTGATAGCTCCAGATCAAAGAAAGACCTGCCAACAGATATTGTGGGAGAATACTCTTCACAATATATCATTGATTGTGATAGTTATTCCTTTAGCACATGAATAGTTTGTTCTCTTTCGAAATATTTATTTTTAACGTATAGATGAATCATTATGGGTATGCTAAAAAAACATTTTTTTTCTATCATAATATGAAATGGTTGGGTGTTTAAAAAAGGAAAAACTTTTTTGCGTCTTCCAAAGAATATTTAGATTCTTGACAACAAAAATTCATTTATTTTGTGAGAATTCTTGACAATAATATATTAGAGAATTTCTCAATTAAAAAATGAAGGCTGTTTTTTTGATCAATCTCGAATGGAGTCAAAGATTCACTATTTTTTGGCTTTAGGGTATGATGAAAGAAAGCAAAATAACTCTTTAAACTGTTTGCGCTTCTTTCAATTGTGAAGTAGCAGTTAGTCAATGTAACTTTCGACTCTCATCATGGGTCATTCGAAAATAGTCGCGCTATGTTTTTAAACATAGGGATCAGGCTGCGTACATCCGCCCCCCTTACCTCGTAATAGGCGGGAACCTTTGAAGCATTGGGGTAATGTTGTTGTTGTTGTAAAAATGAAGGGTGTTTAAATTCATAAGATTTTAATCTTGATCGAAATAATTCTTGACCTTCAGTTCTTTTTAGTTGGTTTCAAAATGAATGAATCTTTTCTTTTTTGATAATATTTTAATTTCATCTTTCCACGTGACATGTTAAAACCACAAAATGGAAGAGTTTTTTTTGTATCTTCTAATACAATTTTAATTTGAAATCATAAAATTAAAAAGTCTTATTTATTTTTTGAACTCTGAATCAAATCAAATTAACTCAATTTTTTTCTTTCAAAATGTTAGAAATTATGTGATTTATGATTATTGTAAATCCTCTTCCCTAAGAAAAATCTGGAAGTCTACCTTTTGGATAAAATTGTAGGTTCAACTTTGCGAAGACAACAAATATTTGGCACTTTGTATTTACCTAAGATTCCAAACATTTTGGTTTGTTTTATGGAAGACAGTGCGGTTCCAATACCAAGCACAGTTTTATGCTAATAACATAATTATGATTTTTGAAAAAAAAATCTAAATGTTTTTCGGAAATTGAAAAAAGTAATAATGAAGATAATTTTGCTATATTTAACTATACAATATATATAAAAACGTTTATATGCTACATGTTATCATGTCTAGCCAATATCTTCAAAACAATTTTGATTATTAATTTTTATCGTTAAATAATAAAATCTGTCACTGATGTTATTTAACTGTATACTATTAAAACAATTGTTAATTATAGAATATTTAGTGATAAATTATATATCGACAATAATGTCCTAAATGCTGACAAATTTCCACTTTCTTTTTTAGTGATATATGTTTGAGTGATTAACTAATAGAAAAAAGATATTAATTAATTAGGATTTTAAATAATAAATATGTATATTATACCTAAAGGAATATGTATATTATTATTATACGTTCAACAAATTGATAGACTAAATCAGATCTCTCTATAATAATTATATTAATATATATATATATATATATATATATATATATATAATAATTATATGTTTTGTGAAATCGAGCTTTTTAATATTTTATTATATACGTTAGGTAATAATTTTCAGCTATAGAAACAAAAAAAAATATTGAATCAAATGGCGTCATGAATTAGGGATCTAGTTTTTCTTTTTTTGTAATTTTCTAGTGATAAAGTTAATCATTTGTCTACAATTATCATCATTATTGGATTATTCACAAGACGTAAGCATGCAAAAAAAATCTTTGAAAAACAAGCTTTAAGTTATAATTGACATAAAGTTACATTAATGAGCTGTTTTTCAATATATTGCTTTTCGTAATAATCATGATAATAGTGACAAATTAAAATTCGTTAGAATAAATAGAATTAAATGGAAGAAATGAGTTTATTAAGGGATAATATTTTACTTGAAAACCAACATTTAACTAAAAAAAAGATGTATAAATTTCTATGAATCATTTAAGAAAATTGACACTCTATTGAACTGTTTGATTCATGCACTAGTTAATGCATAGATTTAAGAATATTTATATTTCAGAACATTTCAACAAAGGTGAATCATATATGTACTTGCACCAGATACATTATGTATCTTGGATATATGAAGTTAAAATTAAGTGTAATTTTTTTTACATACATTGTATCCAAGTGAATTTACATATCTCGTTCACTTCTCTCCTTATGTATCTATATTTCAGAATAAATATAGAACGTATCTTGTTTCCCAGGTTATCCATTGTGATTCGCATGTGTTCGAGAATACACCTCACCTCTCTTCTCTCTTGTTCACTCAAGATCTCCCTATGTATCTGGTAGCAAAAATACACATATTTGAGTCGAAATTTAGTATAAAATTATTAATTAGAGAGACAATATGTAACTGTTTCAAATTATATGAAGAATTAATAAAATATGATAGAAATATTTATGTAATTAGATAGTTTGAACTTAATTAAACTAATGTAATTAATCACTTAAACGATTCTTTAAGAGTTAAAAAGAGGATAAAAATGTCTGGATCATCAATCAATATAATTTGAGGTTGTTCGGCTTTATTATTTTGGCCGCCACTCTATCTTTAATTTTTCCTTTATTAATTTCCATAAAGTAATGCTGCATGCTGGACAGCTTGAAGTCATAATTAATTCCTCACTGTTTAAGAATTAAGATTAAACTCAATTTCTATGATTGGATGCTATACTACGTACGATATTTATCAAAACTTTAGCATAATCAACCAAACATTTTTTTTCTTTTTGATACTGTACAAAAACAACACAACTTTAAAAATGTGGTGGGTAATTTGCATGCAAGAAAAGTTTTATTTGTGGTTGCATTTGTATCAATATTTATCGGATAAGAACACAAAGAAATGGAGTTTAGGATAAATATTGAACATGGGTTATCGAGAACCTAGTAATTTTTTACGCAAAATAATGTCAAAGAGATATTTATTGAAAACTCAATAATAGATCCATCGGTAGTAAAAGAATGTATGAGGACATATGATGGTGTTATAATATATAACTTTCCTTCATTCCTTGTACACAAATAAGAAATTTGTCTAAGCTTTTAAAAGGTATAATGCTTATTTAGAAAAAAAGGAAAAAACAAATTAAAAGAAGCTTATTTTGAATGATAAAGGTAATTAGTTAATTCTTTAATGAAGATATAAATATTTTTAAAAGTTGTTTTTCACATTTTTAGACGAAATTGAACAAATAGCTTCTTTCAAATATAAGTGCTTTAATTTATTTGTAATGAAATGAATTACTCATTATGATGTAGCTCACTCCAAATAAGTCATCAAACAAGGAATAAAACAATAAATTTTAATTTTAAAACTATTTTATTAGGATCAACTGCTTATTACTACACCAAATGTTATCGTTGATGTCAGAGACATAACTTTATTTTATAACTAAATTCACCACATGAACGTCATGTTCGATCATCACTCCGACTCCGATTACCCTAGTCCTCCACACGGGCCTTGTCGTAGACAGAATATTGACATTACCCATCAAGTTTACGCGTGTTCATCCTATTAACAACCCTTAGATACTCTTCATCATGATTTTAAAATGTATAATCATCTTAGTTAAAATTATTTAATTATATTATATGAAAATAGTAACTTTTTTTTTTCATGCACGACATCTTGTAGCACATAATTTTCTCGTATACATCAATTACCTAAAATTAGAAAGACTTAGTCATGGTGTTGGACATATATAGAAGATTCTGGTTTAAGAAAAAAAGGCAGATGTATAAATGGAAATGGAAATAAAAAGACGGTGGGGGCGGCGGAAGCAAGTGTCTTACAGCTAATTGTCGGCAACCTTAGTATCTCCGATCTTCCATGTCTCTTTTTCAGACCAAACAGAAAAACGAAATTAAAAAAGGAGAAAGCGAAATATGATAACTAATTTTGAATTGGAATAAAATTTATATACATGTTAAACCATTAATATACTGCCTTAACAACTATTAATTTTTCAATTATTGATTATTATTGATTTAGTCGTTAAGAGTTAACACGAAAAAATATCATTAACATCTTGCTTCTTCCTCTTTCTCTCTACAATGCAAGTATTAAAAATAGTAGATAATGATACCAATGGTAATTGTCCATGATATAAAAGTCAAAAATACAAATTATAATAGTCAATACAAGTACAAATAGTAACACATAAATACTATACACAAGACAATAGGTAAATGCAAATACAATTTGTTATGAATTACAACAATGCTACAATTGTAAAATATATATATATATATATAAATTAAAAAATGCTACAATTGTATTTGTCGATATGTCTTCTTGATATAATTGATTTTCATGAATAAATTGAATACAATATGTATAGTTTTTGATGCAATTGTACTCATTAATATAAATTAATTATATTCGTGATAAAATTATTGACGAAATAGGTAAATTAGTTGTATCTCTTTTGCTTCTTTCTACCTTCTAGTATAGCTAGCTTTGATAAAATCATCAATTGTATCAATTATATTTCTGATACAATTATTGATCAAATGTACAAATCAATTGTGTCTCTCGATCTCTTTTCTAGATGTCACTCGCATCTCTCCTCCCTCTCCCAATTTCACTCGTGTCTCTCCTCCTTCAATTTCACTCGCATCTTTCCTCCCTCTCCCAATTTCACACGCATCTCTTCTCCACTTTCACTCACATCTCTTCTTCTTCTAACATGTAGATGTGAATCATAATTAAACAAACTAAAGTTAAGACATTTGATCTAATTATATTTTGTCTTGCATGTTTGCAAAATTTCTTCTAAAATAAATTATAAAAACGAACATTGCACATGACATGATATGAATCGTCACTAAAAGTCAGTGCTCATAACAAAAGTGGATTGGTTCGTTATCTATTCATTAACTTTTGGTCACAAATATGTGCATGTGTTTAGACAAATGATTATGGAAGTACTCATATCAACATGAAATAAATTTAAATTTCACTTATCTTTTTACGTTTGATATATAACTGAATAAATATTATTCTAAATATATTTATATATATTGTATACATACATTATGGGAGATGAAATTTAGGATTGCGGGGTGTAGATATGATGGCTATGAAAGTAAAAGTAAAGATAAAATTATGTTAAACGGTGAAAAGAAAAAAATCAACACAAAATATCACGTATAAACAACAATAACATTACCCCAATGCCTCAAAGGCCCCCGCCCATTGAGGATAAAGGGGGGTCGGATGTACGCAACCTGACCCCTATGTTTAAAAACATAGCGCGACTGTTTTCAGATGATTCATGATGAGCATTGAAATTTGCATTGACTAACTGCTACTTCACAATTGAAAAAATCGCAGACAGTTTAAAGAGTCATTTTATTTTATTCCATCATACCCCAAAGCCCCAAAATAGTGAATTTTTGGCTCCACCAAAATTGATGGAAAAACAAAATATCACGTATAAAAAATCTAAATTTAAAATTATTTACCGTGACGATCACACACTCAATCTTTTCATTTTCTCTTAAATTGAAATATCTCGAAGCAGTATTAAATAAGGCATGAAATATTAATTTTTTTTAATTAATTTGCAAAAGAGTGAAAACAAAAAGCACACAAATAAATATTGGTGGCTGATTAGTGAGATTGTCACAATCAAGGGAGCCGGTGACAGGTTTCGCAATCTTATTGGCTTAATTATCTAGAGGGTTCTAATAGTACGAGAAGTAGAATTTTATGTCTATTTTAGGCCCACAAATGTGGATTTCCTTCAAAAAAGGGGATAGGGAATGTCTTGTTGGCACCTTGACATATTTGGCAAGGAAGTTCAATTAGAGCTTGTGGGGGAAAATTATTTTTAATATTTTATTTTAAAAAAATTAATTTTATAATTTTTTATCAAAAAATTATTTTTTTGTATATTAGAAATATGAAAAGATTTTTTTTAATTCAAATTGTAGAAAGATAGGAGATCTGATTTCCCTACTTCCTCTACTCTTGCGTTCATGCTTATTGAAGTTAAATCTCTTTATAATAATATCACTTGTTAGGATATTATTTTAGCTATTATAGCAAAATGTTATTGTAGAGAACATACGATATTATAACATAACGTGAAAGATATGTTATATTTCACAAAAATTTGATTGTTATACGTAGTATGAAGTTATAATGCCCTTTGTTTTAATTTATATGTCTAGGTTTGATTCTACGTGAAGTTTAAGAAAGTAAAAAATATTTTTTAAATTTTATGATCTTAAACTAAAAGTTTATAGAATGTACCAAAATATCGTTGATTTAGTGATCTTAAACGTGTCATGTGAAAGTTAAAAATATAACAACATTTTCTTAGATGAATTCAAAAAATGAAGAAAGTGTAAAAGAAAAACAATATTAGGAAATGACTATTATAGAAATGTTGATTATATTTCAATTTTTCGGCCTTTTAGGGAAGGTATTACTATTCAAAGCAACATTTTTGTTCATTTATATTTTAAATACTTTTCTCTAGAATTGATGTTTTTCCTCTAGCTCTTTTCAATTGTTGTTAAAAGAAAACTCTAGAAAAGTAATTAAATAGATGTGTTAGGTAATTAAAAAGTAATTTTCCGTGTATACTTGTATTTTGTGTAATTGTAAATATCCGGATATTATTAATATATATAGCCCTATTGCTGTGGAGGTTAACCAATTAATTATTGGGGTTTACCACGAAAAAAAATGTCTCTCTCTCTAACAAAATTTCTCTGACTTCTCTCTAAAAATTAATTTTTTTATTTCTTCTTCTGCTACTTCTTCTTCTTCTTCATCTTTCTGCAGATTTTTAGATTTATATTGTCCAACAAGATATGCATAAATTAAATATCTTTTGACTTTTATAGATCCAAATTCAAACATAGTAAAGTATTATCAATGAAGGAATAAACTTGACGAATTCAATTTAAATTTTTTAACTTAATGTACCTTTAAGGTTGTGAATCGAAAGAATTTAACATCTTTCAATGAATCTAAGTTCTTCACATATATTTACTAGTAAATACATGTTGAAAACACTAGATTTTATTGAACTCGTAATTAAAATACTATATGTGTCTCCGCTTGTTTTTAAATAATCATGAACCAAAATTATGATGATCATGCTTCTTTTGCTTTATCATTAAATATTAAGCCAGATTAGGAACTGACAAATTGCTAACACTCATCAAAAGAAATATTAATTAATGATTTTGTATTGTTTCTTTTTCTATAACAAACAATCAGGCGTAGTAATATTTTATTTAATTTCCTTTACTTTTCCTACTTCCACAAGAGTATTGTCCAACTATATATACCAAATTGAAACTATAATCAATCTTGTATTTCTTGTAAAATAATGCAAATCTCTTGAATAACTAGATCACAATTCAATACTAGCTCATCGAAATTTTATTTTGTTGGATAATAGTGTAACGCCTAGACAAAGTAGATTCAAAGCAAATTATATTACTAGTAGTTTGAGTTGTTATGTACATTGGTGGAGCCAACTTATGCTAAGGGGTGTCAAATGACACTCCTTCATCGATAACTTATACTCCTAGTTATCCAGATTAAAATTTTAGTTATATATATATATATATATGTTATATGTTGATTCCGTTTATTTATTACATGTCATTATTTTTATATTTTGACACTCTTAATTCGTAAATTTCTGACTTTATTATTGTCTATGTGAGCAACCTTGAATGATGGTATGATAAATCTTACATCGATAAAACACGAAAGAAATGTCAAATATATAAGAAGGCAAGGCTTAGATCTCAGCTACACGTCCTAAAGTTAATTGTGCAAATCTAAGATCAAAACGGAAAATATCTTTAATGACATAGTTGAATTGATACAAATAAAATAAGTACTTCTTAATTATCTTTAATTTTAAAATTAGTAGTGAAAGCAATATCAATTTATTGTGGGGGAGAAAGAGCTCGTTGAATGGTCATATACTTAACGAATAGTTGGTGGTTTAGTGTCACATTAATAAGTACTCCTATTAGTTTAAAAAAAACTTACCATAAATGAAAGTTGTAAAATCAATTATTCGATAATGTCTAACTATTTAAGGAAACAAAATCTCCATAAGATCTGTATAAATATATTACAAATGAACACCTGTCCCGACACATACAATGACACATGCAACATATTTCACTTTTATTATAATAGTGCAATGCAATATCATGCACGTCACTCTCTTCATAAATTTGTTTAATGAAGAATTCTGATATGTGGTGTCCATTTGTCACTCTATTTTTAATTAATTAGTGATAACAAATAGGTGATTAATATAAATGTTACCAACCAAAACAAGAAGAAAAAGAAAAATCAGAAGTATTTGGGTGTATTGCAATACACTCACCTAGTACCTAAATAGTGTTGGGACGTGCCGAGCTATTGAATCAAGAAATTTCAAGTTTAGAATCAATTTAATATGATGTTAAAGTTGAATCTTCGAGTGTCTGAGCGTGTGGTTACATGTTTGAATAAATTTTTATTTTAATAAACACAAATAAGAATAACTCGTTTTTATAAATACCTAGGTTAAAAGGAATGATAAAAGCATAATTATATGTAATTAAATTATGTGCTCAGTGGTGTTTAAACGTTGAGATGATTTGATCATAAAATTATCAAAGTAGGTAAGGTTCTTATTCAAATTATGTCGTGATCCATTAAAAAAAATGGACGTATTTAAACCAATAAAAATAAAGGACGTGATAAAGACATATATATATATGTGATTAGTTATTAAAAATGTATTCTTTTTTCTTATTTAAACTTTTAGATACTTTAATTATTGAATAAACATAAATATTATTTAAAATTGTAGAAGATATAATTAGATTAAATATTATGTGTTCTCAATGTGATATTAGAGTTAGGTCCATCACAACTGTTAATTGATATAAATTTGCATTTCTATATTATTATTCACTTTGTCGTTGACAGGTCAAAACATGCAGAAAGAAGAAGACAGTGTTAATAGTACTCCTATTAAACTTGTTATATAGTCTCGAGTAATTTTAAGAGTTGAACTATGTTGAACATTATTTTCTTAATATGGTATTATACCAAAGCATACCCTTAAAATTCGAGTTTCATAACTATCCATATTGAAAAAAATGGTATGCTTGATCAATGAAAAAGAATCACACTTGCATGTAGCGAACCATACAATAACAATAATATATTTAATAAAATTTTAAAAAATAGAATTTG
>JAOTQJ010000083.1:24847086-24862995 GCA_025642045.1 Solanum sejunctum | reverse complement strand
TAACTGCTACTTCACAATTGAAAGAAGCGCAGACAGTTTAAAGAGTCATTTTGCTTTATTTCATCATATCCCAAAACTAAAAAATAGTAAATCTTTGGCTCCATCCGATGTGAATCAAGGATAGTGTTGAATTTTCATATTTAGACTTTATTCTTTTTTAATATTTAGACATTTTGATTTGAAGTTGATGTATTATTGCGCAATATTTTAAATATAGTGGTCAGACTGCGTACATTCGACCCCCCTTACCCTGCAACGGGGGGAGCCTTTAAAGCATTGGGGTAATGTTGTTGTTGTTGTATTATTGCGCAATACTTGATTTGTAATTTCTTCAATTTAGATTTACGTGTCATTTATTCCTTATAGTCTATTTTTAACATTCACTATACAAAAAAAAAATATACTATTCATTTTTATTTATCTAAATTTATCACTTTTTATTTCTTATCTATTATTGTTATAACTGTCATTATTTTCTAATATATTTTTGAACAATATTAAATTTATTAAATAAAATTGTGATTCTATGTACTAATTACTAGAATGTTTTTTAACTGTTGTTTGCTTAGACTAATGTGACGATGATGCTTAGAGTAATTACATAATTTATTGCACTCAATCTCTCTTTATATAAATCGCGCAAATTATATAAAATTTAAATTATAATTGTAACTAAATATTTATTGTGAACTATAATTAATTTAAATTATAATTATATTAATTAATTAACTAATATATATTTACTTATCTGCATAATTTTTTCTTATAAAATTGACTTATATTTTATGTTGAACCATGCGAGAGCTTGTCGTTGTCTAGTTCGAAGATAAAGCATGACGTGGGTGACTTTTTTGGGTCAAATTTTCCAGGCTCAAATGCATGCTGCAGCCACAAGACAAAAAAGGGGACTTACTAAAGAACAATAATAAGGTTAAAGAGGGAAATAATGTGCACTTATTGAATGCTTTATTCTGGTTTTAGTGTACGATATGGAATATTGGATGTATTGATCTGTGATCTTGATTGGGCGAGTGAAAAGAAAAAAGAAAAAAAAAAGAGGATATTATGATGATGTTATCGTAAATTTTTAAAAAATTCAGTACACTAAGATTCCATGATGTGCGAAACTCGAAAAGAATCGATTCATTGTATGCAGTTTTACTTTATATTTCTGTAGAAGACCGATCTCCTAGCAACTTTATCCATTATACCAAGTTTCGCAATGATATTATCATAACTCTTCAATACGGGAAAAAAGGGATAATTATTGTGCATAGTCATACGGCCAAAATATTTATAAAAAAAAAATCATTCATTTTATAGACATATATAGTTGGTATATATTTCATGTATAGTCAAACTATATTTAGTTGTTTAGCGTATCATAACATATATTTAGTGTATAGCGCATATATAAATAAGTTATATTTTATAGTCAATATATACTTTTTGTGACTTTTGGCGACTTATATTATATAATCATATATATTTTCTAGGATCTTGGGCTATTTTTTATGGAGGAAAAAAAGACACTATACTTATTGTAAATTAATTAGTCTATTGTGTATATTTAAAATTATAAAAAAAAAAATCATGAGTATTTTGTGGTTGAAAATGAAAATCTAATTGATATGAGGATCCCATGAGTCCACTTTGACCAAGGAGATTCATAATTTAGGGGCCAGACCACATACTTTTATTATTTTTATAATAAATTTCCAGCTGGAGGGAACTTTGGAAGTGAATGAATTATTGAAATGGATAGTGTTCTTGGTAACATGAGATATTATTTTGTAATTTTATTTTTCCTTTCTCTAAGGTTGTAAACAAATGAAATCATTAATTATTTTTGGACTTTGACAGCTCCTTCACTCCCACTAAGTTGAGTTATGTGAATGAAACTGTGTTTGGTGGTCTTGAATTTGGCTTGTGTCTTTGTTTCACTCATTACTTTGTGAATGCATGGACCATTTTTTTCTGCATAATTGTAGGAAGATGAAAGAGAGAGAACAGATTCTGAAAGATATTTACATATATAACACTTCCTCTAATTCAACCTACCTTTACCTTTCTGTCATATTCACGAACTTGTGCATCAAAATTCTGGATGAAGGACCAAGTGTAATAACTCACTGCAATCAAAATTTCGTGTTCAAAACAGCTTTTTTCTCACAAAGGGTGGTGTCTGTAATTCTACAGGATACGGACTCTGTTTGCCAAAAGCTAAACAGATGTAAAGAAATCACCCAGTGTTCACACCGGTCGTTATTAGATGAGTCAACTACATAGATTCAAAAATATCAACACACTTTCAAGGACCATGAGTTTCCCAATCCCATTTCAATACATGCAATTAGCATAGGACTAGTCAGTTGTATTTCCAAGTTAATGTACCTTATACTAATGTTTTCAGTGAGTTTATAACTAGAGACTCTCAACATTAGGGATAGTTACTGCATCATCCAGTTATGGTGTAAAGTGGCATCCATCTCCAAGGGAACTGAGAGAATGAGGATCATACCTAAAGGGATTTTAGACTACATAACATTAGGTTTGGATATATGCTGATCCAATTCACAATTAAAAACGTAAACTTAAAAGTGCACCAGAAAATACTCTGGAGATTTAACAAGCAATTTCACAATCATAAATGTAACTACTATGTGATATATGCCTTTGGAATCCATAAAACTAAATCCAGTTCCCATTTCACACATTAGACAGATAGACAAACAGCATTTTTCGTCGCTTCGAGGGTAAAAAGGTACTGACTTTTTCTTCTTCTAATAGAGAATTATCCCAACTGGGGACAATAAAAAGAAAGAGTTCACTTCACTGGAAATGAAAGTGTTGTGGGTTTTACCAGCTAGGCCCAAAGATTCTGATTCTTATTGTTCAAGACCAACTAGGCCCAACAATTAAATTCCATAAAAGAATTACAGTGCACAACTTCATATCACATTGATATTGTCATTCCTATACCTATAATGTGAATTCAATGAACAAGTATCATTGTACAGAAGCTTCTAATATTAGTCAAAATACCCCTTATAAATGATTCAAATGTATTGGTTAAGCCTACATGATGTTGACCTAACGAGGAAATGGCATAACCTCAAATGTTACACTTTTGGCACCAAAGGTATCCACCACCACCCCAACCCTCAACCCATCCGCCAAAAGAAAATAAGGAAAGTTCAAGAAATTGGGAATACCAGGAAGGCTGAATCAGCTCTTCTCAAGTTTTGAATTATCTCAAGAATTAGAATGCAATTGAACCAACTGGTACTCGGAAAATTGAACTGACCCATGTTTTCATTTCATCACAACCAAACACCAATCTTCATAACCTCTGTTGATATGTATTCTCACTAATCGGAACCCCCGGTCCGTATATCAAATGGCAACGATCATGGAAAGAACCAACTAGTTTAGATACCACCTCCTTAAAGAACATGTTTGCTACCTGCGAAGAAGTAATGCACCAATTACTTTTAATTAGTAAGTTACGATGATGCAACTTAACCATTCAACTGAAAAAGAAAAGGAAAATATAAATAAGGTTTCTGAATCTTCCAAACAAACTTTTTAAATATAAATTAGAGCAAAGCAAAATCAACTTCAAAGTAAATTTAACATTTTCATTTCTCTTTGTTGAGGAGCCTCTAGTTACCCAAATCATGTATCCAGCCTAAACAGTTCAATATTTTTTTTTTTTTGATAACCAATAGAAAAATAAAATATGAAATTAAAATGGAGGAGTATTTAATAAAGCAGAATAACTATCTCGGTAGCGCAGGTTACCATGTTGGAAGAAACGACTGGCTACATTTATCACAAATATTTGAAATAAAAATAAAAAGATCCTGATACTTAGGTAGAACATTTTCCAGTTTACTATAACAAGAGCTAGATTTTCTTAATATTCATTCTCAGAAGAAAAGAAAGGGACAAACGGCTGGAGAGGAAAAACGAGGGATGCATCTGCTTCATACCATTAAGATACCTGAAAAGGCTTAGCACCCAAAAATATGAGGAAAGTGCTATTGAGCCCCAAAATAGTACAAAAAGACTGATCAACACTAGTAGCTTTTATTTGAAGTAGCCATCAAAGAGAGAATCACATATATCCTAGATGACTTATAAAAAGTAAAAAGTAAAAATGAGAAGCTTAGCCAAATATTAACACACACGAAAAAAAAAAGGGGTATGCAAGACAGATCAAATTGAGGCGCAAGAATGATGCCAATCACCGACAAACAGTACCAAACAAATGAACCAAAACTTATGTTTTCGTTAGTTGATATAACCATAACCAACAGGGAAGGAAATTAATCCCATCTATCCAACATTAGCTTATGGATACTGAAGGTCATGATTTAAGGCCATTTTCAGCCACTTATCAATTATCAATGCTGCCCGAATCCCCATAGAAAGAATAGGATGCAACTTAATCAGTTCTAAATGTAGCGAGTGAAATGAGCAAACTGCATGTCCATATACTTCCATTCTAGTACTATTATTTGACCCATCAAACTATATCATGCTAAAAGAAGCCAAAAGATCTGGATTTCCAATTCCAGAAATCCAAGATATAAAATATTTTACGACATGCTTCTACTATTGTAGTGAAGGGAGTTCTGGAGCAATAGTAAAGTTGTCTGTTCTCCTTACGTTACAAGTCCATTGTAAAGTTGTCTATTCTCCTTATGTTACAAGTCCATTTCAAAGGTAACTCTCATAGGTGGCGTATCGAACCTCTCGGAAACTTTCTTAAAGAGAAATTTCATGTAAATACCATTAATCGAGGTTTGATCCTATTCATGGAGATTCCGTAACTATTCCAAAAATGGACAGTTCCACACAATTGGGATAATTTTTGAGAAAAATGGAAGCAATTACTAATTCATGCTTTGACATGTATAGAATGAAACCTCATTCTCGATTCTATGAGAATTTTAATGGAAGCCTTTCATTCTCCTATCCTAGTGCCTTACTTCCTTAAAGAAGACATTTGGCCATTAAATCAGTATTTCAAATTTCTAGAGGTATACTCCATTTAGCAATATACCACTTATCTTCCAGAAAGTCAAGGCCACACTGGATGCTCATTCAGTACCTTTGTAAGAGATACCTTCATTTCTAATCTTTACTTCCGATTCAATAGCACGGAGACTCGTGCAAAAGGTTTAAAAGTTGATAGGCAAGTCAAGTGACTAAGCAGTAA
This sequence comes from Solanum sejunctum, assembly GCA_025642045.1. Lineage (NCBI taxonomy): Eukaryota > Viridiplantae > Streptophyta > Magnoliopsida > Solanales > Solanaceae > Solanum > Solanum sejunctum. Next base: position 24,857,768 of record JAOTQJ010000083.1, on the reverse strand, counting down.
ATCTACTAGGGCAGGCACTAATAGTTATTCACTCACCAGCAATAGCGACAACGTAGGAGAAGAAGGAGAAAAGAAGGAAGGATCAAGTCGAGTGTTGCTCAAATGTGAAGTCAAGGTGGCTGTTCTAGCTCTGGACAGGAAAGTAAACTATGGGCTTAGGCCTCTGAATTTAAAATGGACTTGCAACCGAGGGAGATCAGAACTGGAACAGCTATGGGTCACAGGTTCAAGTTGTTAAATGGACATGGACGTTTGCATCAAGGTGGGTTGCCTACACTACACCCCCTTAGGGTGCGGCCCTTCTGGGACCCTGCGTAAATGCAGAATGCTTCATACACCACGCTGCAATTATGCTACTGTAGTAGCAATAGATGAGTCACAAACTGTGAAATATAATTGGAGGTTAAAAGATAGAAGCTTTAATGGATGATTTTTCGCATAGAAACAAGAATGTGAAAACTGAAAAGTAACATTTTCTCAATGGTATTCAAAACGCATTCAAAGTAGGACAACAAGAAAATGTTATTTTTCAACCAGACTCCAATGATTTGATTCTACAATGCATCAAGCATATGTAAACAATCAACTCAAGAATAAACCTGAAGTACAGGGAAGGCAGATCTACCTCGATAACAATAAGCTAGTGACCTAGAGTACCTCCGTCTAGCAAACCCAAAAAGTTTGCATCAGTGTAATTAGTATCTTTAAGAATTCTCACTCACGAGGTATTATGGCTAAGACATTAAACACTGTATTATATTGAAAATGGAAAATTACCTGACGATATAATGGAGATTGGAACTTAAAATCTACCAAAAACTGAAGGTTACAAGATCCTGGAGTTGGTCCTGGATTGAACTCCCAGATGTTAATCAAATGATCAAAAAGGCTAGTATCAGTAGCCGTTGTCTGCATCAATGAAAAAGAGTAGATGCATGAAAGAAGCACGAAAGAAGGTAAATTAAGATATTTCAAATTTCAATCAAAAAATTAAGATATTTCAGAATGGTCATAGAGGTAAAAGCACTAAATATTATCAGAGAGAAGAAGGGCCTTTTATTAATAATACCTATATCCTAAAGCTTTGGAATCTAATAGACACATCAAGTATGTCTAAATTGATCTATTTAAGATATAAACAATAGAGGATAGTAACTTTCCATCCAAGAACCGAAAAAAGTATATATAGACCAAGTCAAAAATCATCGTGACCTTCAACCATATTAATTGAAATTCCTATCATCAATAGGGAGAATCATGGGCTAACTCGACTGTAAGGAGGTCATTAGATAGGTAGGCTGATCTCCACCTTTGGATTTCTATTAACGCAAGACTGAGACTTGTCCAAACCTACCAATGGAAGTGTCTATTCTCTAAACCTCGTAGATATCCCACCACCGGGTAACCTTCATTGGTATACATCTCCAACAAAATAGTCTCCGACATGGATAGTTCTGCTACCATTGAGCTTGGAGTTTCACTAGATCCGCATTCAATAAAAAATATTGTAAGTTGTTGCAGACAACTTCCTTTCCTCATCTACAATATATATGAGAAGTACACCTTTTATGGAAATTATGTTTTTTGGATAGTGCTGAACCCAGAAAAGAATAGGATGAAGCTGTAATTTTTTGAAAATAGTTAGCTTTTAGACTCTTTCCAATGATGGTCCACTTCTCAAGAAACATTCAATGCCAGCAATTCATGTGCGCTTTTCACTTGGCACTCGAATATTCAATTAGAGGGCATATCTGCAAACTAATTATTCTTAAATGGTACACTACACTTTAGTACTTGCATCATTTCGAGAAGGGCTCAAAGAATGAGACATCATTGATCTTACGAAGATCCAGGAATATCAATTCAAAACGCTCATATAGAGTAACTATTGTAAGAAAAACAGTAGTTGAAACATTTTTTAATAAAAACACATAAAACAAAATTGAATGAAATTTGTGATATGCTTAATTGAAAGATAATTAAAAAGTCAACAAATACTGGAATCATTTTTTAGGTAAAGTTAATAAATACTATAGATACATGACCAATGCTACCTTGATATATTTTGGTTTGTTTAGTTCCACATGAGACACATAACTCTCAACAAGAAATTTGAAGCCAATTTCTAGCTCAGCATCAAAAGATCCATCTGGATGGCGTTTTAGGATCTCCGATCTTTGACACCAGGGGAGGAAATCTTCATACAAGTCAACAGCAGCAACCACAGCATATAACTGCTCTGGAGAGTATCTAATAACAACAATATGAGTTAGTAGGTAAGTTGTATAATATACATCATAGCAGTTGGGAACTGAACTACCTTACAGGAGCAATCAGCATGTATCACAAGTAACTGAAAATTAAACCCAGTTTGTTTGTAAAATTCAAAAAGAAAAAAAAAAGATTGCATGAAGAATCAATTATCAACTTGGACTAAATATTTTATTGCTAAATTGCATAAGTTTTCTTATGCGTCACTTAGTAAGTAGAAGTGCAAGTACAGAAGGTATATCCTTTCTCTTATAGCTAAAGGATAATTCCCAGCAGAGGCCAAAAGTGATCTCCGACTGTTCTAATTTTTTCAGTCCTTAAAAGCTCGAACAGTAAAAACATGTCATTTCTTCTATGAAGTGCATCCTCATCAATTCTTACACTGTAAGAGTAAAAGTTGCAGAATTCAAGGAATTGGAAATCATTAATTAAAATTCCATCTTCCATTATTCCATTACTACCCATAAGCATGTCACTTTTATTATGTTTCCTTTCAGTTCACTACTTATCCTACATGTAAATTACAGAAGCTGGGGCCTTTCTTCACCACAATCGTTAGACCTCATCTGCTGCTGCTGCTTCTTTCTCCCTTTTTCCTGAAAAACCACCACTTATCTTCATTTGTAGTGAATATCCAAATAATCTATGCTCCATAACAGTAATTAGGCAACAGACTAACAATCGTACTTTCTTGTCCTTTCAGGGGACAATTAATCTCGTGTATCTCTTGTAAATAGCCTCTTAAGGCTATTGTCCCTGCAAAATTAGGTCAAGTAGAACGTGGTCTGAATTGCTATCAGTATGCGCTGGCTGATTTCGGATAGTAAAGAACTTGACTCTACCCTTGAGGCCTTGAAGGAAAAAACAAAAAAAACTAAAGGAGCAAGAACCTTTGGCCTAGGTTAACAAGGCGTGATTTCCAGAAAGGCAGCTACAACTTTAAAAAAAGTAAAACTTTCCTGGTACAATTTTTACTTAAGGAGTTTGACAGTACTTGAAGTGTAGATCACCAAGAAAGGACGTTTTCTTTTTTGATAACAAGGGAAACCTGCAGCCACTACCCTTTGGGTGCGCATAGGGTAAACCCTCGCTCCTATGCAATAGCTCACAAACCACATAGGATGGGCAACCCACACTAGGCAAGTCCGGTACGACAAGCTCGACCCAGAAGGCAAACTCTTGCTTTCGTTTAAAGGGATTTCCAACTTGAGGCCTCCAACATATAAATCTCAAGCCCAAACCACTGGGCCCCCAAAGGAACCAAGAAAGGATGTTTTTGATGCACCAATAAACCATAAACTTATGTTGGATACCAGAACAGTGATAGTAGTTTGAACAGTTATGTCAAAAATTCAAGGAGAGTGTCTCTAGCCTTAGATATAGTTGTCTAGACTGTTTGAAGTAAAAAGAAAGCATACAACATATCAACATGAGTAATCCTCCCAACAATTTCCATGATATACATGATCATCAAAAATATATCATGAGAATCATGCCAGATCTATACAACAACACTATATACACACTGCCAGGCATATCTATATTATTAATAAAACTCAAACACAAAAAAAGAAATTTAGATTTCCATCTTGCGAATCTTTTCTCACATATTTCTAATTCCAGACTATGTTTTTTGATTTACTTTTTGGATAAGGTACCTTATAAGGTCGCTTGCTTCTACTGGTTGGTTGTAAGAGAAGTTGTATTGAATCATGATACTCTTAGTAAGAGGGGAATACAATTGTGTCAGAGATGTTACTTGTGTGGGCATGAGGCAAAGACAATTAAGTCAGATGTTTTTACATTGCAGAATTACAAGACAGTTCTTTGATTTGTTCATCAACTCGGAGGTTCTAGTTGGACAATGTCAGGAAGGACTCTTGGAGTTATAGCATGCTAGAGGAAAGGTGAAACCTGCAACAGTGGCAAAGACAGATGGAAAACTGTTCCTGCAATTATTCGGTGGACAATACCAAAGGAGAGGAACTCAGGGTATTTTTAAGATACAAATAACAATTTACAAAGCATTAAGATGAATTGTGTTCTTCTTTTAAGCTCTTTGCGTAAATCTGAATATACAGATGATTCTGAGGCAATCATAGATGTATTAGGTTATTTGTAAGATGAGCAAGGTTGTTTTGTGCAGTTTATTTGCCTATTTCTTTTTTGGCGAACTCGTGTAGTCACTCCATTTGGTATACTAGTGCAATTTATGAGCTGATGTCTATACACAACAGGATGACAGGAAAACGTTACCTTCTAAAAAGCCTCAAACACCCTAAAGTAACTTCATGATATGGTACCGAAACCAATAACATATTCGTCACTTTTACAATGTAAAGATTATGCGAGCAACCTCGATTTAGCTCATGATAAGAAACAAAAGTACATGAAAGTAACATATTGTTCGTCAGGACTTACCCCAAGACACGCTTCTCCTCGTGTATTTTAGTTAACGAATTCCCCTCTTCCCCATCACCGCAGCCCAAAAATCCTCTGCTTTGAATTACAGGCCCAATTCTATAAGCTTCTCCAGACTGCGAGGGCTTAATCAGCTTGCTACCAGCATCACAACCAGGAGAAACTGAAGGAACACCAACAATGCCACTCAAGCATCGAACTTTAACATGATTTCCTAATCCCGAACCGGTATTATCAATCCCCGCCCTCTGCTTGAACACATTCCTATGCGTAACTAAACGCCTAATCGTCTTCGATGTTGAAACAAACGACGGCATTGCAGAACCGATTTACAACAATCCCAAAGTTCCTCTTTTTGACCTAATTGAGACAAAAAAAAAGTAAAAGGGAAAAGCTTGAAACTGGAATGGATAATGGAACCCTAATTAAGTAATAGAAGAAGAACATACCTGGAAGGATAATCAAATAGAGAAATTTAATCGGAGAAAAGAAGAAAGGGGGAAATGTCAATGTGAATATAAAGCAAAAACGAGTTGGAAGGCCAAAGAAGACGAAGAAGTATTTATTTCTTAATTTATAGTTGTCCGTGACGAAATGAAAGTCTTCCCCTCCCCCGCGTTCGAGCTGGTGCCACAGGTTTTATTTCAGGAGGGATTGCAGCAATAGATTTTTTTTTTTTGGCCAATATCCTCCCAGTCAAGCTTGTCACATGGAATTTGCTCGATAAAGTTTACTTTGTTATTATAATTTATGAGTTATTAATTAATTTATTCTATGCATATTTAAAAATTGTTAGTTCCTTAAGTTAGGTCAATAGTGTCTATTTCAGATTATACAAGGTAAAGGTTAGTTTGGATGAAAAAAGAAAAAGTTTCTCCCAATTTTCAAATACTAAATATTAGCCACTTGTTAAACAACAATAACAATATTACCCTAATACCTCAAAGGTTTTCGCCCATTGTGGGGTAAGAGGGAGTCAAATGTACACAGTCTGATCCCTATTTTTAAAAACATAGCGCGACTATTTTCGGATGACCCATAATGAGCGTCGAAAGTTACATTTATAAAAAGAAAAATTACTACTACTTAGATATCATCGAGACATCTAATTTACAAAATATATGCATGATGGAGCCAAAGATTCACTATTTTTTGGTTTTGTGGTATGATGGAATAAAGCAAAATGACTTTTTAAACTGTCTGCGCTTCTTTCAATTGTGAAGTAGCAGTTAGTCAATGCAACTTTCGACGTTCATCATGGGTCATATGAAAACAGTCACGCTATGTTTTCAAACATAGGGGTCAGGCTGCATACATCCGATCCCCCTTACCCCGCAATGGGCGGAAGCCTTTGAGGCATTGGGATAATGTTATTGTTGTTGTATATGCATAATAATGTGAACATATATAGGGGCACAGTCACCTATTGTTAATTACATATATATACACATACTAAATGTCGAACTCCTTTCGACAAGTTCAGCTGTCTAATTCTAAAAATTTTGAATCCCTTAAATCAAAATTCAGATTCCACAACTAAATACATAGGAAGTCATATATAAATATATGCCGTATGTTTACACTATAAAGACAATCAAAGTATAGCAACGGTGTGTATTTTAGCCATTTTGATAAATTATTAGATGGCTGTATATTTACTTGAGTTTCCTCTAATATTTGTCACTTAAAACCTTGCACCAAAACATTTGTATACATGTTATATGTATTAATAGTAATATATCAAGAGATAAAAGAACCATTTGAATGACATTACAGTAGTAGCTACTGAAGGTATACATCGTACGAAGTTTTATTTGTATTTTGTGATAAGGATATAATTAAAATTGTCACATATCAAGAATAATATGAATGGTTGACTAGTATTAGCAGCGTGACCTAGAGTAAACTTAATATTTTCTTAAATATAGCAACGTGGAAAAGATGTACAATACAACCACGCAGAATACCTCAACAACAACAATATTACACCAATGCCTCAAAAGCTTCCGCCTATTGCGGATTAAGGAGAGATTAAATGTACGCAACCTGACCCTCATATTTAAAAACATAGCGCAACTATTTTCAGATGACTTATAATGAGCGTCGAAAGTTGTATTGACTAACTGCTACTTCACAATTAAAAAAAACGCAAACAATTTAAAAAATCATTTTACTTTATTTCATCATACCCCAAATTCAAAAAATAATGAATCTTTCAAATTAGGTACAAAATAAATAAATCTCAAACTTTATTTTGAAATTATTATCCTTTTCCTACATTCCTTTAAATCTTGATCTTATCTCAGAAGTTGAAACAATTGCAAAATTTAGTTCTACAACTGGAAAATAACTTGAAGAACCAGGCCAAGGCATGCAAGGCATCAAAGATATAGCAACCATTTTTTTCCCAAAATCTGTACAATGATTACAGAGGTTCGATGGCTACTCGAATTTCCAACATACAGAGAAACAAAAAACCATGACTAGTTCTGGGCAGAAACTTATAGCAATAGTTTGAAACGCAACGTTTTCCCACCTACTGTTTTTACATTCCACTCGTCGTTCTTGGTTAAAGAGGTTAGTGTCGTCATTGTCGCCACTGAAAGCAAGAGACTTACTCGGTCGACTCCAGAAGATCCTTGAGATTATCAGTCATTGAGGATGTGCAAAATGGAACAACCTGGATGATCCGTTTAAGCCATAGTTAGTCGACAAGCTAACATGGAATAATGTCACTAAGTAATTTAGAGAAAGTTGTAAATTAGCTGCTCCAACTCATTACTTGATCACTGCTTGTACCAGCACCTAACGGAATTTTTGTCCGTTTTGTGCTGTGCTCCATGCTAGACTGTCCTTCAGGATCTTCATCGATAAAGTTTTGATCCATCACCTCTGAAATGTTACAAGAATATCAATAACTTGATATAGATATCAGATAACGTAACAACATGTGCTGATTGAAAATCTCAGCTACCTGTAACGTAATCTTTATGGCACAAACCGAAGTCAGATGCAGGAGATTGGTTCTGTTTCGCTAAGGTAGTGTTCCCCTGTACATCTGAATTTACTCTCCTTTGATGTCGGCCTGCAGATTTGTAATGCTTAATCCAGGGGCTTGCCAATACATCACCAGATTTGTTTGGTTTATTTAACTGAGGCTCGTCTCTCTTTAAGTCAATTTTTGTCCAACAACCATCTTGAAACACCTTATACTGATACAGAAAGGGGTACAAATGAAAGGAGCAAGATTAGAATCCGACGTGAATGAAAAAGCCAATTAATAGCAGGGTAATGTTCAGTCAAATGGAATCGAATCAAACCTGGCCTGAAGGATTGGCATGCTTTTGCCTTGAGGATTTATGCCTTGACAAGCCATCATTTCGGGAATGCCAACCAACTACATCTAAGGAACCATATAAGTGGTCGACAAACGATGCTTCCATGGACTTAAGATACAAACTATGCTTTTCATCGGTCCATTCCATGTTCTTTGGTCGAGATTCCTGAGATGGGATTTTCTTAATGAGAAACTGAATTCTAAATGAACCACATTTTCCAGCCCTATTTTTCCTGTTACTTTAGAACATTGCCTTATGGCTTCTACTATTCAATACAGTAAAAAAATATTGTTTCCCTTGGAACCAAAGAGGAAATTATGAAGGCGAGGGATGGGGCTTTCTATATCCTAATTTTGAATACAACAACTACTACATTTCAGTACCAAACAAGTTGGGATTGCGTATATGAAAGATCATTTCATAACATCATCATCCCCTTATTTTGAATAATCACATAAAAGTAACCATGCAACTAGCACAAAAGGCACATATAACATGATAATGAGCTTCACATTCCTTCAACTCATTCACATATTGTCGGCCTCAATGCACAACCTAAACATAATAATATCATCAGCAACAAGGGAAAAAAACAAGGTAACCACACAAGAAATGGAGATAGAGCTTTTACTAAGCTTCAACTGTGCGTTGGGTCTGGAAAAGGGCTAAACCACAACGATCTATTATACAGAGTCTTAACCTGCATTTCTGCAAAGTCGCATTTCTTAGGCTTTCTTTGAATTTGGTGGATTTTTCACTTAATGTTTACACCAAACTAATTAATAGAAAACAAATGTATTTATATATACACTTATGACTTAACCATGGTTAGGTGATATGCACTTTCACTTTGATCTGTTAAGGATAATTGTTTAGTTAGGTTAAACTAGAGCAAAATCATGCTTAATACAAATCCCAGCACAACTTTCTTTATTCACTAATAAAGTTTAGTGAGCGTAAAATGTACGCAGACCATATCACTACCTCTCTAGGTTGTTTTCAGAAGACCATCTACTCAAAAACATCAGGCCAAATGCAGAACTCATCTTTATGTATCAGTATTGTAAAACAAAAAAGCACCACAGATTTGCCCCAAAAAGGACTAGACAAAAAACATATCTAAGTATAAACTACTTAAACCCTTGAATAATATCAACTTTATCAGAATTGTTCACAAAAATCAGAAAATCTAAAAAAAAAACTTTCAAACAGATCATCAAACAGAAGATATATATATATATATATACCTCCAGAGTCAAAATTTCTTCAATGTTATGACCCATATTTTTTCTTGAAGTTTTTCCTTTTGAATCCACTCTAGTTTCCATTATTTTTATATTCCACAAAAAAAAAAAGAGAGAGAGAAAAAGAAAAGAGATAGGTTATGGGAGAATTTATTAGAGGAAATTTATGTTTGAAGAAAAGAAAAAGGGAAGAACTTTTGGGTTAGGAATTGAAAAAGAGAAGCTCAGCTGTCACCGCTTTTTCCATGTGTCAAATGAACACGTCAACTTAAAGTTTACAAAGACGATCCAGATATTTTTCTCTAACACCATTTACTACTGCTAAAAATATCCCCTCCACTATAAAATATCTTTTGTCTTCATTCAATTCTCTTTTTTTCTTTTTTATTATTGAATTGGATTCATTTATAAAATATTATTTTGGATAAGTATTCTAAATAAATAATTATAAATTGTTTTATGTATTATTTCCTTCATTTAAAAAAACATCCTTTCTTTTTTATTCTTTTTAATTATTTTATTTTTAATAATATTTTAATTTTAAATTTTTAGGTAACATATTTAAGACTATAAAATTAAAGAATGTTTTGATAAATTTGACATAACTTTAATTTTAAATTACAAAATAAAATATTTTTTTTCTTTTCTTACATTCCGTGTCAAATTTAACCAAGTCAATTTTTTTTTAAATGGGAAGTACACTTTATAGCATTTCTTATGTTCACTTTTATTTGTCATTGTTTTACTTTCGAGGTCAACTTGATTAAAATTCAAAACTAAATTGAAGTAATTAAATTTGATATTTAAAATCTAAAATTTACATGGTTGAAAATTATTCAAAAATGTTATAAGATGTAATCTTTTTCATATTAATATGATGAAAAAATACACTTTAAAATATTAGTCAAAGTTAATATAATTTGATCTCGATAATTGAAATAGTGACAACTAAAAAGTGAACAGAGAGAGTAACTTATAGTAATGTTACAATAAATTTGCAATTGCATTAGAAGTGAATTATACATGCAATATAAATGTATTACTTCATTTATCTCAATGTGACATCCTTTTATTTTTAGTCCATCCTAAAAAAAATATTATCTTATTACAATTAGAAATAATTTAGCTTTAAAAGTCTCTTTTGATTTTTACTGGAATGATTCTCAGTTACACAAATATTTATGAATTATTTTAGATCGTAAATTAAAAAAAAATTAATATTATATCAAGTCAATAGTACCATAAAATGGGACAATATGTATTTTAAAGTATGTTGTCTTTATTTGATAAGAAATTGGCACAAGTATTATAAGTATATTATGTAGGGATGGAGCCATCCTTGATCGACGAATATCAAAAAATTATATTATATATATAGATTAAAATATGATTTTAATAAATATTTATA
>JAOTQJ010000083.1:24834116-24846986 GCA_025642045.1 Solanum sejunctum | reverse complement strand
TATGATATTTAACAATTTAACCTCATTATGTCATGTATTGTTAATATATCTCTCAAAAGTTGACATTAAAAGTAAAATTTTAATTATTAAATTATATTCTGATTTTATAATCTTTAATTATTTGTATGTTAAGGATAAAAAGAAAAGACAAATCAGCGTCAAAAAATGCGGTCTACATTCGATGCTTGATGTTAAGAAAAGTATAGATATATTTAAATTAATTCATTATAATGCTATTTATAAAAGATTATTTTCATTAATCTTGGATGAAGTTAATGATTCACTATTTTTTGGCTTTGGATATGATGAAATAAAATAAAATGACTCTTTAAATTGTCTGCGCTTCTTTCAATTATGAAGTAGCAGTTAGTCAATGCAACTTTCGATACTCATCATAGGTCATTCGAAAACAATCGCCTATATTTTTAAACATAGGGGTCAGACTGCATACATCCGACCTCCTTTTACCCCGCATTGAATGGGAGCCTTTAAGACATTAGGGTAATGTCATCGCTATTTATAAAAGATTATAAAAGAAGAATGCAAATGAAGTATTATATAAACTATACTCCAACTTCATAAAAATAGAAAGACAATTAAGTCAACAACACAGAGAATTATTTTATCAGGAATAATTTGTAATTATTTCTACTAAAATTGTAAATAATGCAAATGATACTATTCGAATAAAAATTGCTTAAATAAGTCGGTCAGGCAAGATATGAAAGAAAGAAAAGAATATTTCTATCTTAATTTAGGAATATCAGCTGTTGTTTGTTGAATGGCTCCAAAAATATCGTCTATTTTACAACATAGATATTTTGTTTTCCTCCTTTTTCATTTAGATATTTTCCCCTCCTTTCTGATTTCACGCCTTGTTTGAATCGCTCTTAACATGACACGTGAATTGACAGTTATCTGTTTAAAATGATATATTGATTTGACTTGTCTACTTCAAGACTCTTATATGTAGTAATAATTAATCAAAATAAAAAAATTATTTATAATATTTATTATATTGTATTGTTAAATTTATCGTAGTCTCATTTTGTATAATGATTGATTTAGCACAATCATATTGTTGTTTTAATTTTTTTTCTTCTAATTTATCTATACATATTATTTAATGATCTTAATTTTATCCTTTACCCTCTACTCAATACCTTTGTGCGATAAATGATATTGTGTAACAATAGATAAAAATACAATCTATTTACATAATCTATTCATTAAATGTAATATAAGATAATATAGTATAAATACTATATATTATGAAATAATACATGACAACCATCCAACCATAGTGTTAGTAGAATTTGAAATTTTTCAATAGAGAAAATAGAAAACCACTTGATTCATTTTTATTTGCTAAGCTAATAAATTAGTCAGAACCAATTTTTAAAATTTATCTAGGCATTTGATAAATATCATAAATGTTTATAAATCAAAATCATAAGTTAGCCACTCGTAATTATAGTTTTACAGCTTACGAACATTTTTGGTGTAACAAAACTTTAAATCTTTTGTAATTTCCAAAATATTAACATAATTTTATATTATCTATTTAATTTTCATCATTTACCCTACTTTTTAATTTATAGGTTTTCATAAATAATTTGAAGAATATTTCGATTTTATTAATGTCAACAATTTTACCAAACACACTAATAAGTTTCAACATTTATATCTAAACACGTAAATGCCTATTTATAAAATTAACTATAGCACTACTAAACCAAACAAAGCAGCTCTTAATAACATAATTGTAGTTAGCAAAACAAATAATCCCCTATTAACATAAAATCTGATAGAAAATTAGAAATATGTTATATAATGTATGTACATTAAGAATTACTATTACATTAATCAGATGGGGTAAACACCAATATGGAAAAGCCAAAAACTCAAAATTATGCAGAACTCAAAGCTTATAGTTTATTCTCTTTTTGTACAAAAGAAATTAGCCGCTTAACAAGCAATTGGACTCATTGAATCTGTTGTTCTTCTTTCTGGTCCTCTTCTATTGTATCTTGCAAGTCTATTCGACCTGCAATACGTAACACAAAATCATCAATGGGTGTGTTTGGTATGACGGAAGTCATTTTCTAGGAAAATTTCTCGATGAGGAAGTGTTCTGCTGCTGTTTGGTTACCCTACATTACCTTACAAAAGAAAAAAGGGAAACTTGGTTGACAGGGTTAATACAACAAGTCAAGGAACACGATGAGAAAGCCGTTTGACTAATGTAAACTGTAAAGAAGGTTAACATGCAGATTGAACCGATTTAAGAGAAATGGAAACATCATGATCAACCTTCGGTACTTAGACTCTTGTTTGTTTAAAATTGTTGTGTCTAAATCAAAGTTCTAGAAAAGCTAAGGCTTAACAGCATGCTTTTCATGTCGGAGATAATCTCAAATCAGTCCTTGGACTCTTCTTTGTTTAAAAATCGATCAAAGTTTTAGGAAAACTAAGGCTTAACAACATGCTTTTTGTGATTCAAATCTAATTCAACGTTGTCAAAATCAGGAAACATATAGAATGCAAGAAAAGTTACCATACCAAATAAGGACACTAATGAGGGAGGCTTTGAATGTCCATTTGAACTCATATCTATACCTGCACAATTATGATATGTACTTGTGATCAGAGGCAGCTAATAACACAAAGATGAGCTACGAAATTTGTTTCGTGAAAGACCAGGCATGAGAAGTTTGACCATCTTCCTGCATAAATGGTCCATGATTCAAGCTCTACAACGACATACTTACTCTGATCGTGATACTAATCGACATAATTCAGATTTGCAGGGAGAGGCGGGAGAGCAAGACTGGTGTTGGAATCCTGATTATTAACCACTAAAGCACCTTCTTTTAATCTTCACTTGTTTCAGTACTTCAGTGAATAAACAATTCTCAGTTAATTGCTGACAGTTTTTTTCACTAGCTCTGTACTGGGGTTTCCCCTTCTTTGGTACTGATTAGTGCTGACTCATGTCAATGAGTGATCGACTTTCTTTTTGAGGAAAACAAAATAGATATTTCTCACCTTACTACTGTTCATGCTTGTGAAAGATATTGAAGATGTTTATTGCAGTCTGAAATGAAAGATTTAGAAGCTCCAGTATGCTACTACAAGTACCATTCAAGAAAAACGATACTTCAGAGTCAAAAATGCAACAGCCAGTTGAGCAGCAAATAGTCAATCCATTTTTTGCTCTTTTTAGCCTTTGATAAGCACCAGTTATTGATATTACAAATACCATATCATGGAAAACTTCTCCTAAAAAAGATGCTTCATAGTCAAAAATGCCACAGCCAGTTGAGCAACAAATAGTCAATCCATTTTTTGCTCATTTTCGGCTTTGATAAGCACCAGTTATTGATATTGAAAATACCATATCATGGAGAACTTCTCCTTTCTTATGAAGGGGTGTTCATTTTTCTATGATCTCATACATTCTCCTCTTTAGGGTAACCTTTTCCAATGGATCCACAATAATGCCTCACGTCCTAGCAAATAAATACTCATTTCTCTGCCAAAACTAATAAGAATGCAAAGGGTGGAGAAGAATACTGCATCAACACGTGCTTCTATATACTTAATCTTCTTAGATACAGTGTGAGCTGGAAAAAATGTGTGCAAACTGTATTTCTTTATCGTGTCAAAGTAACTTCAGAACCCTTCTGTACTATAGAAAGATGGTGCATATGCAGTAATTAGATGCAAACAAAAGATTGAAGATTTAAAGCAGCAGCAGCAAACCTGAAGTTTCAGCTGATTTGAGGACATCTGATTTCTTGAAAGTAAATCCAATGAAATTGGAATCTTTTGATGTCAGCATCTACATGATGCAAAAAATCAAAAATTTATAAATTATTTCTTATGTATTTTAAGTGCATCACTACTTCAATCATGTTTATAGTACTTATTTCACATTCTCGCTCAAATGGCAGAATGTTCCTCTTTTCCCTGAGATTGGTACAGAGGGTTCAAGTATGGACTGTCAACAAGTAGCCATTACCTTTCGCCAGGGTCCAACTCTTGGTGTTGCTGATGAAGGATCTTCTACCTATAACATAAAGTGAAAAGTTAGCACACTCAAAGAACAAAGCAAGCATGGTTCTCAAAATTAAAGTGAAGCATCATATAGAGCAAAACATGGAAAATTGAGATGCAGAAAATTGGAAAATTACTATAGAGGAATGCAGAGAACAAATGGCGAACTTAGTTGGAATGAAAATGCATGCTTTGATAAGAAGCCGAAAGGAGTCCATGGATATTCAATGATACTCAGAAATGCCCAAAATTCTCAGGACCTAGTTCATGAATGATGTCAAATTGTGTTACTGAAAGAGAGGTGGATAGCCTGCCCATGATTAGTGGTAGAGGTAGAGGTAGAGAAAATAGACACTCCAAAGGTGAACAATATGAATAGGAAGAAAATATCCACAGCTTATATATGGCTTTGTGGATCATGAGGGTAAACAGTTGGCATCTAGCAGTCAACAATGTCATGAAGTTGAAGTGATCTTAATGACTACCACTCTAGATGTTCTCTATAAAAGTCATATTATTACATTACTGGTCTACAACTTTACCTTTATCCCAAAAAGGGGAAAAAAGAAAAAAAGAAAAAAAGAAGACATCTAGCAGTCTGCAAAAGTACTCACCTCAGGAAACTTCTCAAAATTTTGAGTATCTAATTCTCCCGTAACAATTGGTTTATAGGCAGCCTCCGTTTCATAAAGCATGTCCCAATTGACTCCTTTGAACCAAGGATGAGCCTGAAAACCCAGTGACAAATTTTAGTAAGAGACAAACATAGAGATACTGCTCACCATACTCATAAGAGATCTTTGCACACAAAGTGCAGCAATTTCTTCAATGATAGACGAAAACTGTACGCATTCTGTTAAGTGAAACAAAAATTCTAGAATTAAGGGGCCTATTTCTGCAGATAGTTCCTGCATGGGCATAAATTAATAGAAGATATTTACCTTAATTTCTTCCACTCCTCCGGTCCCCAATCTTGATTCAACATCGCACAATAAACGACAGATCAGATCCTTAGCCTCATCTGATACTTTTGGTTCGTCTGGGAATTTCAAGCATGTTCTCCAACTGATTATCTGATACAACAAAAATAAATATGGTATACCCCGAAAAGATGAGTATATTTTGTAAAACCTAACAAGGTGCTGTAGCACAATCTTGGAAACATTCCTTTCAATAAAACTAAGTCTAAAAAACAATCATTTCAATTCCAACATTTTCCAATTGCACTGGAAAAGGATTCCCTTTGGAATCTTGGTTTACAAAGTTATGTTTGAGTCCAATTTGGAGATCATTTTAGAGGTCACAGCTGTCCTTTATTTTCATCCTAACAACAAACAGAAGAGTTAAAATACCTTGCGTGCCGTCATTCTTGGATGCTCTGAACAGAAGGGAGGATACCCAACAAGCATCTCATACAGGATTGCTCCCAATGACCACCAATCACATTCAATTCCATATCCTTTTTTCAACAGAACCTCTGGTGCCATGTAATCAAGAGTTCCAACAGTAGAATATGCCTACAGAAAATATTTCACACATACGCCAATTGAATTGAAGACTGACCGTGGACTGATCAATTAGAAAGGAACAAGAATAAACAACATTATTTTTGCAAGCTGACACAATTATAACTTGAAAAAAATGGAAGCTGTAGCACTAGAATGTGAGTTCATGAATACCAAGGCACGTCGGTTGCGTTTCCACTGCTGTATTTGTTCTTTTGGCATTGGCCATGAAGCTCTATCACCACCAGAATGCCCTTGACCCCCGTTAGCAGACTCCGCATTTGTAAGGTCTTCATCTTCCAATAATATGGATGAGTACTTATTTTCCAGGGGTTTGCATAAGCCAAAATCTGAAAGCTTCAAATGGCCATTTCTATCTAGTATAAGATTATCAGGTTTTATGTCCCTGAAAGCAGAAAATTTCTGAATCAGCTGCATGTTGGAGATGATTGCAAAGTGAGCTTTATACCATATGCACATATAAAAGAACAGATAATAACGAAAACTGTAGCACCAAATTGCAAGAAAAAGACACCTAAATCCAATATGACAAACTTATGCTCAATCATTGATTTCTATGATGACACCTCTAAAGAATTGAAGACAGGACAAAAGGCCTGAAATTCAACTTGGGGGAACTAACAACTCACAACTATCAGAGTATTGGCAAATAATAACAGTTATTAATCTGGAGAATGGAAGTGAGTCATTCTTCAACTAATGAATAAAGTTGTACTATAAGATTGACCCAGTAACCTTGAGACAGAGACACAAATAAACAGAAAACTAATTGTGAGATTGTTCTAAATGCAGATGCTGCTTCTGGAAAGTTCTTAGCAGTTAGCACAGCTAAAAGCTATGAGAGATCTGAAAACACATCAAAATGTCCTCACTTTGACATAAGTTCAGTAGTATAATGCTTTAGGAGATAGAAACTTTGTTTTGCTCCCACAGCTTTGTTCAAGTACCAACCGTTGAGGGGCTTGTAACTTAGGGGGTGTTTGGATTTTTCTTTTTTTAGTGCCTTATAAGTTAAAAGCCAAAAGTCATAAGTTGGGCTTAAAAACCACAAAATAAGCCAATCCAAACACCCACTTAGGTCACAGGTTCGAGCCTTGCTCTATTTATGTTATTGGGTAAAAGCCTAAAGGGTGGATTTGGGAAGCTTGCTCTCTTTGATCACATTAGCAGAGCCAGTTTGAGACCTGCTCTATGTGAACTGAGCCTCACATTGAAGTGGAGAAGGGTAGAGGAGCAACCCCATTATCCTTGAGTTTCCAAGGCTGTGATTGGTCCTAGGCGTTTGCTCCAAACAGATTTCTCCATCATTAAAAAAAAGATTTAAAAAGTTTTCCGGACATTTTCACTTGATGATATTCAGCAGAAGATAAGTGTTATAACAACAGTAGCATGCCATTTTTCTGACAATAGTAATAAACACATTATCATTAATCTGAGCTATAAAAGACACATATGTATTACTGGCAATCCTAGATGGTATAGCAAGACAATCACATAACATGCAAGATTGAACGAAAAACAAACTACTTAATGTATTGTTCAGATACCTATGTACATAATTGTGCTGATGAATAGACTGAATGGCCAAAATACTTTCAGCAATATAGAACTGTGCAACATCTTCAGAAAGAACATCTTCTCTCATCAGTAAGGTCATAATGTCACCACCAGGTAAATATTCCATTATAAGGTACAAGAAATCTGAATCTTGGAAAGAATAGAAGAGCTTCACTATGCACCGACTATCAACTTCCACAAGCAAATTTCTCTCAGATCTGACATGCTCAACCTAAAGAGCAGTATAACTTTCATAAATTAAAAGATAGATATAATAATTTACACAGAATTTAACCAAGGAACTCCACAAATTGCCATTTGGACCAATTAAGTGACAATTAACAATAGCTGATGTGCACAAGATATTCACACACACAAGACCAAAAAGGAGTCTTTTACTTAAAGTTTTAAATTGCTACACCTTAGTTCAGTTCTCTTAAGAAGATGGAAAATGAGGTAAATTGGGTAACCTTTTAAACTTCTTATTAAGTAAAAGGTTATTATTCATTTTGTTTCAAGTGTAGATTTGTCCAGAGTAGTGTTTGAATTATTCTTTTAAATACCAGAAAGCTCATACCATGCAAGCGATTCATAAGAGCAGGTGTTTCTCTACTATGATACTTACCAAAACATGTTAGCTTCTAGACATATATATCTTATAAGATTATCCTTCTTTTCTCAAAATATATGAAGTTTTAACAACAGCTAGTAGCAGAAGCATGGTGACTATGAAATTATCCAAGCAAATTCTGCAAGGACCCAATAGCATTACAGAAACGTTTCAGAAGAAAACCTGTCCACGGCTAAGCATGTCTGATTTCTTCAATTTCTTCATGGCAAAGATTTCCCCCGTACTTTTGAATCTACACAACCTAACCTGCATTAACAAACCAGATAATTTAAGAAAGCACCCTACTGAAATCTGATTCATCAATTTCCAATACGAACATTGACTGTGTCATGTATGTGGCGATCACAAGGCAAAAGTGCTCTAATTGAAAATCGAACTTTCTGAAGATGTTAAATGCATATCTAACACAAGCATAGTTCTCCTTTGTATGACATGCTTATAGTAAAAGACCGGCTTCCACCCCTTCACAAGCTTTACAATATAGGGAGAAACATCTAAAACCTATAAGCAAACCAAAGAACATTGCTAAAAGACATTCAAGTGCTAAGAGAAGTGTCAATGTTGTATAAACATTAGATTAAAAGAATAAGTTATTCTATCATATCTTCCCCAAATGGCAGCATCAAGAAAGATTGCAAGATAAGAATTATGGGCAGGGCGACCACTTCTCTGCAACATTGTCAAAGTGTAAAACTTGGAAAAAGAAATGTTGGATGCAGATTTTAAAGAAGATAACACCTTGATTTTCATCTTACCAGTAAAATGATCTATTTGATCCATTCAAAATCACGCAAAAGCATTCTTTATGGATCGATCATAGCATTCATCAATGACACAGCCATGAATGATGCATGTTCAGTATCTGGACGTACAACTAATTGAAGGATCTTATTAGATCACAACTCAAAGAACTTAAAACTACCAAATTTGATCTTCAAAAGCTTACAAAGGCACAAACTTTAGCCTTACTAAAAATTTATAGAATAACCAATGCATACTCCAAGTTACTCTAATCAAACAAGACTAGAATTTTAACCACTTCTAAAGCACTACATCCCAAAACATATAGGAAGGAACAGCCGGGAAGGTCAGTCGGAAATAGCCTCTCTACATCAC
Source organism: Solanum sejunctum (assembly GCA_025642045.1). NCBI lineage: Eukaryota > Viridiplantae > Streptophyta > Magnoliopsida > Solanales > Solanaceae > Solanum > Solanum sejunctum. The sequence continues at coordinate 24,838,097 of JAOTQJ010000083.1, read as the reverse complement.
CTCTAAGGTAGAGGTAAGGTCTGTGTATCCACTGCCCTCCCAAGACCCCATACATCACCTGTGTATGCTGTTGCTGTTGTAACATAGAGGAAGGAAATAAAATCAAAGAACAGAGAGTTGTAAATAGAAAACTTTACCTCACCAAAGGCACCTCTACCAATGACAGTCAACTGTTCAAAGTCATCAATCCCAACTTTATGCCTCTGCAATCTCATATACTCAGTCTCCCTCTTCTCCAAATTCCTAAGCATCTTTTCTTGCTCATCACTCGGTACCTGTGCTTCTTGAGCCCTCCTCTGCAACGCCCACCGCCTGAAAATACCAAAAACAACAAAAGAGTCGAACAAAATCAACCCAAAAAACACATTGCTTAAATTCGTCAAAAAAAGAAAAAACCTTTCTTTACGATCTTGCAAGCCTTGCAGATAATTTTTGTAATGATTCTCAATAAACTGCTTAGCAGCAGCAGCTTTCTGTCGTGTAACTGGTGAAGAAACAGTAAATTCAGGCTCCAAATTATTGAAAACCCGATCAGGCTTCATGGGTAAAGCCCCTAATTTCACAGTCCCATCAGCAACACCCTCCATCTCCATTTGATCAAAAAACTCAACAACACCCCAGATCCAGAAAAAAGACTAGACCCAAGAAAAAAGAAGTCAAAATAATCAATGGGTATGCACTATTATCATAGTACAAGAATGGTGTCAGTTATAGAAGTAGGAGGAATTAAAGAAAAGGGGAAGATAGTAATGGAAAGGCTGTCAGTGTCAGCAAGTGAAGGGTAGGGGGGTGACGTGGGGGTGGAGTAAAGATCAAAGAGGAGCTGTTTGTGAGAAAATTCCAATGAGAGATCTAGAGAAATGAGTTGTTGTTGAATTGGTGGGCTATGAACTGGAGAATTGAATTCAAGGAAGAAAGCTTAGCTGTAAAGGGTATAAAATTGGGAAGAGTGAAAATGATGGAGTACAAGTAGTGAAGCAGAGTGTACAACCACAGGATGCATCATGAACAACATTTGAGTTTACGTTGATTTATTTTTTACCAATAAGATAGACTCATCTAGAAAATAGGTGAATATAATTCTTTATAATTTAAATAAAATTACTATAATATATTTTTAGATTAATTTTTAGAGTATGAGGATAAAGATATTAGATTATACAAAGGAAAAAAGACTCCAAAATTAATTATTTTCAATATCAATTGAAATTTCTATATAGAATTACTAAATATATAGAAAATGATGCTCCATGTTTTTTTCTGTAATATCTTTTTTTAAAAAGTTTTACAGGTAATTCTTTTTCAAGAAAAAGGAATTAGTAATTTGTATTACCAAATATATAGAAAATGATTTTATTCCATATTTTTTTATAATTTCTTTTTTTTTGAAAGAATTAATAATATGTGATATGAATTTTAATTAGTCATTATCATTATTACTTTGAGGGTCAAAAATTTGGTTGACTTAATCAAAGTTTGACTTGGTCCTCTTTAGAATGACGAATTCATTTCAAGGAATTCTGATTTATTTCTTTGTTTTACGTGAAGGTTACGATTTTTGAATCTAAATTAGGTTAAAAGCTCTATTTATTCAATTTATATAGTGTTTTTTTTTGGGGTTTTTTTGATTAGGAGTACTATAATTTTTAAATATTGAGTCTCTTGTGTTATTATATAATTCATGATTTAGATATTTTCTCGTAGAAGTAACAAACTAATCTACAAAAATATAACTTGTATAATCGTTCAAGTAATAATTTGTTTATTTATTAACTTAATTTTCTTAGATAACAAGTCTAAAGTTTTTCTGCTTGATGAGATTGATATTCGTGATAGTGATAATCTTAATGCTAGTGATGATATCGATTGTGACCTTGATACGAAGTTGGAACTGCTAACTAGAATGAATAGGCTAACTGTAGATATGATGTCGAAAATAAACCATTTTGATATCACCCTTCAATTCGAATTAGCAAAAGCAATGTCTCCTTGCATAATATGGATTCCAAACATTCATGATTTGGATGTGAATGAGTTAAATGACTTATCCCTATTTGAGCTTAATATATATATATTTTACTTCATTAACGAGTAATCTTTTCAAAATATTTTTAAGAAAGTATATTGTAATTAAAGAAGAATTAATAATTTGATGCAGTGCCAACAATTATTTAAAAATTAATTAAAATCTAGTCCAGTATAAAAATTGTACAAGTTGAATTATGATCTCTATTTATTTATTTACTTGCTTATATTAATTACATATTTTAACCTAACTATCTAAGTTTTTGTTGAATCAACAAATAATCTATTTATTATTTAAGCTTATTTTAATCCGTTCAAATTTAGCTCAATGTACTTATTTAATGCCTTAAGGCTCTATCCACGAGTATGTGAGAAGTTTTATTAATCAATAGAAAGAATTAATAATTGTATCTTCGATGATCATGAAGAATATTTTATAAATTAATTTTTAGAGTTAAAATTAGGTTAAAGATCTATTTTCTTATACTTAGAGCTAACAAATTTTTTCTGTGAACTTTTTAGGTAGGTTAAAGGAGAATAACTTCTTATTGACTAGGAAGTATTTTTTATTAAAATAAATTTTACCTAGATCAAATTCAAATTAATCGAAATCGACTCAAGTATCGAACATTAAGAAGTGTCATTCGAAATTCAGTTGTCAAAAAATGTATTCCAACTCTAATAATAACAAATTGATATCAACAATAAGTGAAACTCTCTTTTTCTATAGTTATAATTACTATGTAGACTAACAAATTAAATAAAAATCTATTTTATTGCATTAATCGATTAGTGGAGCTTCTTAGGTGTTAGGTACTTTTTCTTTTCTTTTCAAATGTCACCATCTACAAATCGAAAATATCTAACTTGGGAATGTGATATGTACAACTCAATAAAAAAATGCATCACTTTTTTTAGCACTTTAATCTTTCTTTTATCACTAATATAATTAGTGGAGAATTAAAGGTAAAGTAAAATATTAATTATGAGTAGTTGACTTTGGAAAAGGCAATTGCTCGAAAAAAAATATTTATCTTAGTCTAACTCACATCCTAAAAACTAACTCAAAGGGAGAAAGATTGTCTAAACCTTATAAGGAGACCACTCATCTCATTAATCACTGATGTGAGACTTTGTGTCTCAACACCCCTCACATCTAGTGCTTAGCATCTAGTGCGTGGATAATTTTTTCGGGGGCCTAGCATTGAGTGAGACGGACCCTGCTCCCTCATACCCAGTGCTTAGCATCTAGTGCGTAGATAATTTTTTCGGAGGCCCAACATTGAGTGAGACAGACCCTGCTCTGATACCATGTTGAAGTAGGTCTTAAACCTAACTCACACCCCAAAAGTTAGTTCAAAGGGAGAAAAATTTCCTAAACCTTATAAGAAGACCACCTATCCCATTAATCACTAATGTGAAATTTTGTGTCCCAATAATGTGTATAATTATTTTTTCATGGGACCATCTAAGGCTTTATTAGAGATTTTTTGGAGTTAAAAGAATTTTGATATATAAATTTGGTAATATGCACTTCACATAGACATAAAAATTGTCACGAAAATTCTAAAGTGTTAATTGGACCGTCATATAAATTGGTTAAGTAATAAGACAAGAAAAAAGAAGCATATGCCATGAAGCACTTAGATATATAGTCCTTTCTATATTGAGATATTTTTATTGTTTTATTAAAATTCATTCACTATTTTTAGAAAAAAAATGTACTTCAAACATTTCCTTCTCAACTAAAAGTTTAGTATAGGTTCCTTGTACGACACAACAATATATATTCCCTTATCATAAACAGCTGTATGTCAATAAAAGATGGATAAAATGATAAATTAAAATTAAAAATAACTCAATAAATTTATGTTATTTAAACGTCAGTAATAGTTATCTTATTTTCATGTTCAATTTATATTGTTTTATTTAGATTTTATATATCTTAAATATATT
>JAOTQJ010000083.1:24773593-24809358 GCA_025642045.1 Solanum sejunctum | reverse complement strand
ACTCTTTAAATTGTCTGCGCTTCTTTCAATTGTGAAGTAGCAGTTAGTCAATGCAACTTTCGACGCTCATCATGGGTTATCCGGAAACAGTCGCGCTATGTTTTTAAACATTGGGGTCAGGCTGCGTACATCCGACCTCCCCTTACTCCTCAATGGGCGGGAGCCTTTGAGGCATTGGAGTAATGTTATTGTTGTTGTTGTTGTCAGTAACTTGTGATCCCTTTGTTTTAGGATTAATAGCTCATAGATCCATGTTACTGGAGAAATAATTTTGGGTTGTTTTATGTGCTATTTGCAGAAAGTAGATTGTACTTTAGGTATCCACAACTTTACATGTGCATGTGGAGTGCACGCAAAGATTCTCTTTTACAAATTTCTTAACATTGTATATCACTTGATTTTGCTTGGCAGGTAGGGTACCATCCAGATTTTGAAAGCTCAAGATGTTTATTTATTGTCCGCAAGGATGGAGAATCAGTGGACTTTTCATACTGGAAATGCATAAAGGGATTAATTAGAAAAAACTATCCGCTCTATGCTGACAGCTTTATTCTCAGGCATTTTCGGAGGCGGAGGCGTAATGATTGAATGTTGTATCATTTTGAACTCGTAGCTACCCTGAAGTTCATGCAAAGGAGATTCTTTTACTATTGCCAAGCACGTCGTGCTGAAGTGTCGATCAAATATTTTTGAAGATTGTGGTATAAGTTCATCTTTATCGTGGGAGCCTCGTGCAATCTACTCACTGTAGAATTGCCGTTCCACAGTTAATTTGTCTAAAAATCTACACTGTAGAATTCAACAAGTTACTGTAGTCATCAAAAGGACTTCAAGTTAGTGTAAGTTTTGCTTATGGCCAGGTTTCATACTGTTGCAAAAGAAGCATTTTATTATTTTACAGAGTGTTGAAGTATAAGATCCTTAAGCTTTTCGTTTGGCTCTTCTTTAATCTGCATCTCCTCTTCCCATTTGCTCCTTTCCCTGCTCTTTTCCCATGACCTTTTGGTCGGGTTTTGCAGTTAAAGATTCTTTCTTTTCCTTATTGTGGCATCCATTGTTGTATCAAAGTGTTGCAGTTGATTGACGTAGTCGAGTTTGAGTAACGATAATTTACCTATTTTAATGAGTAAATTGCAGTGCAAACTCAGATGGCATTTCAGATAAAGAGTATTGGATTCCTAACCAGGATCAAGATAGGAAAAACTGCTATGACTTGCTGCAGAAAATGACAATCCTGCATTCCATATGTAGCTTCTATTTTTCACCAACACAGGTATCGAGTATCTCTATCCATCAAGATTTGAACAGATGACGGAATTATCTCCAAATGTTTTTGCCTCTGTTGAGGCCTAAGTCATGTCATTGGCACACCCATGAGTGTTATAATCTAAGCTTAAGCTAATCCAGACATTACGATTAAAATGATAGATTACGTGGTGTGGTGTTCACTAAAGCATTAGTAACATCCATATGACCTAAGATTCAGAAAACAACAAATTGAAGATCTTTTGAAATATGAGCTAAGATATTATGACTGACTAACTGGCTAGAACCGTGTGTGTCTGTCCTTGTTTTATTGGTTGCTGAGTTCTGCAACCACCAAGCACAGCAAGTCAAATCATCATATAAAATTTGTAGATCAGTCGATCAAGAAAAGACATAATTAGGGACTAATTATGGATGCAATAATAACTATCGTTTCACTAACAAAGGCTACTATAAAGCGATAAGTATCATTTCAGTTTTATTCATGATCTAATATGAGAGTGGAGCTATTTGGTACCTAATATAGATATTGAAATTTTATAAGACTCTACAAAATTAGTCTTATTTCAGTCAGAAATTTTTGGAGGTTACTTTACGCTAAATCCTAATTCATGTCTACCCTAACTCATGCCTATATAAAAAGTCATCTCAAATATCTCTTAAAGAGATCATTATCTCAAATATCCCATAAATTCTGAGTATCAACTATCAAGAAGATTTACACAAATCATGGAGATCAAGTTCATACACCACCAACGATTCTTGAATCATAGAGAAATCTTATGAAAGAAAAATTAAAGGAGGAACAAATTTGTACACACATTATTTATCAATAAAATTTCTATTTCTTCATATTTTATTTGTAATTGTAACATTAAAATTTATTACAAACAACGAGATTATTCTAGATACTCTTTTATCGCCAATATCTTTTATCCCCTTTAAAGTTTGCACTTTGTACCATGATGCCTGTTTTAATTTGACATTATCAATTCACAAATAAAACTAGTGGTGCTTATAAGGCATGTTGAATTGAGACACGTAATATGCATTGGTGAGGCTTGTGATATTTTCTGGGGAGTTGAGCACTAAGGTTTAAGGATATTTTTGTTTACTAATCTCCTATATCATTTTGTTATCTATGTCATTTTGTTGTCGTAACGTAACTTACATTTTCTAGAAGTGATTTAATTAATACATACATAGAGAATTATCCATAATTGACCTTAAAATAATTTTTATAGTGTAAAAGATAATTACGTTATTCACGGATATAAAAACTAATAATAATCCAATCTAGACTAAGCTGTTTGAAATTATAATTTAAAAATATTAAAACATATAATAACATGACAATATTATATGAAATTTAGTGTTACTATTACATATTATAAAAACATAATTTATATCTAATTTTAATATATAAAATTTTTAAATAAACTTTGAGTTTGAACTCTTATTATTTTTAGTACTCTATTTTATTTTTATTTTTAATTTTTTTAATTTAACTCATGAACCAACCCAACTCATATTGGTAGAACTCCACAAATTAGCATGCTCATTCAGACAGAATTAATTAGCCTATTAAATCACGAATTAAATTATGTCAGCTCAACAGGTCTAGTCCAAATTGACGACTCTAAAAATGACGTTGAAGTTGGCCAGTCTTAAACGTTTGATTTTGCTTTCTTCATGATTAAAATATTAAATTTAATAAATTTTAGTTTCTAATTTTAAAGGTTTACTCATGAGAAAATTCAAGGATCAAAAGTTTAATATCATTCATTTTTAAAATTATTCAGTGCAAGTCTATGAATAATGACAAAAAGTGTTGAGTAGAAGCATTTTTTTATAAGGTTTTGATAAGCTTAAAAAAAAAACAAGAGTTTTACTCTTTTACGGCAAACACTTTTGGATTGCGTTTTGACAAATGGCTTTATTATATATGTGTTTAGAGAGAATATTATATAGTTTGAGTGACATTTTGTATTTGGTTTGACATAACAAGGACGAGACGCGGTGTAGGTCAAATTTCTAAATTATATTTCTATTGTTGCACTTAATAGAAATAACTAGAGCTTTAGTATATTAAATTTATTCTTTTTTTATATATAAAAATATTTTTGATGAAGCAAATATATTGATGGCGATGTATTTGCTTCAGTGTCCAAACTCACTATATATATATGCAAAACTCTTGAGTTTTCAGACTCGGACAGCGAGAGAAATCGATATTTTATCTTGAAACATCATAGTAACAACAAAAGTGAGAATAGCTAGACAGACAAAATGTGAACAGTGTGAATTTACTCACGTAAATAGGAACCACACGGGTAACAGAGACGACACAGGTGCTCAAAATGGAATAGGCGAGAAGCGAAAGTACGAATATACCCTTTTTATCTAGCGGTGTGTGACAATTACTGGCACAGAGGCCTCAAAAAGGAGCAGGCGAGAGACGAAATTGTACTTTTGGTCGTCCGATCGAGACATGTCACACTTATACTATATATATATATACAAACACACATATATATGCTTCATTTATTTGGACTGTATTTGTTAAATACTGACTTTTTTGTAGTCAAAAATTTCATAAAGAATATTTCAAGTATTAGATAAATAAATTTTCTTTTGATGAAGTAAATATTAGATATATAGAAGTAAGTATTAGATATATTTCATGTAAATATATATAACTAACATTTTGTCACTTACCAATAATAAATATCTATATTGAATAATACATATAAATTGTCACTATGCAGAAGTAAACTGAACTTTTGAGACTGTGTTTATAGAAGTGACAATAACATATATAGGATATGATTTTTCCTTCAATCATGAAAATGATTGATGGATTAAGGAAACTGTTCTGGTAGTCCACTATAATTTTACTAGTATATTTCGTCAGAAAATTTTCTTTTAGAAATAATATTTTTAAATAAATTTTTTTTAAAAATAATATTTTTATCTCTATGATGCAATGGTAAGATTTACATATATTTTACTCTTTCTAGACCTCACTTGTAGAATTTTACTTAATATGTTATTGTTTATACTTAAAAAAAGAATAAAATTAAAAATAATTAATTTTGTTTTAATTTTATAAGTTAATAAATAATTTTAGAAAACTATTCAAAGTAATGTCAACAATTAAAAAGAAACTGACGAATAGTGCTTTAAATTCATAAACAACATGGCATAAAGAAATCCAAAAGGCATATAGCTTGAGTGTTGTCCTTTGTCAACAAATGGCAATAATTTATAGGTTGTATAATTAGTTACATCAATGTCCATCAAAGTTCAAACTTTTCTCTTCCTTTTTATCACCTTCTTTCCCTTTTTTTTCTTTTATCATATCTAATGTTTTTTCATACGGATTTTGAGATGAGGGTTCTCAGAAAATAATCTTTTTATTTTTATAGTAATGATAAAGTTTACGTATATTCTATCCTTTTCAAACTTCACTTGTAAAATTTTACTGAATATAATATTATTATTATTGTTATTTTCTTTTACCATTTCAAAGAAAAGGAAATTCAAAGAAAAGGATATGAGTTGCAATTATGGAGTCTTTTATATTAAAATTTGACGTTGATGCTATTATAATATTCTTTTTTTGTAATAGATGTTTAATTAGTTTTCGCATATTTTAACTATTTTACTTATAGACAACATATATAGATATTTGATAACTCTGATGATGTTCGAATTAGCTTACGCGTATTTAATAATCCCATTAGGTGGCTATCAGTGTTCTGCGTATAGATATCAAATACTCTATTCATCAAGGCTTAAATACGTAAAAAAAAAATTATTTAATATTTTTTATTTTTTTACTTAAATTTGTAATTTTTTCCTCAATCTACTACTAGGTCATACTCTTTATCAGTTTAAATTGTTCATTTCAGTTGAAGTAAATGTTTTTATCGTTATATATCTCTTGGCAATTGTGTTTTGAGTTTAATAAATCTTAGCCGATTTTCACAAAATAAATTAAATTCAGTTACCGTAATTATACGTCTTTCTATATCTCCTTCCAATTGGAACACCAAACTAATTATTGTCTGCATGGCCTATTAGGATGTACCAGATGTCGCAAAATTCACCAAGTGACGATTTTATTTTGTTGGAGTGATCCATTGGCTATTTGAATTCGTAAGTGTGAGCTCGTTTATATTGATAGTTTTAAATTTGAATAAAGGGGCAGTTGATAAAGAATTAATCAGAAATAATGTCTCTATCTCAACAACAATAACAACATATCCCAGTGTCTCAAAAGACTCTCGTTCATTGCGGGGTGAGGGGGGGTCGAATGTACACAGCCTAACCCCTATGTTTAAAAACATAAAGCGATTGTTTCCAGATGACCCATGAGGAGCGTCAAAAATTGCATTGATTAACTGCTACTTCACAAATGAAAAAAACGCAGATAGTTTAAAGAGTCATTTTGCTTTATTTCATCATACTCCAAGGTCAAAAAATAGTCAATCTTTGGCTCCATCCGAGATTGATGGAAATAAATAACGTCTCTATCTCATAAACATAAAAATAAAATTGCGCATATCTTACTTCTGCAGATTCAACTTGTGAAATTACAATAAATTTGTTATTATTGACGTATTGGCTATTTGCGAAAATAAAATTCTTGATGTAATTTTGTCATATTAAATCTTTTGTCATATAAAGTGGAGTTGTTGAGGTACCAAAACAAATTAATTACTAAAATCTTTTGTCACATGAAAGAACTTTTGGTGTATATAAATGATTCTAATTTCAATGTTTGATTGTAGTCTGCTTATTATTTTGATTGCCATTTGTATATTTTTCAAATATTTTATAAATATATCCATAAAATTTAAAATTCTAATGGAATACTATTTACTCAAACTAATTTGGATCAAAGATGGTTTGCAGTATGCACCCCCCACTTATCTACTTTCATTTTAAAATAATTAAGGTTATGCTAATTCAAAATATGAAAATATTCGTTCTTGAATACAGATTTTGACCATGAATTAATAAATTAATTACTGAAATTAAAGTAAAGATGCCTTCATGGAGTCTGGAGAGTGTCATATCAGTATCTTGGTGATTGATTAATTATAAAAATAATTGTTGATTAACATTAATGGGAAGCTACATCTTAAGATATTGACTTTGAATTGAACAATCTTTTAGATTAGTTCTAATTTAGGTAATGCTTATGTAAGCCCTCACATGCTTCACCACAAGTTAACAAATATATGTAAGTTCATTTTCATCTTCTTCGTCTCGGAGAATCTCAGTAGCTCAATTGATTAATTATATAAATTTTTACTTTATTCATAAGAATTTGATTTCTCGTCTTGTAATCATCTTTTTCGCATTCACAACTTTTCAGTTAAATATTTGAACACTTCGCTTCTAATTTTATTAGGCGATACTATTTTCATAGGAACTCGTTCTAAAAAAAAATAATAAGTATATCTTCATATTTTGAAAAATGATTGTTTTTTTCTCCTTTTTAGATCTAGAGAAGTCAATTCCTTATTCAATCAATTCCCCTAGGAGTACTAATAATGAAAAGTTTCTATAACACGCAAAGTCATGATAGGCTAAAATGATAAATTCAAAAAATATTTATTTTTATTTTATGTCAAATTAAATTATGCCACATAAATTAACATGTAAGTAATAATACAATTAAATCTCTCAATAACAATGACATCATTTGTTGTAACAACGACTATTAATGAAAAAAAAATGTGTACTATATATAACATAACAATTATCCGTTATATAAATAGACAATGACTATTATCGAGAGGTCTTAGTTTTAACATAAAGCTTATGTCATAAATCTTTATGATTTGTGTTTGGTGAAGAAATGTCTTCTTGTCTGGGTGAGTAGACAAGTTATCCTAATGCATATAGTATATCCTTATCATTACAACATTACAACAAAATTACCCTAATGCCTCAAAGGCTCTCGTCCATTGCGGGGTAAGAGAAGGTCAGATATATATAGTCTGACCGCTATGTTTAAAAATATAGCGCGATTATTTTCGAATGACCCATAATGAGCATCGAAAGTTAGCATTGACTAACTGCTACTTCACAATTGAAAGAAGCGCAGAAAGTTTAAAGAGTCATTTTGCTTTATTCCATCATATCGCAAAACCAAAAAATAATTAATCCTTAACTCCATCCGAGATTGATGGAAATAGTATACACTTATCATTATTATATATATATGCCTCACACTTTAATTTGGTTGAAGCTCTGCAAGGCTAACACATGGCTATGTGTCTTGAACTTCACATGTCGTAGTCAATAAGAGATAGGTCTAGAGACATATTTCCAATGATTGATCATCTAAAAAGGAAAAAAAAAACAAATTGTAGTATAGTTAACTTGGGAAAATTTATGTAAGAAGCATAGTCCAAATGAAGAAAGATTAAAACATGAACCATGAATCATGATTGATATAAGGTACAAAATTCATTGAGAGATTGTAATGCAACAACTTATAATCACTGAAGTTATTCAAGTACATTCATTTTTTAGTAAATATTTGGTTAATTGGAATTGAAAGAGATTGAAATGTTTAACGTAATAAAAGTTTCACTTTTTTATATTTCTTAGAATTTTTTTTCCTGTTCTTGGTTATACAGGAAGATCCTATAGAAGTCCTCCATCCATATGTTAATGACTTGACCATCCATATTCTATCATTGGAATCAAAAGAAACTGGTCCATCAAACGCTTCTGACTTTGTTTCAACAAGATCTCATTGCATCCTTTGCGAGACAAAGATCTCAATCTTATTAATCTCTTCAGGTTAATGAATATCTTCAGAAAAAAAATTTCAGTTCAATTAAGTATATATTAAAAATCAAAAAACGATATTAAGGTTATTATGGTCGTTCAAGTGTTCCATCATGCATGTAAAAATAATTCACATATAAATCATCACATCTTAGATTTGACATAAAAAATAATACAATGTTACAGTACAAATATTATACCAATATTACTTATATCAAGAACGAAATACAAAACAAACTTGATATAGCAATACACAAGCAACCATAAATGTTAACCATAAGGCAACAACTAAAGGCATTAGTTATATACTTTATTTTTCGTATTAAGGTGTGCATTATTAATATCATTGATTTCTAGATATTAGTAATATAATGTTTTTCATGTATGCATTAGCATGATTAAAGACCCAATAACCTTTCAAAACTTTTTTTTACATCTTTTCCAACCATAATTGTGGAGCGTATATTTGTAATAAACTTTTTTATCCAATGCATGATATATTTAATACATCGAACCAAATAATGCATAAAAATGTTCTATGTATGATTAATGCAAGCATTATTACTACACTCTATTTAGCATAGGAGAAGTTATGCGGATAAGCAAACATATACTAGTTAATTAACTAACATAGTTATAATTTGAGTTAACTGTGATTTGCGACAAACATGTAGTTGTAATTACAATTTGAGTTTTGTATAATTCACACAATTTATATAAACATTGTGCGCAATTATACAAAAATTATACGCGAATCAAATTATATACCAAAATATACAAACACTATGAATTGTATAGCGAAATATACAAAAGTTTATACAAAACTTACGAATCTTATAGCCAATTATACAAACATATACAAATACTACGCGAATTATATAAATATTGTTATAACTATAGTTACGAAATACAATTACTCAAACTATAACTATTAAATATAATTACGATACTTTTGGGTGATTATATGCGAAAATTCCTCTTGTTTTTATCTATTCAACCGAATGATTCATTAATTAAGGATAAAAAAATCTCAATCATCGCACCACCATCTACGATATTATTGTATTATTCCATTGTTTGGACTCTTCAAGAAACTAGTTAATAAAAGAACTCTTAAACTTCAATCAAAGATCTCAACCAACACAAGCCAATAAGAAAGTGCCAAATTAGTGCAAACCCAATAAAGGATCACTTCCTTATTTTAGTAATTATCCAATCCCTAAACGCCAAATGCCCTTCATACAAGGGTGAGTACTGCACACTTTTGGGCGTGCTTCTTTTATGCCCATGTCACTATCCCACAAACCAAACAAATTAATCTCAACCGTTCATTTCTTTTCTACGTTGACGGTTAGATATTATCCCACATTTCACTCAATTATTGGCCAAAAGTTACACCAACCCCTCTCCTACCCCATCACTTATACTTTTTGGGCCCACAAAAGCCCATTAATTTATTATCCAAAATTATATAGTTGGGCTACCGACTTGTTAATAAATAAAGTTATAATTAGACACTTGGCACTTTCAAGAACCACTCAAAAACCAAAGAAGAAACATCTAGCAGTATACAAGTGAAGGCAAAAAAAGGAAAAAAATATCAAGAAAAAAAGGTAAATAGGAAAACAAACTGTGTCTTGTTTTCTCATATATCAAGAAAGTTTTTTTTTTTTTTTTGGTTATTATCAGCTAAGATTAAAATGGTATTTTATTAAATATTTTCTATTTGTGGATAAGTAGTCAAATGATTAGCTTTCTTGGTTTCTTACCTTCAAAGTTTTGATCTTTGAGCTTTGTGATTTTTGACTTGAGCTTGTGTTGGTCAAAAAGTATATGCTTTATTAGATTGGTGGGTGTGGGGGTTTGTGTTTTGGGGTTCTTGGTGTGAACTGAAAATGCAGTCAACTGAGTAGGATGAAGTGAATTTCATACAGAATTTGTTTTTGATGATTTTACTGTTAAGGAGTTGGTGAATATTATCTTTAAATTGTTTTTTCCATCTCTTTCCAGGTATATTTGCTTTCAATAAATAGATGTACATTGAATGACTTGATAGCAGAAAAGGCTTTAGGGAGATGAATTAACTTGTTGATCTGATATATAGTTTTGTGATTCTTGAATAACAGAGGTGAGTTTTGAAGTAGGATTGGGGGAGTATTGTGTTTGGAGTTTTTAGTGAAATGGGGGGTAATATTCATTTCAAGAACTTTGGAAATGAGCCGCCAGGGGAGGGTGGAAGTGGTGGGAAGCATCCGGGGAACTTTGGGTTGCCACGGCAGCCGTCTATCTATTCGTTGACGTTTGATGAGTTTCTGAGCTCAACAGGAGGGATTGGAAAAGATTTTGGATCAATGAACATGGATGAGTTGCTAAAGAACATATGGAGTGCTGAGGAGAGTCAAACAATAGGAGGGTCTGGGATTAATGGGCAAGAGGTTGGTGTTCCAGGTGGGCATTTGCAGAGGCAAGGCTCTTTGACTTTACCTAGGACACTGAGTCAAAAGACTGTTGATGAAGTTTGGAGGGATATGACAAAGGAGCAAGGTGGTGGGAAGGATGGAAATAGTGTTGGGTTGCCACCAAATATACCGCAGAGGCAACAGACTTTAGGGAATATAACACTTGAGGAATTCTTAGTTAGAGCTGGAGTTGTGAGAGAAGATGCACAGTTAGCTGCAAAATCGAGTAATGCCGGAATCTTTGCTGATTTGTCCTATGGTGGGAATAATACAGGGCTTGCACTTGGCCATCAACAAACTAATAGGAATGCAGGCTTAATGGCTGATAGCATCCCTAACAAGAATGATGAAACTGTTATTCAGTCTGCTAATTTACCACTTAATGTGAATGGGGTCAGATCCACACAACAGCAACTAAGACCACAGCAACTGCAACTGCAACAGAACCAACAGCAGCAGCAACCAATTTTCCCTAAGCAGACTGCTTTGCCTTATGGTGCTCCTATGGCTATTCCAAATAGTGGTCAGTTAGGTAGTCCAGGAATGAGGGCGGGGATGGTTGGTATCACTGATCAAGCGCTCGGCTCCAATTTCATTCAAGGCACTAGTCTTATGGGTGGAGGAATGAATATGGTAGGTTTAGGGGCTGGAGGGGTGACTGTTGCAACAGCATCTCCAGGTGTTTCATCATCAGATGGACTTGGGAAGAGCAATGGAGATACACCTTCTGTATCTCCAGTTCCTTATGTGTTTAGTGGTGGTTTAAGAGGCAGGAAATACAGTACTGTGGAGAAGGTTGTTGAAAGGAGGCAGAGGAGAATGATAAAAAATAGAGAGTCAGCTGCTCGATCAAGAGCTCGAAAGCAGGTAATGGCTTCACTCTTTCACATGGGCTATGCCTTTACTGCCTGCATGCATTTTGTATTACATGTAACATCGTCAACGCATGCATATTATGAAGAATGAGGTGCCATGTATGAACAGGTCTGTTTAATAAGTTGGCAATCATCCATTGTTAACTCTTTCTAGATGTTGCTGTTTGTTCTAGTTGAAGAGGAATATAGCTATATCTAAGAATCAAGAACTTGTTTGACCTGTTTCTCTAATACATGCAATATCTTCATGATTTGGTGAACTTGATTTACTTTCCAGACAGAAAGTCAAATCATCTGTCGATTGGTAAAATGTCTTCACATTACCAAAATAATTCCTGAAAGAAATGACACTAGCTTCTCATCAAAGGAGTTAATCTCACATTTTTCAGTCTACAATTTTCCCAATCAAGTTTAATGGGAAAAGGTTTCTGCTGTCTTGGGAGCTTCGCATAATACTCTCACTATTATCCGACATACAGCTGCGAGGCATGAACAACCAATCTGGCTCATCGGATATTTAATGTTTATAGTAGTTTGCATTTCTTCCGTCAAAGTTAATCTCTACATGACTCTCCAAACCTATTGAAAAATTAGTACAACTTCCCAAAAATCCTATTGTTAGACTTTAATGTTTTCGGAGGTGTATTAAATACTCTATCTTCGCCTTTGTTAGCGGAGCAATATAGAAAAAAGACGTGTCTGCAGGTGTGAATTTCATTTACAAAAGCACCAGTCATTTTCATAGTCATTTAGTTCCTGGGTGTCAATTGTTGTTATCAGGAAACATGAGAGAGGAGAGCCAGAGAACATGAAACAGTAATAGGAGGCTTACTCTTCAACTCAGGAACTCTTTACAGTATTATGAAGGATTGTAGTTAGAGAGGCACTATGTTATGGAGCTCGGAGAGTTATTTCACGCTAGGAATGAAAGTATAGACAGACAATGGTAGAGCCACCTTGTCTATAGGGGTATCAATTTTGTTGGCTATGTACTATATGTTGAATTCCTTTGGTTTCTTCGTGTGGTTACTTTCTTTATGTATTTACTCCCCTCAGTGAAAATCCTAACTCCGCAATTACACCAGTACATTATATGTTGCTCTATAATGGACATGAAGTCATAGGTGAATACAACATTAGATGTAGTGAGATTTGTTTTTCAGAAAGAAAGCACTGGATGATTTCAATTTTCTCTTTTAGTTCAATCTTTTGAATAGTGTAGTCGAGTAGTTTAAGACAAATAGAAGGCTTTTTGATATATGCCTAATGTGTTTGTTGTTTGGAAGGTTTGTAAGAATGATAAGCTGAAAAAGATAGCATAGATTTGTGTAGAAAACCTGTAGAGCTCATAGGTAAATAGAAATTAGCTTCATCTACTTGTCACTTTATACAGTACTTGATGATTAGCATCCTGCCTTGTATTATCCATGGATGTGCATCTGTTAACCCGCCAAAATATTTGATATCATATGCAGCAGAATGATAGTGTATTGAGATCTAATGTGACAAGATTTGAAAGGTCATGCTTCATAGAAGCTATAAAGATCCCGTTTACTACAATGTAATGCAATTTGTGCTTTACGAAGCAACCAATATTTGTATGACCAACACCATTCGCAACATATGAAAAGCTTACAACCTTGTGTATTTGTCTTCCTATATGTAATCTGGGCTAAAAACTAGCCCATCAAATCCCTTAATTTCAAAGGATGTGCACGTACTTGACAATGCCTTATTTTTATCTGTTGTACACTCTTGTGTTCAGTGATTATTATCTTTTTAACTTCTCTAGGCCTATACTATGGAGCTAGAAGCAGAAGTCGCGAAACTAAAAGAAGAAAACGAAGATCTTCAGAAGAAACAGGTGACCTTTTATGCAATCACATTGCATGTTTTGTCTGTCTCAATGGTTCATCACTAACTTGATTGTACCGCTGCAGGAAGAAATGTTGGAAATGCAGAAGAATCAGGTACATAAATTTCTATTTCCTCTTTTTTTCACTAATGCTTTGTTCTTTTCTGCACAATGTTACTTCACATACATAGTTAAATAACGAGGAAAATGCACTAACTCATCCTATAATTGGTATCTTTTAGATCATCCTTACAATCACCACGCCTGTTATTTTAGCCCCTATGGGATTGAGTAAACACTTAGCATTTTCCTTTTCTGCCTGAAAAAACAACTTGCTGTTCTTTGCTACTGAAACTACTCTCTGAATCAACCATCTCCGTTATCCTACTCTTCGTTGCTAAACCATAGACTTAACTTTGTTCTGGTTGAAGTGGCCTAGGAGTAAAAAATTCTTTTAGCACACTATTCCATTCTTATAACCTGCATTTTAGCTTCATCATATATTTCACCTAATATCGTGCAAGAATTACAGCTCTTCTCGATTTGATCCTATCCGATTTTTATCCATAGAAGCTCAAAGCTAGTCTACCTTGTTGGTCATGTTCTTTTTTTTTTCCTTAAACAGAGTTTGCGTAGAGATTTTTCATCCGAAAACTTATGTATTGCATTGCATTATTGTGAAACAGGTTATGGAAATGATGAACCTTCAAAAGGGGGCTAAAAGGCGATGCTTAAGACGGACACAAACTGGTCCATGGTAAAAAGGGTTTCAGAAATTAGTGGTATTAGCCATATACAAACTTAATAGTAGGTGCCCTGTACAGAAAGGGATTATGTATTCAGTGTAGATGATCAGATGAGAAGAGTTCTCTTTTTGTTGTAGGTCTTTCATTGTGTTAATTTCTTCTTCTCCCTTGATGGCATCATGAATAGAACAAAGCCAGGATGTAGAAATACCTAGATGACAGCAGATACACATACAAATATTAATGGCACCTCTTATGTGTTTTGTAGAAGTGATTTGGAAACCAACTTACTATCTTGACAGGATGACTTGTAAGCTATCAGACTCGATCGGACACATGTCAGCTGGTATTTTTGAAGGATCCGAGCAATATATCTTGAAAGCAATTAATTTTTTCAAATAAAATGGTAAAACGAATTTCCGTATGCCATCCAAACATCTTTGTCTGGTCTTTTTGAAACTCGAAAATGCAGATTAAAACGCATTGGTTGCCACAAGAATACAGAACTTCAAACTATCACCATACTTGCAAATCTCAGTGTAATTTGAGGCCAATTTGCACTGTGATGTTGTGTAAGTAGCTTAAGTTAAAAAGATAATTAGTGATTTTGGTCTGGACCATTTGCAAATTGTGCAAACACTGAAGAAAAATCACTTTGCTTATCAATATGTCAGCCAGTAATATCGTATTAGTAATTCGAGTTGAAAATAATCTCATTTTTTAGGGTGGTTTCGTGTTACGTTGTGATCATATTCATATACCTCGATGAATGCTTTACTTTCAATCCTTTGACATAGTAATTAGTAAAAGAAAAAAAGGAAAGGTTTCCCATGTCAATTTCTTCCTCCAAGGCTATAAACTTTAATATCTATTTGTTTTCCACAAGTGGTGCTTCATTTTTATTTGTTTCAATTACAATATGAGCCAATAAATTAGTTTCATAATGCTGATTTAAAGGAAGATTTCTTTCGTTTGGTTGGTCTTTAGGGCAAATTGACTTAAACTTTGAAACTGGAAAAGAGCGCTCTATATACAGCTTACTTGTTGCATGGTTCTACCAGTCAATTTGGAGAACATAGCAACACAGTTTCAAGTATTTCCCTCAATCGATAGAGCAGGCCGCGACCATATAAAAGATCAGCCATTGTCTAACTAATGCTGGAGAAATTTGGAAGTGTATGAACCCGCTGATTTATTGAATAATCCTTACAAGCAGCACAACAAGATATCAACAATCAAAAAGAAAATGGAGACAGGATGAATTAGTGGCTGTCATCAGCCCCATCAATTTGAAAAGATAAGCAACAAGTAGCATCGTAATGTCATCAACAGTCATAGCATGTTGCAAACTGAATATCGGAGGTACATGGTATAGCATGAAAGACAAATCACCTCGAGTTAAACAACTCAACATAATCGAGAAATAAAGCTACAAATGTATCAATATTTGGGATATTACCTAGTAAGGATAGCCAGGTGTACAAGAGCCATCTTCCCATGAGATCATCTTCCTATGATCTCTTCCTCGAAATGATCGAGCAAGAAGCTGACCGGTCATAGGTTTGCATAGACCAACATCAATCACAGAAGTGCTGCTTCTCTTCTCAGAAGATGAACTCCCATCTTCAACATAAAAGTCGAACAGCAATGCAAGACAACGAACCTGATGAGCCAGGACTAAATTTTCTTCAGCTGCAGGTATAGCATTTAATATGTGCACATTGACCTGCAACAGATTAGATAACTACTTCAGTTATTCAGTATAAGATTGACCATAAACTTGTTGAAAATTTTTGCCAGCAATTAATGAGTAAGCCTAAATTTTCTTTTTAGCCACGGTTTTGCGGGCTGAATTGCATTTCACTGCAGACCAACCTAACATGGATCAAAAACACTCAAAACTTTTAGATCTATGTAAAACGTAAACCATTTAACATGGTCCAGCAAATCAAGAATCCACATGACATAGCTACAGGCTGCAAAACCGAACAATTAAGTTTGTTATTTTGTTATTGCTAACCTCTGCTTCCATACTGCGAAGTTCATTGTACCACACACAACTATCCACCTTGCAATAGCTCTCTGCCAGCATTGCCTCATAGAGGCTCAATGTGAAAAGAGGAGGCCTCAGTGGATACTCTTTGCTGATTTTGATCTGCCATAAGAATTCCCTAATGTTAACCATCAAGAGGAAATTTAAATTGAATATTGAGATAGCAAATGAGAAAGGAATGATGTTACACCTTGGCTTCCAATTTCATTTTTCTTTCCTCGTTATCCATCTTTCTTGTCAAAATAAGACAATATTCCTGAACCTTGAAGTCCACCCATGACACATCACTGACCCCAGCAGATCCAGGTGAATTATGACTGTCCTGCTCAATCTGCACAATGTCATCCATTTCACTATCTGATTCCAGAATAAGGTCTGTATCATCTCCGTATTTCTTAAAACTCGGTGACTTCCCCTTTGTAATTGGAGAGCTGGTACTCTTTGAAATGAATGCCAGCTTTGCAGAATGATCAAAATCAGTTCTTTTAATTGGTGTGACATTAATATCATTTACAGAAGTGGCAGGAACTAAGGATGGAAGTTCCCCATCCTCCCTCGTGCTTTCTACCTCTTCTTTAGAAGAGGCAGGATTTCCATCCACAACTTCCGTAGGATGCTGAACTTGTTCCGTTTCTGTGAGAGCCAATGATGAAGCTTGACTAGGAGATGAGCCAATAGGGAACCATGCATGCAAACTGCAGCGAGGATCATGTGAAGCCCAAGGAACTCTTCTACTGGCTAGAGCAGGCCAGTTTAGTTTCATTAAAGAGTCAAACTGCTCCCTGTAACTCAGCCAAAAAAAAATTCAAATTTCCCATATGAGTCAAGACCTTGATTTCTAACCTTACGGGCGAAATATGAAAGAGGAATATAAGTAAAAGACATGTCTAGAGATGGAATTTCAATACAGAAAAACAAGGAATACAAGACATCACATCATTCTCCGTGCACAAGAGCACAGTAGGAAAAAGAAAGCAGAGTACGAATTTGTGGAGCAAGGAAAACATTCACTATATTTAATAAATTCAAACATCTTCAGCAAAATAGAACTGCATGTAACATCGTCTCTGCCACAGTCTTATCTATGACAGTTGTCCCTACAGATCCACAACCTTAAACATACAGTTCAGTGACTCACACTAGAGCCAGCTGAGCCTTTTTCCGAGCACGAACTCTTTGCACAACTGTTTGCACCCGATTTTGCTGCCGATACAGCGACAGACCAGATATAACAGCAGTGTGCTTTGATGTCTCATCATTTGAAGTCTCAAAACCCCTAAGCAATGGTGACACCTCCGGTAAGAAATCAATGCCTGCCAGATGCTGGGCCCACTTGTATGGTCGTGAGGTTCTCCTTTCATCGAACACAATTGAATGACTGATTAGCTTTGCGGACTGCAGAAAACAAAAGAAGTTAAAAAAATCAGAAAGCCTGAAACAAACAGTTGAAAGTAAAAGGAACAATAAGTACTCCGATATCTCAAGGTGAAAACCTGGTGTGGAAGCTCAAGGCCCGTGTCATCTGGAAATAAATTGCATAAGATGTCATTATCAGCATTCTCTTGAGAGCCTTCAACTCCAACACACACACAATTCAACTTAATCAAGTACTCAAACTTCAAAGTGACAAGTTTTCTAGATTGTAAATCACATTTCTCATCATCATGTATATGAAGTGTGACTTTGAGAGGATGAGTTTGATAAATTCCAGCCTGCTCCAGACTTTCCTTGCTGGGTATCTTTTTGGGACGCTTTCTTCTCCTTTGTCCATCATCTTCCTCATCTATATCATCGTCAACTTTGGAGCTCTCTAAGCTGGCAGACACACCTTCACATGAATGATTTAACATTCAGACAAGAACATTTTGGAAGAAAAGCTAAGTAAAAGCAGGATACTTAACTAGGAAAAAAAAAGATCAACAAGATGAAGACAATCAAGCTCAAGTAAATTAAATGACATATAATCAGTGAGCTTGAGTATGAAAACCAACACAGCCACTATAGTGCGCCAAAAACGACAGTGTATAAATGGGCAGGCACGCAGAATAAGATAAGCTGGACAATTACTTAGGAGCTTAGACCAATGTTATGTTGGGCAATTTTTAATCTTTAGCGTATATAGCTTTGTGATGGGTGCTTTTGTAAATATTATTTATCATCGCTAGAGAGAAGGATGATTTTGTTATACTATAGTGTAAGTTTCCTTTATGTAGTGTGTGTTCAATTAGGAGCTTAGACCAACATTTAGTTGGGTGATTTAATTATTTTGTATATATATTTACTACTTTTAAGAAGATATTACCAACTTGATACTATAAATTCTCTGTAGACTTTCTTTTTAAGTAGCTTCCTATTGATAGTTGTGTGTGTTAAGTCTTAGTAATCCAAGGAGATTCCTCAGCTATATTGGAGAGAATAATTACTCCTGAGGCTAGTCATATACTTAGTGGTTAAACAAATCATTAAATCATGACATAATCAAGAGAACATATTGGTTGTTGGACACTCATCAATATGTTTCTTTCCATTGTTATGAATGCTTATAATTGAAGTTACATATTATCAGATTGGATACATGTGAATGAAACTAGGGGTTGTGACATTTCATTTTAGGGAATGCTATGTTCATTTCAGAAACTTTTATATTTATCAAGCTTGTTGTGACCTTGTGCATTTTGTATTTGATTGACATTTATGGAGACTAAATAAACAATAGATAAAGGATAACTTATGCCATAGTATAACAAAAACATCCTTCTCTCTAGCTGTGATACTATTTACAAAAATCACTCATCACAAAGTCCCTACGCAGAGAAATAGAAACCTAGATATTGAAAAGAATTTTCAGAGTTCAACATCTACAAATAACTTAGTTCCAGTTTGTAAATATTCACATACTGTTTAAATAGTACTCCCTCTTTTTTGATGACCAAATAGTACTCTCTCTCTCAATTTATGTAGCACAATTTCCTTTTTAGTATGTCATAATTTATGTGATACTTCCGTTTTTGGTATATCCAAGTAAAAATGTCACTTGTCTATAACTAGAAACAATTCAACTTTAAAATTCTCCTTTACCCTTCATGAAATCATTTATAGTCACCCAAATATCCAAGATTTGCTTTAGACCACAAATTTCAAAAGTCTTCTTTTTTTCCTAAAAACTGTGTCAAGTCAAACGGTGTCACACGAGTTGCAATGGAGAGAGTATCGGCATGGCTTAAGATTGTGGTTATAAATTTTACCTCCTAGAAAAATTTCTAGCAAAGCAATATATCAACCACCTAGAATCTGGCAGAGAAAATACACATTATGGCAGCTAGAGCAGAGCATAATGAAGAAGGCACGATAAAGATAAAAATAATATCAAAGTTTACACAGCAATTACAGCAAAGAGAAAATAATGATGAACCCAAATAAGAAATCCATAGAATAGGACCAACCAGTGTCTTTATTTGCTTGCTGGCGGGTAACAGCTTGAGCATCCTTCACACTACCAACAATCTCAAGATCCACCTTTTCTCCAAAGGCTTCTTTTTGGGCCATTAGCTGTGAATAAATAACATAGAGAGGCGGAGGAAGCAACTCCGCGTATTGCACCTGCTTTAACTTTTTTGTGTGGAGAACTCCAAGCTGGTGCTGCACTGGCAAGGATGCTTTCTTGAGTGATTTGAGGTGTGATGGGAGACTTGACAAGAATTTCTTCCTATTTGCAATGGTCTCCTGTAGAGCCTTTTTTTTCTGTTCCAGTTTCTCACGAAGCTTGCACAATTCTTTGCGCTGACACAACAAATATGTAAATTCCACACAAAGCTACAGCCAGACTTATCACATCCAAAAAAAGGAGCTTAAGCCACTCCTCCGATGACCATATAAGAGATGTGGAATTATGGATTATATTACAAGCAACATACAGCTGATACAAACTGTCTAATACAAATTTCAAATAGAGGAGAAGCATAGAATTTGACCTCAACTTTAGCCAATACTAAATGATGTCAAGATCTTTTATCTAGTTCATGAAATAACAATAAACAGCATCTATAAATAAATACATCAGAAGAAGATTATATAACTGCAACATGTGTAGAATCCACTGAAAGCATCGCTAAAAGGGAAGCCAAGGTGGGTATATCATCAGAATATCTCTGTTCCCTATCGACGTACAAACATCCATGTGACCTCAAAATTGGCCACATAAAAGAGAAGCATAGAATTTGACCTCAACACTAGCCAATACTTAAATACCCTAAGATTTTTCCAGCTCATGCAATAATATGTTACAACCTCTTCACAGAAAATATATTTTTTAAAAAAAGAAACAGAAGAATTCACAGTTAAAAGCATCACTAAAGGGTAGCCAATCTGGGTATAGTGTCAGGGTATATCTTTATTGATAGTAACAACAAGATATGAGCCTTTTATCACAACATTTACTTCTGGAACCAATTTAGTTATTGACATAAAGAAGATAGTTACAATGTTACCTCTTTCAAAAAAAAAAAAGGATTATAGTACATGAAGACATGAGTTTAAGAAACAAGAAAAGAATTTTGATTCACCAAGCAACATGAAACACCTAACCACTCCATTTAGCATGAGAAATAACACTGATAAACAATTACTAATGTGGAAAACAGAAAGGAGTGCCGCCAATTGCATTAAATTAGTTTACCTGGAATAGCTCAAAATTGAACCGCTTTAGCATCAAATTGTGCGAGTTATCATTTGACATAACAGTGTTTTTTATCTCCTCGGGCGCATCTCTAAAGAATTCTTCCTCGGGAACAAGTTCAATATCAGGATATTTTGACCTGAAATCTTTGCAGGCCTTTATAGCTTTTACATAATGACTTTTTTCATACATCAAGTTGTGGAGCTGCAGTGTGGTGAAGTCCACAGGAGCTTTTGCACGTTCAGTTTCCCCCTTCACACGATCCTCTTCAAGCAAGATTGATCTATTTGCCTATGGGAGGATGTTTAAGGTAGTGTGGAAAAGTCAGTTGAACATATTAACATAGCTTTCAAGCACAAATTGTTTTTGTGCATAGATTTCATGGCACAATTATTTTGCATTTTGCCAATCCTAGCATTGATTTATTGAAACAACAAAAGAATGGCTAGATACAACAAGACAGCCCAACACTTTCCACAAATTTCAAGGATTAGTACCTTACTCAGAGTGTGGAGCTCAAAAAATCAAATAAAAATATATAAATCTAAAGTTTAAATGAAATATGTGCAGCCTAACAATAATAAAATGCAACCCTAACAGACATTATCTGTGCAATTTGCAATGAAGCACATAGTGAGTTCGAGAAGTCAAGCAATCAAGCAACAATATCATTAAATGAGAATTAAGAGTTTAAATACAAGAGGTACAATCGACTCTCCAATATTAAGGCAACAACCTAACATCTAGATCTAATCTTCTGGAAACGATTAGAAGACCTAATTGAAATAAATGAAATATACAAAGTTACTAGTTTCGAAGAAAAAAAAATGAACTGAAGCAATTCAAATGAAATTAACTCTAAGTCCTAAGTTGCTCGGACTCTTAACTTTTAATGCCGCATCCGTGTCAATACGACATGGGTGTAGGTGTGGGTGTGGGATCCGTGTCCGATTTGGTCAACCGATTTCGGGTACTTTGGCCAAAATCAATGGGGAAAGTCTCGACGGTTTTAATGATTTCTGCAATCAATACAAAAGCTAAAGTGAAATTGAAGAAAATGGAATGTCATTTATATAGAAATTTCTATGTCACACTTTTTTCTTTAATCTCCTTCTAGGTTTCTCTTCAAGTTATCCACATAATCTCATAATTTAGGTTTTATCACTCTATTTTTTCGATATTTTGATTATTTTTAGGTGAATCCCCGCATTGTATCCATACATAGATCCATATCCCCGAATCTTAAAAATTAGATCATGAAGGATCCGACCTTTAGATTTGAACCCATATCGGACACCTCCACCCGAGCCCAAGCAACTTAAACTCTAACAACCAAATCTTTTCCCGATAAGAGTAGACGTATTCAAAGACAATTCAAATGATAAACAACTATAACAGCTAACAGAATGACTAACAAATTTGATTAGCTCAATAGCAAGAAGGAATGGAAGCACATGTACATAGTTCTTTTTGTTCTTGGGACATGCACATAGATTTGATTATTTCAATAAATAAAATTGAGTTGAGAGCACAAAGCAGAGTGATGATACTAACAGGTCTTTTGCAGGATGAAAATCGAATATAATGGAGCAAGGTCACATTTTTTCAAATCTTGCCAACTATGCATACACTAACTCCATGACAGTCCGAACTGAACTAGTGCCAGGGCAGCTGCACCTCAAAAGGACAGGTCTCGGGTTAACCTACCTACTAAGGCTTAGAGCAAATGTAGCTGAGTCCATTGAATTACATCAACCAGCATTCATACGGATGATACTTATATATGAATTGAGCGCTACAGTACTAACAGCACATCCTCCCTAAAATCATCTTCGTTTGACTATTTTTATCACTTCCTTGATACCAAAATGCTACCTTTTACTCCACATCGGATTGACGAGCAGTTAATTTAGTAGGAAACTAGATCCATAAAAGTTTCAAAAAAGAACAAATGGAGATGCAATGAAATATTAACCTGACGGAGGGAAACGAAGTTGATGAAAATCTGAGTGACAAGTTCGCGAATTTCAGATTTCGGCGTGCTTTCTTTCTTCATAGAAAGCATTTTCGAAACAATTTCCACTACTGAAGCTTTGCTTTCCTGCAGAACCTCGTACGGCGACTTTTCCGGCGTGTGTTCCGGTAGAATCTCGCCGGGTTCCCCCATAGTTACGTCCATTTTCATCTCTGCTCAGTCGCCGACTACAGGGTTAGGTTATACATAAGGCTTCTGAATGTGTAAGCCGCTAGGGTTTGATCCGTCTGCTCGAGCGCCAGCCTTTCGGTCTTCTTCTCTTATGGACTTTATTTTCTCCTCGTTTTTTAACATTAAAATTTCCAGAATTAAAAAAAGAAAAAAGATAATTTATGCATTTGTTTCCTGAAGTTCTTGCATTTTTCAAAAACTAGATTTACGCACGTGGTTATCTCATATCGAGATTAATATAACTATGAAAATATATTTATGCTACAAAGGAGTTGTCGTTATTGAAACATTTTTAGTTCTTTCTCAAATACTTCTAATTTGTTAGTTCAAAATTGTTTAGAAGCACCTAAACATGAACGACAATCATGTTATAACAGAGTTTTCATCTTCAGAATTGACTTTCTTTAACTCTTGGGTGAATTGCATACATTTAAAACAATTGTGGATAGGTTATACTTCACTTGTAGAAATCTTTCGGCTTCTATTGGAAATCTCTCAAGTTCACTTGACTACGTCTGTGCTGGTTGCTGTAAAATTAGTGGTAATATTCCTAGTGACATTGAAAATTTAAATAGTTTATTTTTCTTGTTGCTTCAAGGCGATAACTTGAATGAATTCATTTCAAAAATAATAGGGAATCTAGAGAATCTTCAAGCATTGAATTTATATGAAATGATGATTTATTTTCGAGAGAAGCTGAAATCACGATGGAGTTTGAAGAGTGTTTGGTATAAATAGGCAAGGAGAGAAAAGACAAAAATTACATCTTTGATGGTAAAAGATATAAGTTATACCCATTAGGATTTATTTGGACAGTGACGTTTGTCAGTTTGTGTAAGTTTGAAGAGGTAACGTATAATGGTGGAGGATGGGATGATGTGCGATGAAAGAGTCTGTAGTTTGGGATAGTTGGGGATTAATTTTTAAGTTAAGGGTATTTACATAATTTAACTTTATGTTTTTTGATTTCATACTTTTAAGATAGTATGGATAAATATAGATAAATAGATAGATATAGATATAAATTGTTTTCTAGTTTAACGCCTTATTCTTCTTCATATTTATTTTTACCTTTATGGAATGTTAACTTTTGTATATTTCTTTTCTACTATATAGAAGAGCTAAATCAAGGACGATCAAAAATATTATTATAATTTCACATTTAGTTCACTTTTTTTATAAAACTATTAATTAGAGCAATCATACAAGGACAAAATTATAACTATGACATATTAGTTATTTCTTTACCAATAGCCTCTAAACACATATAATATATGTGAATCTATTCTTTTATATCATTTCAATGTTATTGCCTATTATAAATCTACTTATTCATTATTATCTTCGTTCATATACTATATATTCCAGTTGTTATTTAATTTTTACTTTATTTTTTATCGACACTATTTTTAGGCTTCACTGTTTAAAAACAAGTTATCATTTTCAATACAATTTTTAAATTATTTTTAATTATAAAAATTATCTTTCTGATAATTTTATAATTCAACTGTTTAATTTTACTTTTTAGAAAAATATGAGAATATAATATATATTACTTTTGACTTTCTAAAATATCAGTCTTAATTATTTTTATTTTTTTTTGAAAAAATAAATAATGTGTACTTTGATTAATACTTTAATATATTTTTTTTTATCATATTGATATGAGTAAATTGTAATCTACAATACTTTCCGTATAACTTATGAAAAACTAAATTTTAAAGCTAGATTTTAACATTAAAATATTAACTTAATTTAATATAAGTTCATTTTTAAAATAATCTAATTGACTCTCAAGAACTAACCTCGAAAACTTAAAAAATTATTTAAAAATGAAGGATGTATAAAAAATATACTTAAATACAATAAGATCGTAATGTTGAGCCCGTTAACAAGCCTTTTCGTATCTAGTATTGAAATAATTGAACTCAAAAATTTGATTTCACCTTTAGTGAGATGATTTATAGTGACATAATTATTTAAGATTGAGTTTACACACAAAATTTTAGGATTTTTAAACTTTTTTATTTAACATCTCGCCAGCCTTGCAATTATCTTCGAGAAAGAGGAAAAAACAAAACATGATTCTCTTTTTAATCAACAAGAATAAAATTTATCGCAGCTCATAATAGAAGTCAATGAATCTTGAAAAAAGTTTTCTAAAAAATAAGTAAATTTCTTACTTACTATTTTTTGTGTTTGATAGATGAATAAGAAAAAAAATTATTCTAAAAGTGGAGAGCTAAGGGGTATGACGTAAGGGTGAAAGTGAGGTATGTCCAAAGAAATGACATAATCAATTTTGAATGACAATAATGAAAGTTATTTTTCTTATTAACCAAGCGAACATGAAAAATGGAAGGAAAAATAACTCCTCCGTGCCAAACACACCCTTTAATTGAACATCTCAAGGCACCTTTTAACATACCATTTTGAGAAACAGCACATTTAACATTTGATTAAATAAAAAAGTATCAACTGGTCATTGACGGACATTGTTCCAAATCAACCAATTTGGCAAAGAACAACAACAGAAAAGTACGCACACCTTACTACTACCTCATGAAGATAAAAAAGCTATTTTTAGAAGATCCTCAGTCCAAATATATCTGTCCCAAGTAAAAGAACAACAATAGATATAGAATAATAACTAAAATGCATAGCAATGTCAATTCTTTTTTAAAAAAACACAATAGAAGTAGCAGAATAATCAAGAGCAGTAACATTACCATAATAACACGACTAATCCTATGACAAACCTAAAGACCATCAACTCGACAACTAAGCAACAAACATTATTTAGCATCCAACAGAAACTGCCTGCTTTACACACTGGTTTCAACACTGATGCCATACTATAAACACATGTTGAATGGCGTAGAATCTTCATTCAATGGCCAGTCCCCAGAAGAGATACAAGAAAGGTCCGATAATCACCAGAAGTCTCTGAATAAACAGCATCATTGAGAGATTTCTTATACTTTTTCTGGTACTCTGCTTTTATATACTGCATATCGATTTCAGTTCGCGTCACTACTATCCTGATGAGAGTTGTATCATTTGTTCCCAAGCCCTTCATTGCCTTGTGCAACTCCTGCAACCATTAAAAATATGTAAGGTGCAGTACAGCAACTCAGAGCTTATACAATTTATTCATGTGAGAATTAGTATAAATGAATGGCTTACTAAATCTAAGACAAAAATGATTGAACAGATTATAGCAAACAACTTGAGATTATTCTGAAGCCCCATATGAAGGGTGCTGGAGTACAAACGTAAAAGATTTTAAAATCCCCTCATGTCCAACTTGAGATATAGAGCCAAAAGGAGTAAGTAGTATGAAACTTGCCACATGAAGAACATATTTTGCGGTAGAGGCAATGGATCTAGATGATATACAACATGGAATTAGAGTCTACTTGGAAGGAAAAGAAAGTTTGCATGACAGTGATCTCCAGCAAACCTCTTGCTTACCAATATGCATTTTAGCCACTTTTATTCTTGATTGGTACACATATGAGTTATGACCAAAAGTGAGGAGATGAAGAAACAGATAGGAGGAAGCGGATCAAATATTAAGCATAACATCACCAAGTGAAAGGACCATATGTCATCTACTAACTATCATGATATTTGTCTTCGAACAGGCGTCAAGTGTTATGTCTATAATATCTACTTCATTCCTCCTGATTTGACTGTTTACTTTTCATTTGGCACCTTCAAAGGGAAGAATTGAAAGTATTACTCTTTCTACCAACTCAAAAGTGTACTACAATTTGTCTTTTAGAGGTCAAATTCGACTAGTTTTTTCAGTACTATGAAACATAAACTAAAAGTTGAGGAAATGAAAGTAGGCAGTAATTAATTTTTTGAATACTATTGCATGATAGATTTAGGGTGTGTTTGGTAGGAGGGAAATGTTTCATAGAAAACAAGAGATTTTCTGACTTATTTTCCGGTGTTTGATTGGTGATTAGAAAATAAGGGATTGCTTACTGCTTTAAATCCTTAAGGAAATCATTTTCCAATAATTAGGGGAAAACGTGCTCCTTAGTAAAATGTTTTCTCAAATATGAGTAACCAAACATGAGAAAATTGGAAAACAATATGTGGAAATGTTTTCCTTCTTACCAAACACACCCTTAGTTACAAACACCAAATACATTTAGAGCAATTTAATAGACTAGTGTTACAAGTCTGACATTAAAGTTAACTTGGCTCATCCAAGTTAAGGAAGGAAAAGAAAAATAACAAAGGTAAACATCACGCATAGTTCCCAACTACAAACTCAACCCACATTACAATAAAGAATGAAAAAGGGGACTATCATTTAAGAAAAAGAAATAGCCAGTCGAAAGCATGAGTTCAAAAATAATCATATTATAGGCAAAATGGTCATCATGATTATGACTTGATAAGAATTTGAACAAATGTAACCTGTACCTTCGCAAAGTATTTCGCTGGATTCTCAGCACATTCCAAAATAGTCAAGAGAGCAAACTCAAAGAGTCCAGAGGTTTCACTTTTTACCGCCTGTAATAGTTGCAATTCATTGGTTAACTACAATTAGAAATAAGAATAGGTTTTCTAACTGAAGTTACCTTTTTTAACTTCCTGGAATACATGTTGTGATAAGCAGAACTAACAGCAGCCAAGTGTGCCCTGCTTCTTTCAGCAAAAATTCGTATAAAAGTCTTCTCATCCGTTCCTAGTCTCTTCTCCCCAGCTTTATAAAGAGCTTTAGCATCATGATCAACTGAAGTTCTATCAACTTCTGGGCCTTCATAGCGCATTGTGCTTACATATGCTAGAAGCAGCTGCAATGATTCAGAGACAATAATATGTCAATATCTTCGTTCATAAGATTCAACCAATATGTGCAATTGTTAGTTTGAATTTTAGAGATCATACAAGGTAGACTTCTGTTTGGTAAAATAAGACTCCACAAAAAGTAACAAATGAATCGAAATCAGAAACCATACTAGACTCAGGTTAGGACCAGACAGATGCACTTCAGTTTCATTCAACGGAGGCATAAGTGCCCAGTGCCCCAGCACAAAAGGTAAATGATATAAATACAAACATTATTTGAGAGTCCCTCATCTTTCTCAAAAACTATAACTTCACGAATAAAGTTCCAGAGACTACTATTACTCATTTATTTACTTATTATGGTCTTTTAGGTAATCAAGAATTGCTTTATGTTCTCTTCTTTCATGTACTTGTAGTCATCATTTAGAAGTGGTCAAAGGACTCAAGTGTAAAAAAGGTTTTACTTCGTACAAATTGCAGAGGGTGACTACCTTTTTGTGATCACCAGATGCGTGAAGCTCAATATCATGCTCAAGGTAGATGCCATTCATGGAATGGTAAAGTTGTTTGAAATGTACTATTTGAGAAGAAGTCCGTGAACATATCACTTCAGTGGCAGCTCTGAGATCAATGGTGCCAGCACTCAAAGCTTTCCTTACTAGGATAGCATCCCTTCCTGCTGGATCATACATCCAAAGCAAGATTGCTTTCTGGAACCATTCAAAATGACAAAGAAGATGAAGAAATGGGCTTAAAATAGAAGAGACTAAAGGAGTAATCGCAAATTTTGCCGCATTCAGTTTCATTTGTGTTTGATGTTCCTTCTGCCCAACTTTTAATTCTCTATTTGAGTGCAATAAGCTTCAGCCCTCTAAATCCTTATTTAATGCAAATTATAGAGTTAGCAAAGTTAGCCCAGAATTTCTACCCTCCATAATTACCTCAAGGTTACCACTAAGCTCTTTGGCCAAGCGTTTGGTTAGATCTTCAGAATACATAGTTCTGTATTCCTGTTGAATAAGAGCGCGCTGAGCTGCATCACGATGGGCAAGGATGTTAATGACTGCTGCTTTATCACATCCAAATCCTGCAAAACATAAACCAAATAATTCACCAAAAGGCAAGCTGAATAGAAACACACTACAACTTAATTAATGGTACCACTTTTGAAGAAAACTCCTGATTTTCAAGTACTGTACACACTCACAAGAAATTACGTCAGAGCTAACTTGATTTTGCATCTATTTTCTACTATGGAGTACATTCATTCTAAACCCCGAAACTAAACCCAAATAGGATGATGACAGTTACTGATAGCACTTAAATTTGAAAGTAGTACATTGTCCTCCAAGCATAGATTACTAGGAATTCTAGAAGCAAAATGTAACATCTTACATGTCCTGTTTGATAATTTGATAGATTCAAAGTAATTGATGAAATACAGAAACTACAGGGCCTGCATGAGTGGAGCAAAAAACTATGAAGATGAATCATTGTCTCAAGGATAAGATACCCTTGGGAGACACAATGTTTTACTTGCTACATTTCATTGAGGCCTTAGAATAACTTCTTTCATTAGGAGATAAGTTAGCGTTACCCAAGGGGTGGAGAAAACGAAATACATTCTGAAGACCTAATAATTCTAGACAATTGCTCCAACCCCAAGTTATAAACAATCTGACAAGAAAGAAAATTGCAATTTCAATCAAATGTTGTGTTTTTTTCCAAAATATAATTGCCGTTTCCAAGCCAACTTTCATGCACCTCAAATAATTCCAAGCTATACTCGTTGCCTCCCAAAAAGTACCAGGTAAGAGTCCACCACGACTGAGATACGCCACATGGAAAGAAATCACCTAGTTTTTGTCTCAAAATTTGAACCTGAGACCTTACGGTTCTCAACCTACTTCATTGACCACTAGGCAAGGGTGTTAAATTTCAATTTTATGATGAGCTAAATTTCTTAAACACCATCAACTTATGAAATTCCCTGTTTGTTTAACTAGGGTTAATTCTATAATTCTAGAAAAGCATATAGGAAAATCTACACAGATAATTGTAGGCAAATTCATGTTTTACAAACTACAA
This sequence comes from Solanum sejunctum, assembly GCA_025642045.1. Classification (NCBI taxonomy): domain Eukaryota; kingdom Viridiplantae; phylum Streptophyta; class Magnoliopsida; order Solanales; family Solanaceae; genus Solanum; species Solanum sejunctum. The sequence continues at coordinate 24,779,510 of JAOTQJ010000083.1, read as the reverse complement.
AGCACCATGAAAATTACAGTACAAAAGACAAATAAAATGAAGCAAAAAAGTAGAAAACCCTAGAAAAAAGGAAAAAGAGAAAAGATCGGAAGCTAGTGGTGAAGAATTATACCTTTGAAAGCTTTGTAAAGATGCATGGCATCATCGCGAGGCGAAGTTAAAACTGGAGGAATACTCAGAGTAGCCATTTTTTCTCCTTCGTTTTTTCTTTCCCTCTCTCTGTTGAATAAAAGAATGAAATGCACACGTTCTTGTCAACAGATCAACTACTCCAACAAGTTTGTTCCTAATTTAAATGCAAAAAAAGAATGTCACTTTGAATCCATGTAAATTATAGATAAGCAAAATTAATCCCCTCTCTGCAAAATATATGTCATTTTTAAAATTTTTACTGTCTATTGAAAAAAATAATATTTTTTTTCATTTGAAAAATAATTATTTAACATATATATAGATATAACTTGACAAATATATATATATATTTAATCATCTTTCTTCTTTCTCTCTCGAACTTGCTCATTTCTCTCCTTCTCTCGAATCACATAACCAAAAATATATTATATAATTATATAAACTATAATTATTTGATCATATTAAATTTTAAACTGAATTATTTATGAAAATTTTCTCAATGATATACTGTTGGTTTTCATTTGAATCGGGCTTCTAACTGGCCCAATACAAGAGTAATTCTCTTTGGTCCAAAACACAACTCTTCTATCATTTTCAGTCCAGATAAAAAAAGTTGGGCTTGTTCTTAGATGAACTCAAGGTCAACACATTGTGACACTTCAACTTAGAATAAGAAGTCCAAACGATAAATACAATAAAGATATTAGGTGTATAAATAAGTAAGCTTTGTATTTTAGTAATGCATTTTAAAGTTATGCAGATTTAATTTTAGAGCGGACAATATCATTATAAGTTCAATCATTTTAGATGATATCAAAAAAACTCGTGTATTAGCCTTGTTGATATGCGTTAGAGTTCAACAGAGTTTAGGTAAGTTATGATAATGCGAAAAAAACTTCAGTGTTGACTCTAAACAAATCCCATACAATGGAACAAACTTCAGCCACGACACTGAGTCTATAAAAGAGGGTGTATGTGATATCTCAACTTAAGATAAAACACATAAAAAAAATTTGGTATATAAGTAAGTAGACCTTATACTCTAAGCATTTTGAAATCGTGTAGGGCTTAAATCTAGAACTAATAATATTCCTACGAGCTATTGGCGGATCGAACGTTTACAAATATGCAACCTTGCAAAAAAAAAAAAAAAGACTTTCTTATCTAATGACGATACTCGTTAACTGACATAAAAAAAGAGCAAAAATAACAAACATTTTATGGTTATTATATGCTTTAGTTTTAATTTTGATTAATTATTGGACATGGGTCTTGTTTAATTAATTTTGCTTAAATTTCTATAATTCAAAATCTAAAGGAATTCAAAAATAAATACAAAAATAACTTTAGTGGAATTTATTTTCATATATATATATATATATATGGAGTTCAATGTGTTTATGCATTAAACTAGATACTTACTACATTGCAATGTTTCTGTTACTGAGTTAATTTTGGGTTAAGTCTTGAGTTAATTTGTTATTATTTGATAAATATTTGTGATAAAATTTAAATTTCAAATACTTAAAAAAATTGGTATTTAAAAACTTTTAAAAATTTAAAAATTAACTCAAACTTTTATATTTTATAAAAACACTTATTATTTATAATTTTAGACTAAATTTCAATCCTAGTTCATTATACAAAATTTATGCAGTTATCTATATATTTTATACAACTTTTATCCAAGTTAACTCTCCAAAATCACTCTCAATTACAAATACTAATAGTAGTTTTTCGAATATAAATCAATGGTGTTAATTTTTCTTTTACTTTTTTTTTCCAGATTCATATTAGTTATGTTTAGTGCTATAACTTTTCAAGGAATATTTCAAAACAATAGTGTACCAAGTGAAATATCATAAAAGAGGACAACGAATATATTTATTATAAAATAATAATATAAATTTATGAATATTTTTAATAATTCTTAAAACATAAAGGTAAATTATAAAATATTACTTATTTTTCTCAAAAGCTACTTATAGCTAAACACGTGATGAAATTTACTCAAAATAAAATTTATTAAAAATATTTTAAAATCTATGATCAAATGCTAGCTACGTTACCATGCTCAGCAAATAGAATGACTTTGGGCATTCTCTCTTTGTTTTCAAGGTCAAGAATCACTTCAGTTGGACAAATTGTCAAACTAATTATGGCACAATTTTAATTGGGTTTGTGGTACAAATAGGCCAGATATGTTCCTTTGACTTTGATTTTCCTGTTTATGTGATACCTAAAATATTTCAAATGACATCCTATGATACATATTTTAAGTTTGCACGCTATAGTTAATAATTATGTCATTGCTTTAATGTTGTTTCTTATCGTATTTATATATGTTTTTTTTGTTATTAGTTCTTTTTTTATTTTTTTGTTATATCTAATTTATTCTATTTATGAATTTTTGAAACGAGTGTTTCTAGAAAACAAGCTCTCTATTTCTATGAGATAGCGGTAAGATCTCGTATATTCTATTCTTCTTAGACCTCACTTGTGAAATTCCACTGAATATATTATTATTGTTGCTTTAATATTGTCTCTTTCACGCATTGGCTTTAATTAGGCCATAACGTGCTAGGTTAGATTTGATTAATTAGTGATAATATATAGTTTACATTATCACAAAAAAAATTCACAAATCCTGGCGAAGTCATATAGTTTAGACACAATTTTCTGACTTTCATTTAGAGATTATCTTATTGTCATACGTTGATCTGGCATATTTGAAAATGACTACTAGCATTTAGGAATGTTCAAATAATTTAGGTCAACATGTAAGCTGAAATTACAATAATAATATATTCAGTATAATTTATATATGAAGAGAATATGTAGGATGCATGCAAATTATATTTTTACTTTGTAAAGTAGAAAAATTATTTTGGATACTTGATTCAAAAGAAATGTAATCAATGAAAAATAATTATAAAAAAAGAGAAAATAAAATAGCAATGTACAAAAAAAATGTAGTAATAAATATTAATATACATTAGAGAAGAAAACTACTTAATACCTAAATCATATAACTAGAAGAAGCGGTGAAGTCAGAATTTTTATTAAAAGGGCTAAAAATATGAAAAGGTAGACACGCTAACTAGTAGAACGGACTCGACATTTACTATATATATAAAAAAAATTAATTGAACCATATATAAATAGTATTCACTCTGTCCCATTTTATGTGGCGCTGTTTGACTTGACACGATGTTTAAGAAAAAAGTGAAGACTTTTGAAACTTGTGGGCCAAAACAATTTTTAGATTTTTTTGGGTTGTAATTATTTTTATTATAGGTGAAAGAAAATTTTTTAAGTTAAATCATTTATAGATATAGTAAGGTGATATTTTTTTTTATATGAATTAATGTCATAAAAAAAGAAATAGAAAAGTATAATTGTCCTCGATTAATTGAAGTTGTGTTATGTCATATCTAATCACCAATTCCCGATTCTCCATCAGACTACTTCTACCTCTTCTAAAACTAACTTCTGCTGCAATCAATCTTTTAAACTCTTTTAATAAAAATTCGAACTTCATCATCATTACTGTTGCCACCACATATGTATCAAAGAGGCTAAGTTCCAAATAATATTTATTTTATTAAATTATATAGAATGCGAAACTTGTTACATATTGTCGGTCCTAAAAAGAGAACATTATTATTACTCATATCATATTCCTCCTTGAATTGAAACCGTACGTGCTGGACCCCTTAGATTGACAGATGAGAGGCCGTTCCAACTTCTAAGTACTGCCTCTCTTCAACAAATTTTAAATAGAAAAAATTGCATGCATTTATAAACGAAGCATTTGTTGTAAATATAATAACAATAATATTATTTCAATGCTTCAAAAGTTTCGTCCATTGCAGTGTAAAGGAAAGTCAGATGTACGCAGTCTGACTCCTATGTTTAAAAATATAGGGCGACTGTTTTCGGATGACCCATGATGAGTGTCGAAAGTTGCATTGACTAACTGTTACTTCACAATTGGAAGAAATACAGACAGTTTAAAGAGTTATTTTGTTTTATTCTATTATATCCCAAAATCAAAAAATAGTAAATTTTTTGCTCTATTCAAGATTGATGAAAATATTTATCCTAAATATGAGTATACGTATAATTTTTGGGTCCATTTACATGCACGTCCCCTTTTTGACCGGCTTGAATACAGGCTGTCCAGCTAACTCCATTAATTATGTTACCACTGCTCACCAGGCCTGCAAATATTTACTACCATCTCTTTCGACAACTACAAGTTACATATTCAATTAATTATTTTCTCACTCCAAAATTTATGTGAGAGTACTAATTTTGACTGTAAATAACCTATAGAATTTTTAATTATTAATTATATGAATCTCAAAATTTGAAAATTTTTACATAATAAATTGGAATGAGGGGAGTGTATATATGATAAAAGATCAATGTCATACATTTATTTGTTGAGTCCATACATCACTGTAAAAGAAACTTCGCTATCAATAATTCATTTTCCTTTTACTTTTTTGGTCCATTTCCTTCTTATTCCGTAGAACTTTGTTTAATTGTATTTTTGTTCTGACAGGGAACTTTTAATTTATTTGCTTATAAATGTGGATAACGTAACGTATTATAGAAGTTTCAAAGTAAGCGCCAATAATTTAAAAGATTCTTCTATTTGGCCTGCAATTCGATCCGCAATCTTTGTTGACCTAACAATTTTGCCACAAAGGGTGAGTTTGGTACAGTTGAGAAAATGGAAAGATTTGACGAAAATGTTATATATCATATTGGAGTGGAACGAATGAAATAATGATACTCATTATGTGGCGTAAAGAATGTGCTACCAAGCGAAAAGTAAGTTTTATATAACAGTTGTCATATCAACTATTTGTATGAAGTAGACTGTTGGTCGATCAAGCACTAACATGTTTAGAAGATGAAATTAGGCAACAGTGATTATGCTGAGATGAGATTGTGAGTATATTGCGAGAGACATGATTATATATGAATGAATTAAGATATTTGGGCCAAGGTGGGATCAAAGTAGCTTCCCGTAAGTTGGGTATAAGATAAGAGAATCGAGGTTGAGACTTGAGAAGGTTTCAGACATGTGAAAAAAAGATATATGTAGATGCTCCAATGAGAAGGTGTGAGAGGTTAGTCAGCTATGGTGTACCAGGAGAGGTTAGAGGTAAAGAGCCAAAGAAACATCTAGGGGGGTGAGACTAGACAAAATATGACATATTTATAACTTATCGAGGACATGATTTCAAATAGAAAGATATAAGAATTGAAAACTGGGGTAGGAGGTCATGAATGGACAAAATATGGCACACTAGACGTAGTTTTGTTTTATGCAAAACAACATTTTAACCATGAAGAGGAATTGAAGCATTAATGAAATTATTGCATGGGCAATCCAATGGAAAGAGACAAGAAATGGCAGCAATAAATGTGGTCCTCTGTGGCTGTGAGTTGAACCTAGCGTAAAATATAACCATTTCTGACTTAAAAACATTTATTGGTGATAGACAAGAGGGGCCATTCCTCCATAGCCTCTAAACTTTGATTCACCAAAACTAAATAATGCTGGCAACCACAGGTGCAGAAGTAGTGAAACATCAACCATATAATAGCAAAAAAATGTTTTGAAATCATGATACTCGTATCTTTATATCTTGTATTTTATTGTTTATCTTATAGGTGTCACTTTTATTATATTTATATATTATTATTTATTTTTCACTTTAGTTATTTTTCTTTCATATCTAGTATTTTCTGCTTTTGGGACCTGATA
>JAOTQJ010000083.1:24753349-24770090 GCA_025642045.1 Solanum sejunctum | reverse complement strand
CTGCATTCCTTGGGCCATGGAGGCCCAAAGCTTCTTCCTCGAGTCAGCCCAGTTCCAGGAGAAAGCAGTTGTTATACAAACCTCGGGAGGCAAAAGTCGCAATAGAAAATTCAACAAAGTTTTAAAATGGGATAAGGCCTAAAAATAATTTCAACTCTCTTCTTTTATTTTGTTTATGTATTTGTGTTTGTTTGAATGTTAACATTTGTTTGTTATTGGTTTTAATCTAATTAAATTCCCAGCGAGTCAAAATTGTCATTTTATGTTTATTTTGAGGAAGTAGTTTCATTAAAGAAAAAAAATTAAAAGTAGAAAAATACATTAAAAATAAAAAAAAATAAAAAATAAAAATGTTATTTTATCATTTCAATTTAGTTTTCAAATTTGGTCAATTTTTCAAAGTTTAGTCGATTGCTTTAGTTTAGCCAAAGTCTTTCTAAAAAAAAAAATAAATTAAAAATTCAAAATCAGTCAATCTTTTTTTTCAAGATAATTTTTAGTCAAATCGCTTAATCGCCGGATAATCTCATTTAGCGGCCATTTCAAATGCGTAAAACCTTCTCGAAGTGGAAATGTGAACCCGAACCAGTTTTCTGGATTTTTAAAAGATTTTTCTGTTAGGTCTTTTAAAATATTTATTGGTTTTCTAATTATCCGCAAAATTAGGTGGCGACTCTGTTTTCCTTTCGAACTTCCAGAATTGATTTTTCTCAAATTAATTGAGTTTAAATTGATTTTTGATTTTTGAATTATTTTTTTTTTTCAAAAAGCCATTTTTTGGTATAACAAACACCATATTAAAACTACAACTTTCAAATTTTTATATGTAAATATAAATTGTCTATTTTACAATTGTTTATCATATTTTCTATATTAGTTATTGATCATCTATCTTTATTAAATTAAAGATTAATATTTTATTAGTGATGAATTTATTAAGATTATAATTATTTATTCTCAAATAATTCAAGTGAGAAAATAACAAACATAATGATATAATTATTATTCTCCTAAACAGTTAGAAGTCACAAAAAAAAATCTATTTTGATCTAATAACATAAAATAAAAAATCTCATAATAGTTCAATGTCATAATTGATTTTTTTAAAGAATATTAAATTAAACACAAAATTAAATAAAAAATAATAAACTAAACACCAGATAAAATATATTCCAAACATTACTAATTTTTATACAATTAATTTCTGCATTATTAATTTTTCTACCGGACGACCCCTTAAATTCTAAATCAGTCATCAAAGACTGTTTTACTGTAGTTGATTGGATTTAACTCATAATTTTGTGAAATGACATTATTAGGTTGAAACTTGAATTTTCCAGTCAAATAGACGAAAAGACTGAAAGGCAACGGGCATAGAAAGAAGCGAATCCCACTCTTAATTGTGCGAATGATAACATAACATAATCATTAACTCACCATCTTCTCTTCAACACAAAAATAATTTGTCTTTTCTCTGAAGATTCTGTTGTTGGAAATGTTTATAATTGATGTAATAAGTGATATTTTAACAATTGAATTTATGATTTTAACTTATTTAGTGTTATTACTATAATTTATTTACAAGTTATTATGTATATTTATTAATGCGCATTCAAAGAACCGAAACTGCGAATTTTTATGGGTCCCAAATGAGTTTTGTTTTATATACATACATCATCTTGCTCAACAGGTGACCAACGAGCCATTTTAGCAGTAACAGGAAACCATCTTTACAGTACATTATACACTTTCTATATTAGTAGTATACATATCGATTACCATTTTCATGTAACTTTATAAAGTAAGTTTACAACCCTCTGCTACGACGGCTACGGCGACGGTAACGGAGATTGAGATTCCGGTGGAATGACGGAGAAGTTGAAGTTGTGAAAGCAATTGACAATGCCGGAGCTAGGGTTTCAGGATTCGAGATCGGGGTTAGGATTTGGTCGAAGTGTTCGTGATGTTAGTCCGGACTCTGTTATTTACACCGGTGATTCTAATTTCAGCATCTTCTCCTATGCTTCCGGCAGCGTTGACCGATGCTCATTCGCTTCCGATGCTCACGATCAGGAGTCCTCCGTTTCCGATGTTTCTCAAGTACTACTTCAGCTCCTTTCTTTCCTTTATAACTTTTCACTGTCTCTGTTTGGTTCTATTCTTAGCATTTACGTGTATTTTCTGCTATTCCTGTTCGGTGCAAAATAAGTGTAGACAAATTTCAGCTTCCGTAAGCTTAGCGCACGCATTAGAGAAAGCTAAAGCAATCGTTCAGATCTCATCATGCATCAGCTCACATTTTTGGATAATGAAAATGGAGAAAATGCTTTTAAGGAGAAAGAACGAACAATTTCTCTGTACTGAGGAAATTAGGAAAAAATTAACAAGCATCGGCTTAGTTATTTTTTTTTGTTTTTTGAAAGAAAATTTGTGGAAATTGGTGGTATACTGTGTTACTGAACTCTACTTTTTTAAGTTTGTCCATTTCGAAGACCCTGAAATGTTTGATTGAAGCAGCATTTGGCAGGGCATGAATGCCGTGAAGCTTCGGGTGGTACAGTTACAGATCCAAACAAAGCCATGGTACACAGAAATAGTCATCTCGGCAGAAAGGAAAAAGCAAAAGGTACTCTCTTGACTCTTTTTTCAACTCTTTCGGCTGGCTTCCTACAAAAGCCTCATAAAATAGAATCTTCAACATTTCATGTGATAGTCACACGTTCACTGTCTTCCAGTTCAAAAGGCAGAGAAGAACAGCGAGATTGAGACAGAGGATGAAAATCTGTCTTTAGATTCCGCAAGAAACTCCTTTTCTCAAGCTCTTAAAGGTACTGCAGACTAAAGCTTTTCAAAGAACAAAACAATTCACCTGACATCGAGGGTAACCAATTTCTTTTTTCCTTTTGTGGGTCTTTGTTTTGCAAAATTCATTGGAATAGAATGTCAAGACCGGAGATTTGGGTCTGGATCTCTACTGAAGAAACCAGATAGGCGAAGACCTGCTTCATTAGATCTAAACAATGCTGTGATAAACTCCTGTCACTCTTCTTCTCCGCGTTTTGGAGTCATGAAGAGAACCCATATTACGACTAGCCAAGTTGGTTCATTTCCAAGTCCAAGAACACCAAATTATCGCCATTCCAGTGTTGGGGTTCAAAAAGGCTGGAGTTCAGAGCGTGTGCCACTACACTCAGCTGCTAACAGGAGGCAGGTAAATACTGCATTGCTGCCTTATAATAATGGAAGGACATTACCTTCCAAGTGGGAAGATGCAGAGAGGTGGATTTTTAGCCCGGTCTCAGGAGATAGTTCTGTTACAACTTCGGTACAGCAGCCACAGAGGCGGCCTAAATCTAAAAGTGGGCCTCTTGGTCCTCCTGGTCAAGCTTACTATTCTTTGTATTCACCTGCACCACCTGTTTTTAAAAGAGGAAATGGGGGTAATCTGTTAGCCAATTCCCCCTTTTCAACCGGAGTGACGACGGCTGATGGATTGTCAATTCGATGTGGAGGCAACCAGGGCAGTGGAAACTTCCATGCTCTCGCAGAACCATGCATGGCAAGGTCAGTTAGTGTACATGGATGCTCTGAACTGGTCTGTTTATCGACCTTGCCAACTTCCCAAGGTACTAATTTATATTCCCAGTTGATTGGTTGCTTGCTTAATTTAACTAAGAAGTTGCACATTGATTGGCATCGCAGCAGCATAATTTTAGATGGTAATTCCTACAGAAAGTATGCCAGAAGATTACAAATAGAGCCCACTGTTTAATTGATCGCGATACTGGATTGTTTCTTTGGAAGATTGAGATCTATAAATCCACTACTGAATGCACAGCTTATTTGTAAGGATTCCCCAAATGGTTAACCTTGAAGTCCCAGTATTTCCATGTTTTCAAGAGTCAAAAGCTGAAAGGAACCCACCTTTTTTGGGTGAAAAATCAATATCACTGAAAATGCATCTGTTTACATCAATGGGAGAGTAACCAGAAAAAAAAGAAACAAAAGTTGATCTTCTGTTATTCATTAAAGAAGTTTAATAATCGGATATATTATCAAGCTTAAATCAACTTCCTTGATGAAAATTTTTACCAGGAAACACCTACAATGAAATGTAGTAAAGACTTGTAGTGCAATCACATGGGTCATTAGCTTTTTCCTATGAAAACTATAGGAGACTCCTATTAACTGTAACGCATGTTGCATACCCCAATTGCCCCAGTGGTGTTTGGTAGTTTTGCATGATCTTTTCGCTTTGGAGGGGCAGTAACTTATTTTTCACCATCTACTGTCAATTTGGAAATTTCCCCTACATTGAAAAAGATATACACAACTTTGAGGTCATCTGCGCCACCCTTTGAATGCTCATAACTGTCGGTTGTGTAATATATGAAGAAATGATGACTGTGCCTTCTGATTCTTTTTTCTTGTAACTCTGATATGTAGATGAGAGTGGGGATGATATTCAAGATGCAGCCAATGTAGTGTCACGAGTTATATCAAGGAGAGATATGGCCACTCAAATGAGCCCCGAGGCAACTCCTTCCTCATCTCCTATAAGAGAATCATCCTTCTCTCCTTCAACTCCATCTATTCTACCACTTGTAGAATTGCAGAGTGTGCCTGCTTCTAAAGCAGAAATGAGAGATGTTCCAATTGATGAGCGGGTTACAGTGACCAGGTGGTCAAAGAAACATAAAGCTCGAATTCCAGGTAGGAGCATGGAACTTGATGACTGGAAAAGGAAAGCTATGGAAATTCAGTCTTCAGGTTGGGATGTTTCAGACACATCAACGAGTATTTCAAAGTAAGTGGCTATTTATTTGTTAGCTCATAAGTAAATTATTTTGAACCAATCGGAGTAGTTGTATGGTAGTCTAAGGTGATTGGAACTATTTCAAATAGAAAATAAAATGCTCATAGATCTTTTGTAGAAGATGTAAAGAGAAGGGAAGGGAAAACATCCTGCTGACTGTTAGATGCCTTGTGTTTTCTGTTCATTTGCATTGTTCTCCTAAAATATTGTTTTACATGTACATTACCTTGATCGTTTATCTGATCTCAAGTTGATTATGATCATTCAAAATCTCAATAAACTGTACAGTTCGAGAAAGGATTGACCATATTCATGCTCTTTAACTTCTCTTTCTCCAAGTATAAAAGTACATTTGTTTCTCAATTCATGCTATTAAGCCTCTGTTCTCTTCTGAAATTTTAGGATTAAGAGGGAAGAAGCCAGAATCACTGCATGGGAGAACCTGCAAAAGGCAAAAGCAGAGGCAGCAATGAGGAAACTAGAGGTTGGTCTTTAATCACATACTTCTACCATGCACTTTTTCATTTCTAAAGCTTCTTTCTGTTGCTCATAAGCTTATTTGATTCATCAATTATATTGCTTCAATTGAGTGTATTGTGCCTGAATCCAAAGAACTTGTTAATTATGATTTCAATTAACAAGAACTTGTTAAAGTAGTTTTCTGAATTGGAAAAACACTGCTTATGTTGAAGTGGTAACCATCTAGTAACTTCCACCTGTGCTTGTAAGATTCAGTTTATCTCAAAATTCAAACATCCTCTGTCGAGATATCTGGCCTTGTGAAATAGGCTTGTATAACAAAAGAAGTTTTTTATTGTTGATACAGGGGATTAGGATGTAGGGTCTTCAAGTGTTAAATAGGCTGACCTTTTGATATTCTTCCCTTACTGAACTTTTATGAAATTCCAGATAAAATACAACTTGAAAATGAGTGGTGGATTCTAAAATTGATATTATTATGTTATGCATTGATAAAATTTGGGGTGGGGAGGGGGTTGGGGGTTGGCATCGGGGTGTCGAAGGTTATATGCATTCTTACTTATATGTCATTTTCTCATATAATGGTTGACCTTAGTGATGCCAGAATCTTACAAAATTCTGAAGGGGATGAGAGAAGATACATCTCATTAATTTGGTATATTACATGCTATTTGGCCTAATTATATAGAATTGTCACATATTTGTAGGCATTATCTTTCTAGCATTCACTCATGTTTTTTTTAAGATCAGGTCCTGAATCTTTCCAAAAAATGTACCTGCTAACTGCAGATGTTCTCTTCTCTCTCATGACTACATGATAAGATTAAATAGTCTTTGAAAGGGAAAAAAAAATCTAATGGAGATTATGTACTTCTTTGAATTTTTGAACTGGATTATGGTATAACCATCAAGATGTGTCTTCTCTCATTACTGGATGCTACAATCTGTTGGTACTTTTCTTAATCCATGTAATAAGGAGGAAGATTTGTTGTTCACATTTTGACAATTATATAGAGGACAGAGGAATGGACAGAATTTGCATATACACTAATAGAATGAAAGCATTTTGTGTTTGCAAATTGAAGACATGCTATCCATATAAATATAATGCAGATGAAACTGGAGAAAAAGAGATCATCGTCCATGGATAAGATTATGAACAAACTTAGATCGGCACAGAAAAAGGCCCATGAAATGAGAAGCTCAATGTTAGCCAACCAATCACATGAAGTAACAAGATCCTCCAGCAAGGCCTTATCTTTCCGTCGGACACGCCAAATAGGATCTCTCAGTGGCTGCTTTACATGCCATGCATTTTGATGTTACAACCACCATCTATGTATCAGGTATTCTCCTAGTTTTACATAGATATCCTTGCTTAAGTTTAAATCTGGTATTGAATGATTAAATCCTTTTTCCTGATGAACTTTTCTGCATTCTGTGATTTGAAAATGGTGTTTTTCAAGATGCACTTTATGGAAATCAGTGCTGTAGGGTAATCAAATTCCCCTTTGTACGATGGTATCTTCCTACTGTATGATATAGTAAAGCAGAGGCATGAACAGAATGAAGATTTTCCATGGTCCGTGGATGTTGAATAGTGTGAAGTGCTACTCAAGTTCCATCTTGATGCTCCAATTATAAGGATTGTTTATCTTTCTACTTCAAGCACCTACATCTTCAACCAAAATCTAGTTGCTCTGTAAGATTCTAAAAACATCTCCTTTGATTCGATCTGTATGTAATGAATTTACCAATAATCCACGAGTTCTTTTAAAATAGTTTTTGCTTTATGCATCCGACACCAAAATGACAAATTCCCTACTTTATAATGTGAATACCAAGCTTATGGGTTGGAAATGTAATTTCCTTATCCCTACTTCTATCACCAAAGGATATACAACTCGAGAAAACTACATATGGGGCATGATAGCCTAGTATTTGCAGGCTTGCAGCAATAACATATCCCGTTGTAGGAGTAATCCTACAAGTGGGTATGCAGACTTTATCCTGCTTCTGTGGAGTAGAGAGTTTGTTTAAGATAGTCCCTTGACTCAATAGAAAAGGTTCACATTTGCAATGTGAATCAAAAATCAAACTGCTTACATGTTTTTAAGCAGGCAGTGGGAACTAGGCTAGATAATAACTTATGGATCAATAATCTGAAACCCTTAAAGGACATCATCTAACTACCAATCAGTACCAAACAATGTAACAATTGGGTCGATGATATGAATCCTTATTGATCATATTACATAATACAAACTCATCTCAAGCCACTATGATACAAAATACAACAACAACATTACCTCAGTACCTCAAAGACTCTCACTCATGACGGGGTAAGGGGGATCGGATGTACGCAGTCTGACCCCTATGTTTAAAAAACATAGGGCGACTATTTCCGGACACTATGATACAAAATATTTATAATAAAATGTTCGTAGAGTTGATTTTATAATAGCTTTGTATAATTTTATTTTCCCACCTCAAACTGACTCTGAATCTTGAAAATCAATCCTCTTTAAGACGATCTTGATGAGCTGATTTTGGAGGGTGAAGAACGGACCCCAATCGAGTTAGATTAACGTAATCTATAGGAGTATGAGCTGATAACCCTGGAATCACCAACCCTACCATCCTAAACATTTTCTGGAACCAGTCTTCTCTATAATGATTGCCCTTTATCCAAGGGAGGATGAACCCCCTAATAAACTCATATACTGCAATCAGAACCATAGGAAAAAACCATAGCACAGAGAAGTAGTTCTTGTTTGGTTCTTCCTCCACCACCTGCATTAAACAGAAAGAGCTGTCTCAATTGATATGTAAGGTAAATAACTAATCAGACTAGGGGTTGAGGGCTAGATCACTTGGTGAGCTCCCTGCCCTTCCTCCCTTGACGTAAAAAAGACAATCAGGCTGTGGAGAAAAACTCACATGTATTGATTATTAGGGCAATGAAGTGAACCATGTGCCCCAGTGATCAATTAGTGGAATGAAATTCATGGGAGATCCGTGTTCAAATCTCAAAAAAGACAAGAAAAGTTGTGCGATTTCTTTCCTTCTTCCCAAGTCTTGAGACAGGTTATAGGTACCAGGTGCAATAATCAAGGTAGTGCAAATTGACTTTGATATCACCTTTATTAAAGAAAAGAAGGTGGTGTAAACCAAATTTTGTAGAAACTTTACCTGGCCATAGTAGAGGCTGTTGTAATAGAGACATGATCCAAAATGCTTGAAGAAGGTTGTGTCATCATATGGCAACCTAGGAACCATGTCATTGGAATAAACATGTCTATAATACCTGACATTGTACTTGTTGAACTTCTCCTTCATTAAGTTCCCAAATTGTGGATCCCCAACCCTAGGTTGTCCAAATGTGTAAACTCCTTCCAATTTATCTAACAGCCATTCCTCTTCATGCATAGTTAATATTGCTGCAAATAAAATTGCCAATGCCCCTCCTAAACTATGTCCTGTCAATATAAATTTTGCCTTCTCATTTTCGCTCAGTATCCTTTTCAGTTCTTTTCTGATATGGTAATATGCAAATAGTTTTTGGTCTGGTCTCTCATCTATTTCTTTGGGCCAGCCTTTGTTCTTTTGCAAGCCCAATGCTTTCATGAATCCAGCATGTAGCTTACCAACACCTTCAAGCTCATACCATGAAAGGTCCACATCTGTGAGCCAATGGTCTGCATTGTATGGGACGGTCCCTCTAAATGCCACCACAACTAGGTGTGAATCTTCAAATTTGTCTAGGAACATAATGGCTTGTGTAGTGCATACTTCCTGGTAAGCTGCAAAGTAACACAATATCGAGTAAGTCATGAATTGGGATGAACTTAATTTTGGTACTATGGTAAGAAATGAACCTTTGTGCCTAAGTCAGCTCCAAAATCTAGCTAATGGGGTGAGGGTGTGATGAGATCGTATAAAGAGACTAAATAATCCACTACTATCAGCATAATATAGAGTAAATCATGAATTGAGATGAAACTGATTTTAATACTACGATAAGAAGGATCTTAGTAACATCTAGTCTAGTTAAAGAAAGGACGGCACTGAACTTACCATTCCAAAAGCTGCAATACTTTATGAAGTCCATCTGCAAAACAAAAATAAAAATTATAAACTCAATAATCTTTCGAAATTATGAATTAATACTCTAAAAAGTTTAGTGTAGTAAATTATAAAATCTTCTCTGTCTATAAATAGGGAACTGAACTTAAGTAGTCACAGTCCAAAGAAATAGCCAACAAATATATGTAATTATTGTATAATATACACATATTTGGCTAACAACTCTAGACTATATTTATTTAGAGATAAAATTCACTTAGCTAAAGATTCTTGTCATAACCAGTAAATTAATAATTTTTTTAACTTTCTTTTATAATTTCATAATTATACTTAACTATGAATATTTTATGTATAAAATCACTCCACTATTATTACCTGCCAATTATGTGTGATGACTTTCTTGGCGAAGGCTTCATTTTCATAGGACAATTTAGCCGCCATAATAGCGAGTGAAGGAATATAGTAGCCGTCCCGCACATTTTTTGTCTTGTCTAAGTCAACCCTCCAATCAAGTTTTCCGATCATCGATGTAAAATTCTCCGATTTTATGTCTGGTTTTATTATCTCTCCTGCAATAAATCATAATTATATAACTGAAAATTTTCCTAAAATACATGTCAATAAACGTCTTCATCATGTTCTTCTCTTCTTTTAGAAGAGCAATTCGCTTTTTATTACTCCCTTTGTCTCAAATTTATTGAATTATTGAGATTTTTTTCAAGGTTCAAAATAGTTAAATTGTTCAAATGTTTAATTTTTTTTTCATATTTATCCTTTTATTTATTGAAGTATTATATTTTCTAGGAGATAAATTACACAATCTATTTATGACTCTACAAAGGTAATAGCAAAACGTATATTTTAAATTTTATCTTTGAATATTTTTCTTAATATACGTGCATTGATTCACAAATTCAATTAAAATGAAATGGGAGAAGTAATTTATTTTCTTATCCAAGATTATATCACAACTTTTTTGACAGACTTTCCCTGAATCTTCAAACACCAAAATACCTAGTGATCAGAGTATGAAGAGGATAGAATATATATCGGCCTTATTACAATCTCTCCAAAGTATAGAGTCTATTTTTGAAAGACCCTTACGCTCAAGCAAATAAAACACAAAGAAGAAGGAAAACAGAACATTGGAGGGTGAGAATTACCTAGGATTATGTTGAATAAAAGCTTGAGAAGACCACCATTACATTCAGGATAATTCATCCAGAGTTCAATTTTAGAACCTAGAGTGTTCATGGGCTTTCTGACAGAAATTAAGAATTTCTGCATACAGAAAGAGACAAAAATGATCCATCGACGTTCAAAACTGATCTTGACTCTTCCTTCAGGAGCATCCAAGAAATTCTTTTTTTCTAACTCAGATGAATAAAATATACTAAATAAATGGTGACAACGAGCTTCTTCTGCCTTCAGTTCAAAATAATCTTTACAAAATTCTTTGTTGCAACCCATGGAGTACTTAATTAATGCCAGTAGTTTCAGATGACAAGTTCACAATTTCAAAAATCTAATCTATTTATAATAATATAGTAAAGTCATAATAAGCATAACATATTAAAACTCAACTAAATTAGAATTTATGTATTTTAAAATTCATTTCTGGAAGTGGCCTTCTGAGAAGGACTTTTTGTCATTTTCAAGTAGTCGAATACCATCTCACTATAACTTACTGTCTCCGTTCATTTTTACTGATTATTATTTTATGTTTTAAGTTTAAACCATGTGAATTCTGAATAATATTTTTTTTTCACCATATTAATATGAGAAAAAGTACAACTTATAACATTCATCTAAAATTTTAAATATTAAATTTAGCTAATTTGAAGTTTAGTAAAATTAATCTCGAAAAGTAAAATAGTAACAAATAAAAATAAATAGAAAGAGTATATTTTATCACTCCATAAATTATTTTCCATGATAGTCAACTATTAAATATTACTCTCTCCGTCCAATATTAGTTGATCACTTTTTATTTTACACTATGCTAATTAAGAGATCATAATTAAGATGGTCAATTTTATTAATTCACCCTTTAACCATATTGTTGCACATCAAAATAATTTACGAGAATTATAATGAATAGCATAGGACATCCAAATAAATATCATTGAAATAGATATGAAATAATTAATGAACTCTTAAAAAAACTGAAAATTCTAAAGTTGTTTGGGTTTCCAAAGTATTACTTATAAGGATAAATTGAAAAAACATTTCACCTTAATATAATAAGTGAAGAAATAATTTAAAACATGTATTTTAATAAGGGTGCTCAACCAATATGAATCAGGTTTTACTATTTGGTTCAATTATTAGCACCCATATAATATGTGGTTGTCAATTATTTTGATAAGGAAAAAGGTATATCTCGTGAAGGAAAATATAACCTATTTATGAATCTTTTTCACGTGGTCTGGTCTCTTTGATTAATACCTTCTTTGCATGTATCTCATGTTTGATAAGTAATTATTTATTTTTGGCTGAGTCACAATTTGACATTCTTTTAGTCACAATTTTATCTAATTTTTTAAAAATTATTTGTACCATTTCCACGTGTTTTGGTTTCTTTGATTGATTGTTAATACGTACCTTGCATTTATCTCATGTTTAATAAATATTTATTTATTTTTGACTGAGTCAAAATATCAGTGCTCAAAATACAAGATCTAATTTTCTTATGGTCTAGGCCTAGTTATGAGTCGTAGGACTTATTACAACTCACAGGAGGAGAACTCATAGTTATTTCTAGTGTTGCTGATAATTAGACAAAGATCTGCAAGCATAGACACAAGAAGGTATTACGAGTCGTAGATTAGACTACGACTCATAAGTGTGAGTTGTGACAGTCAAATCCAAAATACAAAGTATTGAGAACAAAAGTTCGACTATGACTCGTAGGTCATCCTACGAGTCATAAATGAGTCATAGTAATTGCTGACCATATTTTTTAATTATTTTAAGGATCTTTTTGAAAATAGTAGAAATAGTATATGTTATTTGAGAGTTGGGTGTGGAAAATTTTGTAACGTTAAAATATGGCAGGGGTTTTAATTGAGACTTTATATGATGTGGTATTTCTTCAAATGAAGTCAATCTTTGAAGTTTAACATTTCGATTTGGGTTTAGTGGACTCGACAACTAAATTAGCCCATTTTATGTTGGGCTTTGTTTTAGGGATTCTGTAGCACGATCCACATTTTAATCCTTTCAAATTTAGATCATTTAAAAGCAGGGATAACTTGGGCCAAGTATGTAACCCAAATTAACCTATGAAAGATATTAAGAAATCATTTGGTGTGAATATAAGTTATCATGAGATAAATTATATTGAGATTAGTAATAATAGAATAAATTATATTGAGGTTATTTCTTATTGAGTATTTGATGTGTTGGATAAATTTTAAGAATATTATGTCTGTTTATAAAAATAACCTTTACTTTATTAGTTTTTAATGTATTTTCTTTGCTAACTTTAGTTATTCGATATTCGTTTTTAAAATAAATCTGTCATCTCATTTAACTTAAATATTTTTAGGTGTGCATTTTCATAATAATATCATATGCATTTAAAATAAAACTTTTTTTAAAAAATAATTTACAAATAGAACTTGCATTTTTAAGTTTGTTAAAGTAAAAAACAATTTATGAAAAATCAAAATATAAAAAACATAATAATTAGTCAATAAAATTTATACTATATAGTGTAATTTTTAATAGAAAAATATGAAAAAGTATTATAAAAATAAGGAGTGAATGTTTTGAAAATTATTATATATTGTATTAAAAATAATATAAATATATATACAAAATAAGGTATAAAAAGTGATAAAAAGGATAATAGAAAAATATGAAAAAGTATTATAAAAATAAGGAGTGAATGTTTTGAATATTATTATATATTGTATTAAAAATAATATAAATATATATACAAAATAAGGTATAAAAAGTGATAAAAAGGAAGGGTATATTTGTCATTTTATAAATTTATCCCATGACAATTTGTCATACCATTCCTTAGAAGGGATAACTTATCCCGGGACTATTTATTAGTCCCCGGATAAGTTATCCCTTCTAAGCCAACAAAACGGACATTTAAGGGGGGATAAAGTTTTATCCCAGGATTATTTTCATTTATCCCTTACACCAAACGACCCCTAAGTATATAAATACATCTTTTGTTTGATATTATTATGTATAGCTATATTAAAACGCAAAAAGAAATTGAATTTGTTTTAATTAAATAAAAGAAAAAACATACAAAATAGACCCATTAGGGAAAGTATTTACTCAAATCAGATCCAACCAAATATATTTACTCTTATTGGATTCACGACCCAGATTAATCAACTGCCCTTGTTTTGACCAATGCCTCTATTTCTTTGATAGCATCGGAGTGTAATATACTCTAATTGTATGAAGAAATAAATGAGTAGTGTTTCATTGAAAAATCATTGCTTATTCATCTTTGATACCATCACTATATATTCTGATGATATCGAATAGCAATTGAACAGTGTTTTTCATTGAAGATCCACCCATTTTTGCTTGATGCCATCAAAGTATATAATGGTATAAGGATATCGAAGAGTAAGTGATAGTTTCACTAAAAAGCACTGCTTCTTCCTATTTAATACCATCATAATATATACATATACTTTGATTATATCAAACAATAATTTGGTAGTATTTTCATTGAACCACTATCTCTTCCTCAATGACATCAGAATGTGCATACATATATTCTGATAGGATCAAACATGTGTTAGTAGTTAAAAACAGGAGAATATAAAAGTAATGAGATAATCACTTATAAATAATTTTTCTTTTAAGAGTATAAATATTTTTTTTCTCGTTAAATTAATAAGAAACCAAACAAAAAAAATTTCAATTAATATAAATTATAGAATATGACCCATTGGTAAGCCTATCTAATTCAATCCATCTCAATTTAACCTTTCGGCTGAATTAAATAGCGATCCATTATGACCCCCAAATTTGGATCCAATTACAATTTCGAGAAAATGAATCACTTATTTTATTTTCCATTTCATATTAAAAAAACATAATGCAGACAAAATTATTCTAGTAATTTAAAATAATTTTTCTTTCTCTCTTTAAGATTATCAAATTTTGCAAGACTTTGATGGAGGCAAAAGAATACGTTGCACCTAGCACAAGGGACAAGCAAAGAATTTAGGAGTTTGGATGCATTAGATGAATTTTGTCCTTTTCAATGTTTTAAAACAAATTAGGCCCAATAAATTCTAACCCGACCAACCCACTTACCTCATTTATTCTTTGTAGTTTCATCAATTAGTAGCGAAACGATTGAATCGTATGTTTATTTTATTTAAAAAGTTAAATTATTATCTATATGAAAAAGTGATAAAATCAACGTATATTTTATCCTCTTCAGACTTCATTTGTGAAATTTTATTGAATTGTTGTTGTAATTGTATTTTTGAGATGTCTTTTGTATGCCATTTGTAAGTGTAATTCTTTTTATATGTCAAACAAATGAAAATTCTACTTAAATAATGAGTGATGTTGAAATTCAAATTATATATATGCAGAGAAGTTGGTAGATGAGAAGAAAACAGTGACTACGAAATTTCCTAATTTGATTTTTTTAATAAATAGTTGACAATTCTCTTTTTATTTTTTTGTTGTTATATTTTTTGTTTGGTAGTGTTTAAAGGGAGTAGCAAATGCATTTCTCCCCCTCAAAAATGGCATGTTCCTGGATTTATCTTCCATGCTATTTCCATAAGACATTGAGGATTTATATCTACCTCAATTTTTTAAAATTATAATGCTTTCTCTATCCGTTTTTACTTGTTTATTATTTTAAAATAGATATTTATTTTTACTTGTGACTTTTAATATATCAAGATAGTTTTTGTAATATTTTATCCTTGATATTAATTACTTATTTCTCAAATTTTATTTCAGGTTCTATAATTAAATATCAGTTAACACGGATAATATGGTAAAATAGCTATATTAATTATTTTTTTAATAAGTGTATCAAGTTCAAATATGACAAATCAAAATAAATCAGTAAAATATTTGATATTCCGATATTATTTTTTCCTGAATTTTAGATAATACTTTTTGTATTTATTTATTATATCTATACTTTTGATTTTCTTAAGCAACTTATTTTATTTTATGATATTTGAGTTGAGGATCTCCGATCACTATATTTCATTTTTGTCTTTGCCAAAGACAAAGAAAGGAATAGATATTAGAATACAGTGTACCAGGATTGGAAGGCATCCTTTTGTATGGGCAAAAGAAGCTTCTTCTATATTACTTATTAGTAAATATAAATATAAATATAAAATATAAAATATAAAATATAAAATGTTGGGACATTACTGAAAAGCCTCACATGGGATTTTCATCTTGTGCTTTGACTACTTTAGGTATTTCATCTTTTCTTGATTAAGTATTATTTATACAGGCATATATACTATGTATTTGTTACTTTAATTGAGTATATAAAATAGTATTATCATATAGTATATAATAGAGTGCAATGTTCCTAGATTTGATAAGGTTGGGTGGGGATATGGATGAGAGGAATAAATGGCTTTTAGTGAAGCATGATGCCTTAGACACAAACAATACCTTCTTTGGATCCTCCCATGGGAGCAACCTAACCCTTCTTTCTCCTTCAATTGAATATTAACAACAATAACAATTATGTTTTAGTCTCAAACAGTTCATCGAAAAATGATTTATTATTAAAAAAACTAATTAATTTTTGATAAATATTATGTTCTGAAATCTAAGAAAAAAGAAACACTATTGGTGGATTCAAGATTTTTGATGGCATGCATGTTGTTCACGAAAATTGATTGATTTCTAGTAGTGATTATTCATAGTTAAATAATATACATTATCATCTCCATTTTAGGTTTATAAGATGTGTATGAGGAGGTTTTTCTCTCTCCACCACCCTTAGTCTTTTCAACAACAACAATATTACCCTAATGCCTTAAAGGCTCCCGCTCATTACAAGGTAAGGGGGGTTGGATGTACGCAGTTTGACCTCTATGTTTGAAAACATAGTGTAACTGTTTCCGAATGACCCATGATGAACGTCGAAAGTTGCATTGACTAACTGCTACTTCACAAATGAAAGAAGCGCAGACAGTTTAAAAGAGTCATTTTGCTTTATTCCATATATCCCAAAGTCAAAAAATAGTGAATCTTTGGCTCCATCCGAGATTGATAGAGAAACCCTTAGTCTTTTCCTATATCTAAATAAATGATCAAACAAGGCAAATAAATAAAATACAACCTTATCATTTTGATCCTAATGGGCCATTTGGAAAT